>SJOL01006453.1:1214723-1281186 GCA_004794785.1 Opisthorchis felineus | reverse complement strand
GGTCCAGTCTCTTCGTGACGGCATTACGTAGGTGATACTCTCTTGGTTTCCTTGAAAGATAGCTACCCCTAATCCGAGTAAATCTGGTTGTATATTCACGAGGTCACCTCAATCAGGATTCAAGATGCACTGTACAGTCTGACGGAGAGTTCTCAAAGACTGAGTAGAGTACTGTTCTAGATGGGGCTTGTTTTTTGACTACCATGACCTTGAAGGGGTTGCACTTTATCGAGCATGAACAGAATGAGGATGAGGTCAGATGTAGATGCGCATTGCTATTTTAATTTATTGTAGGCACATCCATTCCTACGCTTTCAAAATTACAATATTGTTAGCGAACGCAGCCTAGACCTCACCATGAAATTTGGCTCTCCTGTAACGCCAAAACAAAGGAATGGGCATCGATCAGGAGGGCTGATGGCATCCCAGATGGAAAAAGGAGTGCTTCAGGGGTTGTTTTTGCAATAGCACATAGAAAAATCAGAGGATGACGACTTCTGTCCAGCGAAGAAAGGGTTGACAAGAAACTATCCACGTAAACATTATCAAAGCTGACATAAGCTGAAAAAGTACTTCCATCATATTCGTAATGCACTACTCATAAGGTTGCTGACAATTGTTCGACAGCCCACGACCGGTAGGCGCAGTCCCCGTGTTCCCGTCAACCTTATGTTCTACTTGAACCCAAATTGCACTGATTTCGACAAATGCACTCATTTACAAATGAATTTGGTTTTGCGAGAGACTCACCTGGAACACAGCTGAATCTCTCTACCTGATGAGCCCCAAGAAGGGCGAAACCGGTCGTGAGCTGTCGAAGAATTTTCAGCAACCTTATGAGTAATACATTGCGCAAAATTACATGCATCGCGATATCTCGAATATCGTGGCAACTGAAACATGAGGCGGCCTGGTGCAGCACATTCAGTTGCCTGGAAACATCACAAACGAGAGATTCAGCTGGGTTCTAGGTGAGTCTCTCGCAAAACCAAATTTGTTTGCAAATGAGTGTATTTCGCTAATATGTGGTGAGTTTTTACAGGTGCATATTCTTTTGGAAGGGTAAGAGTGTGCGGACTGTCCAGAACTATTCTGATGTTTAAATCTCAGTCGTACCATTCCTCGTTTTTAAGACTGGTCACATCCTGTTTTCTTAATTTCATGTTCACCTACAAAATCTGGGTATAAAATTTGTTGTACTCTGGTTGTTTTTGTCGTTTGTGATTATTGGCAGCTCACGAAAACAGCTGAAATAGTAGACTGGTTTGCGATTCAAAAGTTTCGGGTATCTGACCACTGCGGTGGGTAGCGGACACCACAGTTGAACATTGATAAGATACTGAAAGCAGAGCACAAGTGTCTCACTGAAACTTAAGGGAACCGACGGTGTCTTACTGCCCCGTTGGTCAGGGATTCGATGTAGCATGCTAGCCACCACTGCTGTCCCTTAATCAGAACGAAAGACGTTTTGAACTGTGGACACTGTAAAAACTCACATCAATCAATCAACTGTCAACAAGCCTGGTCCTATGAATGAATTCGCCCATATCTGCTCAGGCCTTCACCTCAAAATTCTGTATCACCAACGCGTAGCAGGACACGCGCGGTTGACAAAACCGAGGAGGATAGGTGATATCAATTAGGTTGGAGCACCATGCAAATTAGGTGCGCGTTTCTGACTGTCCTACTCGCGTTGCTCACTGCGTCAGCCAGAATGATACATGGACAATGTACGGAATAAGAGATGAGGCTTTATGGGGTCGTTTAAAGGCAAGCCCGGAAATGTACATACCTGACCTTACGAATGCACGTTCAAGCACGTCCTCGAGATGACCTGATAACAGAACGTCCTATACAGGGCTAGTCGCTTTTCCGATACCGCTACGCTTAAACCCGACACGTGAGACGCAAGTAAGCAAGCAGGCTTTCATTCGCGTGGGAAGAGCATTGACCACAACTTTACATTGAGCTTGGGCAGTACCAAGAATAACGTCGACCGAAAATGGCCATTTCCCTTGCCTTAGACTTAGTAGATAGAGTAGCATTTCATATGAAAAGGAGCATCCTCAGAGTTGGGCAATGCGCTGGAATGTTGGGAGCTGGGAAGCATTCGTTCGTAGTTGATCAAGTGGTCGTGCTAGGCAATTGACTTGCAAACGTTTCGTCATCACTTGAGGTGACGTCATCAGGAGACTTCGTCCCATCCACCCGAATATCGATAATATCTCTTCGAATAAAGAAGAAACGTTTGCAAGTCTGCTGTCATGCCCGGCAAACAGATCAATAGCAACTTGATCAACTGCCAATCCTCGAAGTTTGTCGATATACTTATTTCATGCATTCTATTCTAACGCCCTTGGCAGTGTTAGAGTTTAAAATGATGTATCCAGCCAGTGCGCGTTATAATATCATCTGTTTCTTCAATTTTCTCTATGACGTACTCGTTGAGTGTACAACACAAAAATTTGGAATCGAAAATGTACTCGGAGAAAGTTTGGTGGACATGAATTGGGCGGACGTTTTGTCAGTTAACAACTGCCAGTCCGCACAACCTACGCTAATAAAACGTATGAGGTGGCCTGTTGTTATGCCATGCGTTTTGATCAATCGATAGAGTGAACCGCGGTCACTCAAGCTAAAAATCAATAATGAAAGGCCACTGTCGACATCAGAAATGACACGTGTGAGGGTCAATTTGGGGATAAAATGTGATTTTCTGGCCATTTTAGTGTTGGTGTCTTATAAGCCTTTCTGAATGCAAAGTTGAGGCGTGTAAATGCGTATTCTAATGAGCCCCAAAAAGGGCGAAACCGGTCGTGGGCTGTCGAAGAATTTTCAGCAACCTTATGAGTAGTACATTGCGCAAAATTACATGCATCGTGATATCTTGAATATCGTGGCAACTGAAACATGAGGCGGCCTGGTGCAGCACATTCAGTTGCCTGGAAACATCACAAACGAGAGATTCAGCTGGGTTCTAGGTGAGTCTCTCGCAAAACCAAATTGATTTGCAAATGAGCGTATTCTAATGGATTTGACAGTGGCTAAAATCTCAGACCTTTAGGTCACCTTGATGGAATTTCTTGAGTAGGTTTAGTGATCACTGCAACAATGTTATATATATATATTAGAATACGCATTTACATGCCTCAACTTTGCATTCAGAAAGGCCAGTCGAAAAGATAACTCTAGAACTATGTCTTTATTTATGAGACCACAAGTGTTCAAGTGCCTGAACTGACAATTCAAAACCGAACTGTGCATAAATGTGATCGTGTGTCGCAGGCCGCATTTTAAGTAATGTAAAGGAGGCTGGCTATTCATATTTTAACTTGCGACTTACTGACATTGCTAGCGTGCTTGTGGAGTTAGGGCTGGACGTAACACTAGTCTAGTTGCTATGGCGCCCGGAGCTGTCCTGGTTTCAGACATTCTGGCAACACCAACCGAGAACAAACTACACAGCCTTGGCTATCTTGTGAGGTGAAGTTTTTAAGTAGACGGGCTGGATGGATCATTGGGGCCGTTTCTCGTCAGTCGTGCACCACGGAGGTGACCCACAAAGGGTTAGGAAATGTCTTTAAGGATCGTAATTACATCAAGACAGGTTTGCCCAAATGCATATTTTGGTAGGATACTCCACCAACTTCTCAAAGTATTTTATTGATCGTTGGATGTCATGATAATGTCACGAATTCTATTGCTTCGCAAGCGAACTAAATGCTGAAATAAGATACTTGGGATTACAATTTCAGGAATTTTATATCTCCTGCATTTGTTGACACCCACGTGTGACGAGAGAGGACTACTTAAACTCAAAAGATCATGACTGGTTTCCCTCAGTTTTCTAGTGGTGGGGTTTCTGGGAATTTGTTAAGCATGGGCTATTTTGGGCACATGGCAATTGTATCTAAGACAAGATACAGTCTGACTTTATGAGTTCCGTTCTTTCGGTTCTGACTTACCCTACTTTCCTTACGTTGACGTTGGCAAGAGAATGGATAGGCTCCAACAATGATTGTTATAATTGTGGACTATGAGCAGCGTAAGGAAAGACTTTCAACATCAGTCTTATCCAGGTTTCACTTGGTCTTTCAGATAAAAGGACCTTCCAGACAGCAAGACCTTCTTGTACTTACTGCTGGGATTACTGAATGGCTGCCGGATCACTTTAGAACGTGTTTAGTCCACTGAAGACACAAGCAGTGGGTAATTTCGGAAGAACCCAGAATCCCGTGTCAACAAGGTTTAATACGGTCGTTTGAAACTCTGTTTGCCCGCTAGAGTTTCGATAAAACTCTCATGTTGTGACCACAGTCAGTACCATACGAAGCCATATCTCCAGATGAATGGATACCGTAGAGGTTATCTTTACTAAATGTTTTTCTGTGAATTACATTTCAGTTTTGTAATATGTCGCTTGAAGGTAAGAAATGAAGGCCAGTTTTCGTTTGAGTTTTGCTGACTCCGAGTTAAAGTTGACTGCAGGGCTCTGGACACTGTGGTTGGTATGCAGCCGAAAAACGAACGAGGTGATCGATACGACGCACAAATCAATAACAAGATTAGGAAAATGATCGATGTGTGTGCTACCAGCTAACGGTCCAGACCGAAGTGAGGATGCAAGTTACGATAACCATCACAAAGTAAATTTTAATGGAGAAGTTGCGTTCATTCTTAAAGCTACGTGGTTAGTAGGGTGGGATTATGTTGGTTGCTGCTACCAGAAACCTGACCACTGCTTGGAAGTAGTTGCTGAGTCTTGAAGAATTGTAGGGCTTCTTGGTGCCAAACAGTCGTAAGCTTGGCTCGTTTTACTGGTCCAGTAGTTGTACGTGGCTTCGTGTTTATGCTTATGACTGTTCACGTACACAAACCTTCGTTAAGTAAATCGTTTCCTATGGTCAGTCATTTGGTAGGATGAGTTAATACAGGTCTGTGAATTGGTCGGATTGCGTAATCGCGATGCCATTGTCAGCGGCTGGACGCGATTTAAAACCCTTACACCCTCTGTGGTGTTTTGCGGCACAGTGGTCTTTTTCGACATCTTGGAGATTGGTGAACTGGACACTTGGACTTGTTTGAACCCCTGGGTATTCAAGCAATGCCTGTTCCACCGCCCAATTGATTTCGAAAAAAAAACAATGGTCACAGATGGCAAACTCTAAATTTAGTTCGTGTATCTTCTTTTGATCGATCTATGGACACCCCAGTAACTGAATAGTAAGTTATAATGAACGAACTGCACTCATATGCACACCAATTCGGTTTCAACGGCAGACTCTCCTATCTTACTCTTCAACCAGACGTGCAGCACATCGATCGCCTCATGTTTCAGTTGGTACGATTTTCGGGATATCGCAGTGTTTTTGCATAAGTCTGGTGAAAACTCTCTGACAGCCCACCACCGGTTTAGCTCCTCTTCTGGTTCAAAAGGTATGCCTAGTCCCAGAATTTCTTTCAACCTAATGTTTTACTTGAACCCAGGTTGGACGCAATCCACGAATTCATTTCATTTACATGCCACTCAGCTGAATCCCGGCTGAATCTCTCGTTTATGATATTCTCCAACTGATGAGAATTAGAAACTTTCCGAGTAAATCGGGATGGATCGGGGGAAGTCCTTTTGAACTTAATATAAGACTGGATAAGCGTCCGCGATGGAATTATCAGTGGTTTTCTCAGGTGAAAAGTAGCATGAATAACGGCTTAACACAGTCACTGGTCAGCGGTCCGTTGCACTTGGCTTTCCTGTTCTCTCGCAATAGTGAGTTCGTGCATTGACAACTTCGTGAATATCTTTGACGCAATTCAAATGGCAGTACTTCAGCCATGCCAGGGTCTCCCTTTCTAGGTTGGAGGAATCGGAATGGTTGGCTGGAGAATTCACACTCCAGCTACGATAAGACAGCATCACGTGGCTTTTGAAATAATCATAAAGATAAATTCATATTTTTTTGCAGAAATACTGTGTCCTGAACCCTGAACTGTATATTTCGCTTCGAGACAAAATGCTATTCCAACCGCCCAAATCGAACGTTTATTGTGTTTTGCTCACGATGTGAGGAATCTGTTCAGCTTCAAACATCCTGGATACGGGAGTGAAAATGTCATTGTCTGGTCAGCTGTGCTGACTTAGCTATGTCCATGGCATACCAGTTCCTCCGGTACTGTCTTACGAAATTCCTTCTATACGGTACAACGTATACCATCTTGGGAGACTCCAACCTATGTGAGAGCTTCTCAGCATCTAATGACCCCGCACAACCTCATTAATTTTATAATCTACCTTACCTCCTAGCTGGATAATATGTTTTTAATGCCTCGGACGTATTCCCTGTCTTAAGGTATACGTGGCCAGCGAATGCTAATGTTGTCTTCAAAAATATTTGGTAGACAGGATTGGTAAATTTAGACCAGGACAGCACTCGCCAGGGCATATTTATCCAAGGATTTATCGACCCAGAATGACCTGGTTGTCCAAGCGGACTCCTCACACATCAGTAGTCCTAATCTATTACTATCATTGTTAGTAGTATTATTACGTGAGCACCTGAAGGATGACCCTAAATCCTCCTTCGGCTTTTGTTCTCCAGTAGGAACCATTTCTAATATAACTGAGAGATTCTCATCGCCTCAGATGGACTGTTTCCAGTGGTCTTAAATGTGATCAACGAGAAAGAACAAAATGCGTATAGCACCTCATCAACAAAGAAAATGGATAGTTGAACATGATCTATATTGAGAACGTATCTGAAAATCATGGTTGTAGCTAGTTGTGTTCTGAAGCAGTTTTGAGAATGTAGGTTCAAGTGAAATATTGATTTTGATGCAGTTCCGTTAACGTCACTGTCCCCATCCGTTCTCTTTTAGGTTATAGTACAAAGCAGCTGATCACATGGACTGGAATGAAACTCATCGATCGATCCATGCATGTGCCGTGTGCCCATAAAGAACTAAGTGTTACTCTGAGACGGTCTTGTTCTTAGTGATTGGCCGGATTGCCTTGTAGTTTCGCATACTTTGTGTGTACTCCAATTTACACGTATTGCGACAGACATGTTTGCATGCAACACTGTCGTTCGCTCTGCTTTGTTCAAACTGAGCCGGGAATCGTAGTGACTTGAAGTTTTATTAATTTAGTTGATTTGTTAATCTTCAGATCGCCTATTTTAAATGTAACGAAATATCTAGACTTTCCATTTAGTTCCTCACATCCTGTTCGTTGGTGAATGTCTCGTCAGGCCCTTTCAAGCCTTAGTAATTCAGACGAACCGCAATCCATGTCACGTAGACCTACAGTTATTAACGGTCTGAGCACGTTCAATCTGCTTCCGATAAATTGTGGCACGGCGACTATTTCCGCTTCTGCCTTGTTGTTTGGTGGGCTCATTAAAATAACAGTCATTGCGTAAATCCTATCACGTGAGATACACTAATCCATAGTCTGGTTTTCCGGACTTCCATAGAGCTTTGTCTTGTCAACCCAATCCTCTAGACTAATTTCTAAATGTGGTGTTCTGCGCGATTTTCGCCGCGTCCCTTACTTATCAGCTCCCCACAATTTAGAATAATTATTCGCCCTTTAGCTTATCCGACAGGGGTTGAACAATGGGTTCCTATGTCTCCAAAGTTACCCCAACACCTAATCAGTTATCAAGATTTGAGACTATTTTTTTGAAGAATTTCATTGTATCGCAACAGCCTTGTCCGTTACTTGATCTGTCTGCTCCTTATCCGTACTTATATCCAGTCCGATTGTACTCACTTTTCTCCCGAGCTCATAGGATGTGTTATATCTGAATGTTTGTTTACGATATTATATCTGTTCAAAGTATGATGACTGAAAATCCACAACCATGGGCCCATAAGGCTGTCATTAACCGGGCGAACGGCTAAACTGAAAGAGTTTCAGAACAGTCCAAAAACTCGATTTGAATGCTCTTTTCCCGGACAAAGCTTGCTATTGAAACGTATGGTAATTTCACCTAGCCCTGTTTGGGTCATGACCCCATATTCGACGGTCCTTGATGTTCTAGGGCTGAAGTAAGCATTGAATGATTAGATGACTGATGTAAGAACAAACTGGGCCACTGACTGTATTTCTTGACTTGACCATCTAGCTAGGGGTACTCAGAGCTGGAAAAAAATTCACTCTTGGTCAGCAGGAGGTTCACTAGTCCCCACTGCTCATAAAGTTGCTGAGAATTGTTAGATAACCCACGAATGGTTTCACCCATTTCGGGGTGAACCAATACCTGATGGGGGAGGGGCACAAGACATGCCATTTCAACCTCAGATTTGTTCCAGTTTTCCAATTATCTATGCATCCAAGTCTATAAACTTGACTTGCATATCTATATCAGCAAGAGATCAAAGCAATGCGCGGATGATTGCCTGTGCTAATTCAAGACCAGCAGTGCACTTCAGGAGGTGAGTTTGTCCGATTTTGTGTTCTAGAACCAAGGTTGTTCAAGGATTTATTGTTCCCAGTAGGACGGAAACAACTGAAGGCGACTGTTCATTGTTTGCAGCTGAAGGTGATGTGGTAACTGAAAACAGCCCATGGCTGTTCGTTGCGAGTATAACTCTGGGAGCGATACAATTATCAATGTAGATTATTCTTTCTTATTTATTATCCGCCGGTAACAATAAGTACACATCCACAACTATCCTTTGGACAGCACCGCACCTAATACCAAAAACCTATAATGGGATGAACTGTGGTCAGAATAACCAGGGTGAGCTAACACGAAATATTTCAAAAAAATTTTCAGCACCGACGACAATGGACCATTCGGGAGGCAAAGACAATTGAAGTGGGAACCATCAGTCGGATGAACAGACTGACAAAGATCAAGTTCAGCCAGATGATAAGCCTGTGGGCCGGTGAACGCTGTACCTCAGAGCAGGCTTGAGGATACGTTGTCACACTAAGACCTTTCATCTAACTGGGTGTTCTGTCTTCGTGTCTACTTCTTTTTGCGTCTGACCTTTCGTTATGGTGCCGGGATGTCTACTGGTGGTTGATCAGATGGCCTTTGATCTGTTCGCCGAGAACAGATCAACGAACGGATCAGCAGTCATCTGATCAATCACCAGTAAGCGCACCCGAGCTACCAATATTTCGAAACATTGTCGAAAAGTCTGTTCTGCTTAGGGTGGCTGTGGACAGGGAATGGTCGTAACTTTCCAAAGCATCCTCAGCGGTGAAAATATTGTGGTTAGGATTTAAGGGTTGATTGGTCTCTCACACACATTCAACGACGGCAATTCTGAGACTAGTGTACTGGCTACACAGAAGACTATTCTCATGTGCACACAAAATTTATCATGTTACTTCCGTGATATTCCACCTTTTCTACATGTGAGGACTTTTAAAGCTAAGTCGGAAACAATACTAAGCGGCCTACGCAGTGCGAAGTAACCTTTATCGGTGACGAACCTGAAAATTACAGATGTGTTTGTGTGCTTCTGTCAAACACCATGGAGTGTTCACATGTGTGTCCTGACCACAAACCTACCACTAATAACTTAAAAGACCTGGTTGTTAGTAGGGGATGAAAAAAAGAAACAAGGATTCCCGGGAGGGCTGTCAAGGGATTTAAAAACAAGATCTATATAACCGATAAACAGCCCCCAACTAACTAATGTCTTCACATCTTCCATTCTACACCGAAGCCTAGATATCCCCTGGGAAAGAAGGTTGTTCCTGACTACGAACCTCTGTCCAATCCAGACGGCTGTGGGTTCAAACCGCTGTTGATGCTTCCAAAGAGGGATTAAGCGGCTGCAGGGTTCCTCTCGACTTTCACTACAGAGCGACTTCACTCGCAGGATGAGTCCGCGACTTGCAATTAGCATGCCTTGTGTTCTTGAGCTGCAGGCCTAAATCAAACTGAACTTATTTCCCTGCGGTTCCCAAACTTCTGAGTGGATGCCGATTTCAGTACTACATTTTTCATTCTGTTAGGTTGCGTCCCCAGAATTTTCTGTACCTTTGTTGGTGGGAGGCATGCGAGAAATTTCGCTTGTTACCTCTTCTCCGCCGCAAATGTAGCAGATATGGTGACTTTCCAAAACACTACACATATCACAGGATAGCGATCACGTTATCTGTTGATACCCTTTGCTGGCCCTATGTGGTCATACCCAAATTAAAAGTGCTTTATTAAATGTAAGTAGAGACTGAATGTTACCAGTTTGGCACAACTCTCCATTATATGGCCTGCCGTAACGCTGTATAAGTTCTTTCTCTGTTTTGATTGTTCTCAGTCTATGAAATCGCTCAGTGTCAATACAAGGAGTTATTTTTTGCGTAGAGCGTACTAATCACCTTAGATAACGCTTCCGGACCTGTTGTTCTTGTCCTAATCGTATTATATACCTCTGGACAAAATACACCCCCTATTTGGATAACCTTTACAACAGGAGAACTACTGGGGTGCTCTGTTCCACTTGCATGCACCTGCACATGTGACAGTGAACGAGAGCAACCTAAAACGCGAACCCTGTCCAATGTGAGATGGCGTACTAAAGTAAAAATAATTATGGGTAGGGATACAGCCATTGGTGGTGTCGGGTTTTAGGAGCCTCAGATACTTTCTGGCCCCCAGACAACTAAATGTTTGTCGCGTATGGGCTTTTGATGCATCTGTTTGGTCGCATAGCTAAGCACCGGTCAGTGTTACAGGGAAAACCGGCAGATTTTCATTGAGGTAAGACGATCACTAAAAAACTAGCCAGCAGGTTCGTTCCTCGGGCTACCCAAGAGGCTACACAACCAGCGCATGAGCAGAGTGTGGAGAAGTTCGACGGAATAATTTCAAGATGCTACACAACATGATTAACGTGATTAGCTCATCTAAGTGCTGGAGCTGAGTACTCATGTTTCACTGTCAAGCGTGAGAATCAACTGAAGCACTTTCGCTTGGCATTGTTGAGCTACGAAGCCCACCGGTGATCCTCAGGTCACGCGGACGCGTACAAGTGCAACAATGCTCATCAGTAAACGCACCTTCTTGAGAACCACACAAAAGGACGGGGTTGCGTTTAGAGAACAATCCGGTTTTCTTATTTTGCTTGCAGCAGGGGTCTGTTCACCTTATGTGATAAAAATTGGAATTCCACCATGACCATATGCAGGGATTTAGTAGATTTCACCACGGTCTCCTTCAGTTATCACTACGTCTTTGCTTCGGGAACCATATATTTGTATAGATAGTCTAAAAATGACAAGCAGATGCTTGTGGGAGATTGAGCTGGTATTGTCAACATCTCGGTGGCCATTCCAAGATTCAGTGGAGCTTGTCAAACTGAATTTTTATTTTGGTAGTGCGAGGAGATTGAGGGATTTCCAATGGAAATTTCACCCTCTAAGTGAAGCCGAAAAGCTGCAAAGCCTAGAAGCACCGTACGACCATTTCATCCTTATTGGGAACTACCAGCAGCGCGCATCTCATGAGACCCCAGAGAGTTTCGGACCCGCGATATACAGAAAAGCAGTTTGAAAACCTAAACGTTCGGCCACGTGCAGCTGATCAGTAGGGTGACTGTCTCGCACTTAGTCACTTATCCTTCAGTCGTGGGATCTATATCACATAGTACGTGTTGCCCGGGTCCCCGATTGAGGACTTCTCAGACAGGAGGTTTACTCGTCGTGTGAATTATTCCTCCTCTGAGCTACCTACAGATAGTTAGTGATGTGAGGAGATTTCGGAAGTTTTGATTTACCCTGGCATGTCATGAGATGCCCCACTGCTGATGATTCCCAATAGGGATGAAAAACGTGTATATTGCTTCTAGGTTTTTCAGCACGGATTGGCTTCACTGACAGGGCGACATCTTTATTGGACTTTTCATGTGGTACACTGCCTACAACGAAGCTGGTCTGGAGAGCTAGAAATACGTTTGTGATGAAAAATGCCCAGAAGGCGAACTGTTTACATTAGTTTGACATGAAAACAAAATATCGCTAGATCGAGTACAAGGAAAATCCCTTACGTTTGTTTTCCTCATATACAACCCAGTACGCTATTGAATAACAGTTGGGTACGTATCACAGCAAATGATTGTAGTTAACAGAGCTTCCAACCCCCTTTTGCGCTATTTAGTTATAATCCATATGCATCTTGTTACTCGTCGTATAAGAACTAATGACACCGAGAGATTTACTTGCGACCTCCACTTAAAACACAATCGACTGTAGTGCTCAGTCTCACCTAGTCTTCCGCCGTAAAAGAGTTCAAATAGCTTGAGGTTGGTAGGAAAGCGTGATAGGCGCATGGTTCAGTTATGACCGACCAACCGAACTCTGAATCGATATTTATTCTTTGGTTACTGTCTGCCATGTCTTCTTGTTTCCACACTCGTCGCTTGCAACTACAGCGACAGAAGTACAAAGTTTACTAAATAACATGAAGAAGCTCAAGCAGTGCTCCCGTCTGACTGCGAAGTGATTCGAAATCAGCAATAAAAGAACTTTGGCTGTATAGCCAATAGGAATTATGAATCAAATTCCATAAAAGGGTTATTTCTGTATCAACAAATTTGAGTACGCGAGAGTGTAGAAAAACTGGGATATGCCGAGAGCTGTCGAGGTCAGGCCACTGTCAACGTCGATGACCCTGAACAGTTTCTGGGGGGGGGAGGTAGCTTAAAGTCTGCCTCTAAAAGGACCATTTGTATCTTGTCGGACTGTATTATGCTGAAGCCTATTTTTATCTCGAACGCTGTACCGATCTTTTGTTGACAGAACACTACTCATAAGGCTGCTGAAAACTCCCCGACAGTCCACAATGATTGTGCCTATCCTATTCGGGCTCATCAGATAGGCGCAGTCCCCGAGTTTCTCTTCAGTCAACCTCATGTTCTACTTGAACCCAAATTGTACGAACTCGGGTGAATACGCAGATTTTGCACACCACTTCCGTTTCAGCAACTGACTCAGCTCAATCCCAGCTTAATCTCTCGTTTATTATGTTCTTCGACTTGATGTGTTGCGCGAAGGCGTCTCATTTTTCATTTGTTACGAGGATATCGGACTATATTCTCGGGATATAACACGCCACTTATCAGGTTGATAAAAGCTCTTCGACAGAACATGGCCAGCTCCGCCCTTCCTGAGGCACAGCGGGTAGGCGCAATCTGGGAATTTCCATCGACCATATTTTTTGCTTTGTAACCTGGTTGTGCACATACAAGTTGCTCTTCGCATAGGTAATAAGGTTGGTGGAGATTTGGGAATCGGGCTTACCTGATGAGCTCCAAGAAAAGCGAGACTGGTAGTGCTCTCACGAGTAGTATTCTCATTAAATTCCTAATAAATAAACAATAATCCTTCACTTAAGTTGGCTAGAAAGGCTCATTGTTTATCGTCTATTGGTTATTTTTGCGAAGACTACCTCAGGTAGACAGATGCTGTTTTACAGTGGAGATGGGTTCTTTCGTGCTGAGATATAATTCATGCCTACAATGGTGGAAGTGAACTTGCCAAGTTTTTCTGGTATAAACTCCAGTTATGGACGATAGCTGACCCTCAATTGGCCATCGTAATTTGATTAGGATAGTCTGTTGTCTCAAATAACCAAAGTCACTTGTTTGAAGGTAGCGCTAGTGAGATAGAGCAAAGTAATGCGGTAGTTCATCAATCATATCCTTGGTGGTTAGTGGTTCCATATTCTCCCCTGGGAACTGAGTGTTTCCCACTGCCCGGGTGTAGTTCAGCCGTGTTTTTGTAACAATTGTTGTCTAAAATTCTATCCATTTGGAAACAATCGAAATCGTTCACCCATTGAAGTCCGCACCAGGTCAGCATCAAGTGGTGAGGCAAATTTTCTTGTAAAACGAAATGAAAAACCCTCCGTTCATTCAATCTCTTCACACTCACTGAAGGATTTAGTCCCACGAAGGGATCTCTGAACGATATAGCCTGCAACCGTCACATAATCCTGAACGTCCATTTCTCTGGTCAGCATCTCGTTTATCTGACTCTCCTTTGGTTGAATCCTCAATTTCACGAGAGATTATGGCTTATCCGTTCTGGTACGTCATCTGTTTCCTACTATGAACTCACTATCCCCATATTTCCAGTGACTAGTATGCCTTTCTCCTAGTGCATCAGACTTGTGCGCGATCAGTACGCGCTCAAAAATTACACCGCTCATAGCCTGATATGTGCTATTCCAATCGGGTCAGATTTCTGTCAGTTGCATAGCCTTTGGCCATATTTCTCAGGCGGGGTCGACCAGATAAGCAACTATAGGTACTTTTTTTATAGTTATCTCTAAACCACATCTCCCGGCCACGGACTCTCATGTAAGAGTCATTGATCCGTTGTAAGAAAACCATGACTTGACATCGATACTTGTACGTTAGAGGGGAGCTAAAAAACGGCCCATTTGGCAAAATTGAGGTACGGAATGTGGGTCAATGCTGTCCAGTCTGAAGATATTCATGTGTTGATCTACGGTGACTCAGGGCCGAGTAACCGCGAGAGTGCTGGCAAAATCTAAAGATCAGCGAAAATAATACATTGATTTCTGCTCGGCTTATTTTGACGGGTATCGAGAAAGAGAAGCGGACTTGCAAGGGAGGCCACACATGTGCCATCTCAAATCACATGAAAGGTGCATCAAAGCTGTAAACAACTACATATCTTTTTGAAGTTCATTATACGGTGCATGTGACCACCAATTCATCCCGAAGTGCAGATTTAGCTATTTTTAGCTATTCACTGAGCCGAACTCGTCAGATAGTTGTCACTGGTTTGTAACACTAAAACTGTCGATTAGGTGGCTCGTGGTTCAGATTTGAATCCGGCCAAAAACGTCTAAGGGTTGTGGGCTGTCTGGGTTTATGCAGATGGCCGTGTATTTAGTAAGCTGAAGTGAACTAGTGTATGTGGCCCTTTGGAACTGGAAGAAGTTAGATCCACAAAAAATCAAAAAATTTGTGATTGGGGTTTTCAAGCTAATACTGTCACCTCTTCAATCTGAGAAAGACAAATACTGGTCCTTGCCTGTAAGGTAATCCTTACATATCTTTCTAAGAAACTGAGCTCTTTCGTTCCCTTATTTATTGTTGTCTTGTGTTCTTGATGATCTGTTTATTTGCCAGAAGTAGATAATTATACTCCAGGTACACAAACTTGCCAGGTAACTGTATCCGTCCCACCCACACACCTTGAGAATAAACGTGAACTGTTTACAGTACCACTTTTTTGAGAGCTGCCCTCTCAAAAACTGTTTGTTCTAACGTGTATAAAAGTTTACTTTCATCCGAAGTACAGAACAGGGTTGTACTTCTGGACATTAACCTGTTTGAAGGAAGTTTCATTGGGTTTTGACCAGATCTCTCATCTTGTCGATGATTGAGACCCTCTTACCAGGACAATCTACAACCAGCTGATTCATCTATCTCATGCGGTTCGATGACTCCTACTTTGTTTTCCAGTGAGACAGAAACCTGTTTTTATTGTAAGCTCCAGACATCTGCAGTCACTGACTTTAAACAGTGCGTGTTCACTTACGGTGAAGTAGTCACGTGGATGAGTGGATGAAAGAACAGCTGGATGAACAGCAGCTCTTTGTCTTCTAGAATTTTCAGTTTACAAGCAAGACCAGTTATGGCAGCCTATGCAAGCAAGGCAACTCGGCAGTTAGTCGATGGTCCCGTTTTGAAGGACGACTCAAAAGAGCACTGGCATTTGGCTTCTCTTGTGATTTGAGCATGGATGGTCAAAGTAGGCTTAAAGTTTAGACAGGTAGTTTATTGGGCGCGCAGCGGCAAAATCAAATGATTGGACCGTGTAAATATCAGTTGTTCATAGAAGCAGTATACTAGCGAATTCATGTCACCACGTAGGTTTTCGTTGTACCAATGCACAAGTTCAACCAACAGCTGGGGCGTCAACAGTTTGACCAAATGGTACCCACGTTATGAGCCCCTACGCTATACCACCCTAATCACTCTCTAACACACGTGACCAAGGTTCCTGTCGCCTTGGTATTATTCCACCCAGCTTAGTTAAACTTGCGAGCTTGAGGCATTCTATTCGCAAAAACAGCATGTGATTGCGATGCTGCAGAAATGTGTACGGGTGCATTTTTGCCAAAGAAGAGAACGGTCCTCAGGACTGGCTACCACAGCTGAAGAGAGACCTTTAAACATCAAGCAAGTTGGCTTATGCTATCTCTCGATAACAATGTAACCTAAAAACAGTAGTTTGCCCTACGACCCGCCATCCAACTGATATGAACTTGTGCCGTAGCGGTTATTGATAGTGGAGGGGACGATAAGATTAGCTGACTTCTAAAACATGAGAGTCCTGAGTGGATTCGGTTTGAGGGAACATGAGAAGAAATCTAAGCGTAAATAAGACTGTAATCGTACACTGAATTGGGGCTATTTGCAAATGTTACTGATAGTTAACGAATTTTATTTTGCCGGGAAAGGGCCGCCCAGTGCACGAATGAGTAGTTTTTTTCTGGAGGTGCTTCTAACTGTAGAGGTTCCAATCATTATAGAAGAAAACTGTGGAATCGATAAACGGTTACATAGAAAAGGCTGGTCTTTATATGGGGAACATTAATGGGGGATACCTTTTAGTGTTTACTCATCCATTTATAGTAGTTTTTGTGGGACTTGGCACTTTTCGAGTACAGTGTCCTTGAAAAATCGATTTTGTGAAGTAAGAATAAGCAAACACCAACACGTTCCGTATGAAGTTGAGTCCAGTCACTAGGGCACGGTATTTCACTTAAATGAACAATGAAATGTTTGAAGAAAATGCGTGAAATCCTAATGTTGCATAGTGTGGTTTTCGGAATCCCTAAACTTTCCTATTCAAAATGTTCTGGTTCACATCAGACGAAACGAAACAAACAGGTAGATAATGATTACTTTCCATGCAAGTTTGAGTTTCACTATTGGACCGTGGTTCAATGTACTCAACAGACATCTTTGTCAATAAGCAGAGATCGAAGGTTAGGTAATCTTCAGTTGAACTTCGGACAGTATTTAGCCAAAATTATGGTTTTCATTCGTGATCCTAGGTAAAAGTTCAAAGCGGCGCAAACTATGGTGCTTTGCCCGCCTGAAAAAAAATTCAGGAAACATGAAAAATCTTTCCAGCTTGAAAGCTCCACTTGCTTGAGGGTTTTTGCAAAAGAGGATAAGTGTTTTTTCATCTATGTTATAAGGAATCACCAGGGCATGATTGCGTATTGGTTGACCAGTTTGGATAATTCGTGACTTTAAGAACAAAAATCTGTACAACTGGTTATGGTAATATGGTCAAAATACTGATAAATTCATCACATTTTTGTTAAGCATTTTGACTGTCTTTGAACAAACCTGAACATAGCCATGAAATCCCTGAATTCCCAGGCAACTCTCACTAAGGGAGCGAAATGCTGGTGAATGTATCGAGTACGCAGCTAAGTTACACATTCGTGGCAGTGGAGAATAGGCGCTTGCAACAACCTATTGGTTAGGAAAGTGAGAAGACGTGCAGTACGCGATGCAAGCTATTTTATCATAATACTTTAGTTGGATTAAAATTATTCGTAACTCTTCTTGGATCTAACCCCGTAGTAATGCAAAAAATATTAAATAATCTAACTAATTCGGCCTCACGGTTTGGCATGCTCTTCACGCCTGCAAAGTGTAAAGTTCTACTGCAAGACTGGGTGGGCTGGAACTCTAACCTCATGCTTGCGAATGAGCCGCTTTAGGTAGTAGACAAATTTGTTTTCCTTGGCAGCTGTATCAGTCCCGGTTGTCTCGCGAAAGATGATATTTCCATCCGGATTGGGGAGGTCAGAGCAGCTTTCGTGAACCTGCGTCACCTGTGGCGTAGGCGTGACATCAAGTAAACGGTCAAGGGTCGAGTTTATAATGCTGCACTCCTCTCTATATTACTATATGGATCAGAGACCTGACCGTCTTCCTGGATGGGCGCCCCGAGGAGGGCCACACCAATGGTTAGAGACATTGCACACATGGCCCAGTCGCGTCCTCAATGGCGCTCGTGCATCCAAGCTATTGCCTTCAATCCGTAGCTCCCTTACCAATTCTCCCAATTAACAGTCCACTGACAGTGCTGTATTTACGCACCAATTTATCAGCTCCCGCCTCCAATGCGCAGCTCCCTACCCCACCTCCCAAAGTCATCGGTGAACGAAACTGTGGCAGCTGTACGACAAGTACGCGGTTTCTCACAGCTGATAATGATGATGATGATGATGAAAAATTCTGGATGACCTGGCGACAGAAGAGGAAACTATCTATCAATTATTTAACCATGGCATAATTTTAGACTGTTGACTAGACCGCATTGAGGCGTACGCATTTGTTTTCACACCTGCCAATCTCATATCTTTTTGGATGATCCAAACCTTTCCCGTGAGCTGAACTTCAAAAAAGGGCTTTTCACTTCCTAAAGTACTATGCCGACAAACAAGCGCGTTTGTTGCTTCTGAAAATTTTTTACGACCAGTAAAAGAGTACGAAATAACATCATCTTTGTTATGGCTGTGAGAAAGTGGAGAGGAAGTCTTTTGGCTGTAGCGGTGCTGTTCGTCACTGGGATATCACCCGAAGGTATGCAAAGAAATTCTTAATTCCCCGCACTTTTCTTCGGTCCAAATGAAAGTCATGCTTGCTAAAAACACAGCTGTCATTGTATGATTTTTCCTCGTTGTAGTGCTCATTTGATGAACGACCTGACTAGAACTGTTCAAGACATATCTAAGCGCGCGACAACTAGGGTCATTGGGTAATTTTCTTTAAGAAAAAACTCTAAGTAGATCGACTTAATGACCAGTACTTACGCTTGACTGCCAGTGGTACGTCATATGACGAACAGCAGTGATCCCCCATTCTCTTCTAGGGTCTTGTTTAAATGTTCCAGTTCATGGTCAATATGGCCCGTCGTAAATATTCTGTGTGTTCGTGTGAACAGTGTTCGTACGACGTTTCGCTTGCACCGCAACGGACTAAAAATGAAAATTTTTATGCACTGTCCAAACCAAGTGGCTTCCCTATAGACCCTCTGTTTGATTGACCCATTCTGTCCGCGTGTAAGCCAAATGTCCAGGAGGGGTATAGAATTGTAGGTCTCTTCATTAGCAACGGCCAAACTGTGAATCACTTGAAATCCGTGATTGAAGAATGAATGGCGCCGCATTCTGTCTAAGCATGAGTTAACCATACTGCCAATCAGCCGCTCGTGGCCGAACAATTTAGCCTTCAACTACTAACCGGGAGGTCATGATTTTGAGTCCCCCTGGAAATTTGTGAAATGTGCACTGCTACATATTCCCAATATGGATGACCCAGGGCTTCTTGGTTTTTCAGCACATGGTGACCGACTTCACTGATAGGACTAAATAGCTACTGAAACAATCCCATATTTCCTCACACTACCAACGTCAACATATCATTTGTAATAGGACAACTCTGACGTACACTTGTTCAAGCGCCCTTATGTGGTAATCGTGAAGACGGTTGTGAGAACTGGGCCCAACGGACTGTCTTTCGCAACTCCACTAACTTGTTTATATGCTGAGATGGAGAATTTAATATTCACATTTTCTGTAAATAAAATGTGGAGTTCTGATCATCTCCGTCGGGGTAGGCCGGCTGAAAGTTAACTAAAGCAGTCCACATAGATGGACAGTTTTTCAAACAAAGAAATGTTTGTGAAAAGAGACACTCAAGTGCGAATTCTCATTCCTAACTTTCACCCATTTCAATAGATCAACAACTTCAGAAGAGCGCTTGATACTGTAGCTGACACCTGCTTGGACTGATCTGTCTCTGTTTTGTCCTCCTTTCAAATAATTCAGGTTTGTTCCTGATCGCACTTCCCGTCCCACAAGCGTCGCTATTACCCAACTGGTGAGCGTAAGCGGTTTTGATTAGACAAGCTGAACAGTACTGTATACCCCACCCTATCCTGAGATTTAAGACATTTTCATGTTCTAGTGAGGGAGCCTGACTGGCTACAATCATCTTACGTCCATTCGGCTGCAATCTGGAGTGAGGAGGGATATCATATCTGTCATGTGACCCGTTGTCTGCTGGGTTTAACGAGGTTACTCTGAGTGGAGCTTTTATGGGTATTGCCAAGGCTGTTCACAAATCGTGGTGCTTGATCATCGATTTTTACTTCATCTGTTCAGTGCCCTAATCAGGCGCCAAACTCCTTAGATTTGTCTAAAACGACCATGATTTCTGAAGGGTTGGTGTACGAGAAGGGCAGTGGTGCACCAGGTCGCCAAAGCTCACGCTAAGGGTTAAGTAAACAAGCTTATCGAAATACACTCATTTGCAAACAAATTTAGTTTTGCGAGAAACTCACCTGGAACCCAGCTGAATCTCTCGTTTGTGATATTTCCAGGCAACACACATTTAGTTAATTAGGTTTAATGAGAATCTATTGAAACTGTGTGTGTATCTCCTCTGAAACCTAGCCAGACATTATTCGCTGCAATGTCTAAACCAGTCCCACACGAAGACAGGTCTTTCAAACATACTGCCGAAATACTACTCACAAGGTTGCTGTAAACCCTTCGACAGCCCACGACCGGTTTCGCCCTTTTTGGGGCTCATCAGGTAGGCGCAGTCCCCAGGTTCCAGGTGATTCTCTCGAAAAACCAAATCTGTTTGCAACTGAGTGTATTTCGCTGAATTCGTGCAATTTGGTTTCAAGCAGAACATAAGGTTGACGGGGACTTTGGGACTGCGCCTACCTGATGAACCCCAAGAAGGGCGAAACCGGTCGTGGGTTGTCGAAGAATTTTCAGCAACCTTATGAGTAGTGTATTACGTATAAACAAGTTTATGTTCAATAGTTGATTGGGCACAGCTTACTCTATGGTGCTGCGTCAAGGTGCAAAACAGTGGTGTTCGCTCTGACTAAAATACGCCGTTCTCTGCGTCCATTTTTGGGAATTACTATTCCCAGTTGGGACTGTCTTCATGGAAGTCACAAACACCGTCCTGGTGTCATTTTGCGACCGGAGCGTCTTTCTGCTTCCGAATTATTCTTGAACTGCAGCAGGATTCTATTAGTCAAAGTTGTGTGTTTTGTTCGCGTACAGTTCAAAGGACAAGCGCATGGCAAATGCAATGAGCTTCACTTATTGATTGATGGGTCTAAGATCACATGACTCACACATGATTAGATTCATACGGCTGTACGGTTTTTCATGATACTTGTCTTCTTAGGATTTTAAAATCGCTTTCATGACTTCATTGGGGCGGGTCATCCACTGTCGAATATTTGGAATTTTGAAGACGGCGCTCCATCCATTGGATGTAAGCTCATTTTTGTATTAAATTTGGACCATCGGAAAGCATGAAACTATTGTTTAGACAGATTGTGCAACCTGAAACCATGTGGCGTGAACTATGTAACCACATATAAGTCATTCTATAGATAATGTGGATATAAACAAAGACAGAATGTATTACAGATTCCGCCTGTAGTAAACTCTCAAACAAAAGGCCTCAAAATTCACAACTGAACTTTGATCAAAAGACTGTTTCAGTGACCTTTGGACTAGTAGATATGCACAATTTGATTCCAATCGCCAAACCTTAAAAACAGGCGAAAATGGCCTAGCAGCTAGGCCTATAAGGTTGGAAGTGTTTCTGTGGCATTTTCGCGGTGTCTCTGAATCCGAAACCCGGGGTGCGGACTATGAAAAATCCTTTTTAAAAACCTACGATTAGATGTTTGTAAACACCACTTCGTCGATCCAGTGGATGCATCGATTAGGTCAACAGTGAACTGTATGACAGCAGAATGTACTGAGTGCACACGGAACTTTTCCTTGTCACGTGCAGCAAATATAGCTGATACAATCAGTATCAGAAACATTATATCATCCCGCCTAAGTGGTCGCACCTTCCACTCTAAAAAAACTAACGTCAATCGATCTCTCATACATAGGAGAAGGACGCCTCATCTTTAAAAGAAGCATCTGAATTTCGCCAGATACATTCATTCACAAACCAATTTGGTTTTAATGAGAGATTCAGCTGAATCCCAGCTGGAGCTGTTATCCATGATATACTTTAACTGAATCCGCAGTACAAAAACGGTTTCGTGTTTCAGTTGGTATGATATTCAAGACATTGCGGTGTATTTTCTTGGAGGAAATCTCTCTGTTTGATGAAAACTGTTCGATAACCCACGACCGGTTTCGCCGTTCCTATTCAGGCTCATCAAGTGGGTGCTGTACCCGAGTTTCCCTTCAGTGAACCCAAAGTGTACGGAATTCGTGGACTCAACAGAATCCAGGGGTTATTTAAACTAAATATACTGCGATATCTCAACAGTAAAAACGAGAGATTCAGCTGCGATTAAGCTGTGATTGCGGTTAAAAGCAAGTCGAAGCATAAATGAGTGTAGTTCACGGAGTTCGTTTGGTTTGCGTTCACGCAGAACATAACGCTGACTTAAGGGATACTCGGGGATTGCGCCTACCTATTGAGCCCGGAATTGGGCGCAAACGGTCATGGGCTGTCAAAGGGTTTTCAGCAACCTTATGAGTAGTGTTCCGCCGAGAAACTATCTGTACTGTTGGTAATGCGCTGAAATATTGGTAGATCGCGTGCATTCATTGGTAATTGATCAGGTGGCTCTCGATCTGTTCGTTGAGTTTGGTAATTGACTTGTAGTTGACTTACCAAGCTCGGCGAACAGATCAACAGCTACCTGATCATTTGCCATCTGAGCTGTTTCTAACTTCGAGTTACTACTAAACTGGGGGGGGTCCAACCGAAAAATAAGCCAGAGTCTGACAGAGGTAAGAGAAGTGTGTTATAATCACTAAAGAAAGTTGTCAAAAAAGGGATCCGGAGGAAAGATCATCAGTCTGTGTAATATCACTTATATTTTTCCTCAGACCGTGAAATCCTTCGTCTGATTTTCTCACTGATTTATTGGAAGCGGTATTCCCTTACATGGTCCATTTCCTCCGGTCAGTACGAACCGCCAATCCACGACTTCTTGGTGTGTCTTTTGTTACGAACTAAGCAACATACCTGACAACAACAGAAGGCTTATTTGTTCTGGATATTCCTATTGCTCCATCCTGCTTTTACGGGGTTGGAAATAAGGAAAATGGCTGAAAATCGATTTTTAAAACAAACAATTGAGAAGCCAGTTTACTCCTATTTAAGATTCTCCTATTTCCACTCGCTATTAGCAGAGTAATAAAACAAAGATCACGAATGATCCTATAATTTCAGGCGTGGAACGTACAACTATTGGCATATTCATTACAAAGTAAACTAATTCTGCCGAGCACACTCGGATCGAATAAATTTAAACCACCTACATCAATTTCAATGCTCACAAGATGTACACAAATACCAAATTGGACTTTAAGCGCAAACGGCGATCAACCGATTCCACAAAAGCGTTTAACGCTATGAAAACAAATCCTACCAATTCTATTGTGGCAGGAATTAATGACATGTTTTCTTTCACTATTGAGAGGTTGAGAGAGGTGGAATGTGAGCCAGTCCAATGTTCAATTTGGCATTTAGGTTGGAGCACACACTTAGTTAATTAGATTTAATGAGAATCTATTGAAACTGTGTGTGTATCTCCTCTGAAACCTAGCCAGACATTATTCGCTGCAATGTCTAAACCAGTCCCACACGAAGACAGGTCTTTCAAACATACTGCCAAAATACTACTCACAAGGTTGCTGTAAACCCTTCGACAGCCCACGACCGGTTTCGCCCTTCTTGGGGCTCATCAGGTAGGCGCAGTCCCCAGGTTCCAGGTGATTCTCTCGAAAGGCCAAATTTGTTTGCAAATGAGTGTATTTTGCTATTCGGACATTTATTTGCACAGATACGGGAAAACTCAGGCTCATTTCCGAACTGTTCTGGTCGAACAGCTGAGTAAGCTAGAAGTGAACTGTAGGTTAGTTGTGTGGGTGCTCTTCGGATTGTAAACAGATATTACTGTCAGATTTAATCATCAGTTACATTGGTAGTGTCAGCTATCTAACTCGAAATTTTAATTTTGGAGGTGTTACGAACGTCAAAAAGACATCACGGTGATATTTCCACTAGGGAAGAATGGCCTGTTTAATGCCGCAATATAATTCCTGCGAAGTTCTTCAGGCTGTCTCTCCGAGGATCAACCACCTTGTCCCGTCTTCCTAAGACTATAAATATAGCGCTTTTACAGCCTTCGGTGAGCTGTGTCATTGTTCGCAAAATTGATACGCCGAATGAAAAGACGAACAATGGGTCCCGAAAATAGTACCGCCCAACTCTACCTCCAACTAATTCATTCATCTGGTTAGCTTTCGAAAAAAATATTGGCAGCTCAGGTTGCATAAATAGTCTTTGGTCTGTTAATCAAACTGGACAACTTGGTTGTAAATGTTTTATTGCCAAGTGACGTGACGTCAGCAGTGCGCCTTAACAAGGTCGTGGAACGTAGGGTATACCGGTCAACCGTAGTATGCAAAAGACTCAAAGTGGGGAATGCGAAAGGTTACAGTTTCAATGCCTGTGTTTTTTCTTGTGACCAGGTTGCAGCAGGTATCCAGTGAGGATGTTCACCAAGGCAACCGAGTAGGTATCATTTCTAGCCACTGTGTGCACACTCGCGTTGAGTGGTGAATAGTGTGTATATTCAGATCAATCACACTGGTCAACAAAGTTTAGCACCGTAAAATCGATAACTTCTGGACGGTCGGAGCTGACTTAAATGTGTGTAGAATGATTGCATCACGTGAGCGTAGGAGGTGATCAAACATTTTTGTGCTTGTATCGAACGTGTAGTTTAGTGTCGGCTATGTTCCTTGTGTTACGAACTTCGGTAGAACAGAAAACTTCAAATCACATAACTCGCGACGCATTGATTATCTCTTCGTGTGTACGCTTGTCAGTTTATTTTCACTTAATTATCACACAGGGTACAGAACGACGTATAACAAACAAATTTGTGATTTTCAGATCGTTAGCGTAGGTTGCGCCACAAAATGCACCACAAAATTGGAGTCATTTTCTACATCCGTCAGCCGTCATTAGCTTAAAGAAAGGATGTAGATTCTACCCATACTTGTGCTTCGGGTTTGAATCTCCTCATGCCCATTTCGGTTAGTGTTCATGGTGTTGAAATGTAATATACTGAAGATGAGGATTTTTGGTCAACATATGTCCAAACAATGCACACTATAGTGACGGGCATTCAACTACATTACTGTCTCCGAAATCCATTTTTCAGGAGCCCATGTTTTTGCTCCTGGTCTAATTGCCTCCGATAAACCATCCCCCTTTTAGTTACATCTGAGCAGCCTTTTGTAATGGGGCTTTTGTCTTGGCAACGAATATCCATAGTGAGGTTCATTGTGTGTTGTTTCACGACATGTAATCAATAAGCATACATTTAGTCCTCCATCCTGAGCTCGAGAGAGCTCAGTCGTTGTGACGCGAACTTAGTGACCGGAAGGTCAAACCAAACCCCGGCATCCCTGTTTAGGTTCTGACAACCTGACAGTATCTCAGCCCTCGTGCTTCCTTCGGGTGGCACGGCAGCTGGGCACTGAAAGGGTATTACAACCGAACGATAATCACTATCATTGTTATTCCGATGAGAGGTGACGACATTTCAGAAAACTGAGTTTTCAGAACACCTATGGATTGGCTCGTATTTCTGCCAGTCGACCACAGTATGGAGTTAAAACATTGTAGAAATAACTACAAAAAGTTTTTTAAACCCACAATGAACCGAACCCCAAGGTTCGTTAGAGACATGGTTGTTCTTTTCTGCCAACTAATTTGCCGAAATCGGTGGAATGTGTTTATGCTTTTACTATTTCACTGGCAAGAAATTGAGGAGGCATTTCTTCATCACTTTTTACTCCAGACATGTCGTGCTTCCTTGAGTCGTTCAGTTCCGATGGAATAGACCCCTACTACGGAAGAACTGTGAGTGGGGTACGCGGGCCTTCTGTCTGATAGGCCAATCAACACCGGATCATATGACATGGACTGTGAGAGACGGATGATGTCCAAATGCCAGTTAACCACACTGTTGCTCAGCCACTTACTTACTGTCAAACGGTATGGTACGCAGATGCCAACCACAAGGGCCTAAACATGAATCCCAACAAGGATGAAACAATTTTACAGCAAATTTATTCTTTTGATCAGAGGCTGCCATGACTGGCATGTTAAAATCCCAGTTAATTTAGACAATGGTACCAAAACTAACCGTGTTGGCTGGAATTTCTGAGGCTTGCCAAAGAATGGTACAGAAAATGATTGCGAAGAGAAGGCTTGCTTGGGATAGGCACTGGTCACGTTTGCGTGGACCATTACTTTTCCAAGAGGACATTATGGATACACAACAATGGATCTGATTGTTCTTCGCAGATTACTTGGAAAACACGCCTTGGAAGACACTAATTCATGATCCATACTTTACTAAAGTTCATCTGCGGAAACTAATGTTCATTTAACTAACTTGGGAAAAGCTAAAATAAATTTGCCTTCTTTCTTAATTTACTCAGTGATTGTTCATACATGGATATCCCAGGTTTCAATGCATCACTAACTGGGTAAATTCAGCGTGCTGTTCGCACCGTTTCCAAACGCTGGGTTTTGTTTTATAAGGGTTCTGAATGCTGCGGAAACCTCAGCAAACCAGTATATGAACGAATGGATTTCAGATTATCTTGCGTCCTCCAACACAAGGTTTTACAGGAGTTTTTGAGCTCAAGTAAGCATACCTTTCGTGCCTATGTTGTATCGAAAATTGCTGTCTTCAGTTATTTGAAGTGCACTGGAGAGCTTGTATCAGGTTCATGAGGTCACACATTTTCAAAACATTCGCAACAGATTTGCAAAAAATGGGATGTTTTAACAAGGGTGTATAGCAGCAGGAGGAGCATTACAGCTACAAGAAGTGCAACACCGGTACAGAATGTCTTACACCTCGACCATCCTCGAGGAAGGATCCGTAAAATCTTGTAGTAAAACAAAACGTTTAGTTACCTACATGGGCGATGTAGTCTACGATAAAAATCATCACAATGGGCACGCCCTGTCACTGATTCACATTTAATATGGAGTGGATGGAGCAAGCAGATCCACAACCGAGTGTGTTCTAGCGGTACTAATGCAGTCAAGTTAAGGAACAATATCCGGCTCGCATTGAAAACCCCACCAACCCCAGTGACCCCTAACCACTGCGTTCGTGGACGGGTCTTGTATTGTGGTGATTCTGCCCGTAGATCATAGGAAACAACGGCGCGAAATGAGGACAAATAAGGTTGATGAACCAGTGCGGCAGTACACCTGTACTGATGTCGGTGAATTCTGCACAGCAGGAGGGAAATTCGTGAACGGGTAGGCTAGTATATTATCTCACTAACCCTAAATTATTGTTCGGATCGTTTTTTATGTCACGAAGAGACCGGAACTTACCCAGATGTGACGGTTTGTGCCCTTCCATAACTCACAGCTACATTGGGGAGTGCACATGTCACACTCACAAAGGCTCTCATATCAGGTTGGTCAGTGGGTAGAGATCTAATTAACACAGTCTTCTGATCTTCAGATTTGGGTGTAGAAATATTTGTGGCGACTTGCTCCGTAGAAATACAGACTTCTCTGATGGTCTTACGCCATTGCGATTCGGCTTTCTGGCCAAAGGTTTGGGATGAATACCCTAATAGTCCTCCTATCTAAGAGTGAACATCTTGGCAGTATCCCAGCGAACGTACAACCTAATGAAGTCTTCTTCGGACAGTCCACCTTCTGATACCCACTCCTACTGGAAAGTTCTGTGTGAAATCCTGGAAGATGCTGGGTTCACTGCTTGTGGGACGGCACAGTCAGCTACGTCTAAGCACTGGACATCCAGGGAAACGACAAACTCGCTCGAAGCCCCAACAAGTCCTGGTCCTGGTCAGGAGTGAAATGCAACTCATGTTTCCGGAAGTCAGGTGCAAAATAGCATCTGTGCGGTTTAAGAAGCTGGATGGGTCCAGGAAGCCGCAGAGATGGAGGTAGAGAAATAATCTGAGAATTTCCGAAAACTACTCCGGCTGGTGCACCTAAAAGACCCAGAAAGGCCCCTGGTGAGCCTGCTCGCTCGCATCTAAGAAACGAGAATGCTTGAATCACCGGAACGAATAAATTCAACAGGAATTCAGCTGGCCACCTGGATTTGCTCAGCCGGATACCCAACCCGTAGCAGAGCACAGGGCGGTGAACTTATTACCTCCGACAGCTTCGGAAATAGGCCAGTTTCTTTTCTCCCTGAAGCACCCCCGAAGTGTTAGTCCTGACGAAATCTGTTCCGATCTGTCTAAGGATGGTGGTGAAATCCCCAGCTGCTGCTTGTTTAACTTATTTCCTTTTATCGTCGGTCGTAGTGCCCATTTTCAAAAAAGATGTCTGCACTGATTGTGGAAATCACTCCTGTTCTAACTAGGTTCTTTGCATCACTTATTTTTTCGTCTTTTTATGAGAGCGTTTGAAGAAGTAAAGCAATAACATTATGCAGGATTCCGACCTGGAAGGTGTCGTCTGGATCGCATCTTCATACTCCATCAAGTGCTAGAGCAATGGCATGCAAATAGGTACCCTACAATCTTAGTGTGCGTTTCAAGTGTGTTTCTAGTGTACGTCTTCTAGTGTGCGTTTGTTTCTGTCTACCGGTTCATTCTTTGCAACACGTTTACACAACAGGTAATGGCTCAGGAGTTCGTAAATATCATACGCTGCTTGTATTCACACATTTGTGGGCGCGTGAGAGTGTATGGAGAGGTCTTCAAAAGCATCCCTGCAGGCACTGGTACGCGACAAATTTGTCTACTCTGTCCATTTCACCTTCGTTATAGCCTAGGTAGTCCAGTGAACACTGGAATGTCCATCAAACTCCGGTGTTCAGATCTATGCAGGCAATAAACTTGTCAAACTGGAATATGAGAACGACAGTGTTCTCATTTTTGAAAGGGAGTGCAAGCATTGCTATAGAAGCTGAACAAGGTCCCCAATCGCAAACGTTTCATCACTAATCGAGGTGACATCATCAGTGCGTTAATGGGGAGCGTAGTGGTTGTGCACAACCACCAGCCCACCGCTACACACCACTACGCACTGATGATGTCACCTCGATTGGTGATGAAACGTTCGCAATCAAATTGCCCAGCTCAGCGAACAAGCCAACGACCATCTACGCTACCTGAGCTACCCACATTTTCCTCTATAGTAAAGGTCCCCAATCCTTCGGAATGTGATTTGCACCCATGAAGAGCAAAGTCATGTCGCGGGACGTACAGTCCTTGAACATGGTCCCAAGAATTCGAAGAGTGACACTGAAAGCTGTGTATCTCTGAAGTTGTATTAGCTCAGACGGTAGTGTGACAGACGAATTGGGCGCACGAATCTTGAAGGCCACACGTGGCTTCAAAAAGGCATATCAGTGGGTCTCGAAGAACGGGTCTATTGGACCACATCGAGAGTTATATTGTTGTGCACCTGAGAGAGCCGAAAGATCTGAAACATTATGTGGTCTTTGCCTACCGATATCTCAGAATTATGACTGGAAATGGTTAGAATAAACGAATTCGCGGTGATATGATCAGGAAACCGGTCTTTGGTGAAGCATGCATGGTGAAGAATGCATCCAGCATGGCAAGTTAAAGTGGCTGACCCATGTGCTACGATTGACGAGTTACTTCCTGCTGAGGAGAGTACTGTTTTTCGTACCTAATTTGGAGTGGCGGAAACCTAGAAGTGGACAGGACTTGACAAGGCAGAAGGGAATGTGCTACGAAAAGTCTGGGTGCTTTTGGTATTTCTCATCCCTCAGGATCCGGCCCGTGTAACCCTCTCCATGCCTAACTGAAGACACTGAATATGACGGCCAACCGAAGACAGTGACGTTCAGGATGTCAGTTTATTTGTAGATTGCTTGAGTGTTGGCTGCGCAGGTTCTTTGGCTGTTTGCACTTGGACTGTTCAAGGTTCTTTTCTATCTACGGCTTTTTCTGATTTCCATTATGTAGCTTTATTCAAACAGTTTGGTATGTTTGTACCGCAGTGAAGCACCACTGTTTTTTTCTTGATCTGACTGTCCATTATGGTCATGACATTTAGATCAGCTTGGACCTGTTTTGGAGTTTGGCCTGGCTGAAAAGCTTTTCTGCTCTTATTAGAGCTCATTAGCAATGCATATCCTTGGCCGTCATGTGTTCTCAACTTCGGAATAAAGGCCTCAGGACAGGGGGGATTGAAGGGCAGCGGACGGTCTATTACACAGAAGAAGGATGTTTCGAGCAACCTTAAAATTCCGCTCTGCCTAGAAACATACAGGAATGTTGAACATTTTCCCCTCGGGCCGAATTTGACCCCGACGTCTGACCCCAAAATGCAACTGGATTTGAGCAACTGTAGGACATATTTGGCAAGAAAGCATATAAAGGATCCTTGGTGCTCAGGTTTGCACCTCCCTTTCCGTATCTTCTGTGCCTCCGTGCAGAGCAACCTTGTGAGTGGCTGTATTATATCACATTGTGTTAGTTGCTTCAGAAAGGATAGATATCTAGCGGAACACGCGATAGAACATACTTCTAACCATGTTATCCGGCTGATCTCAAGACAGCCGTCAGGTCAGAGGTCAATTCGCAATTCTCCGTCGTCACTAGCCAGGCATATGTTAGACATGCCATCAGATTGATCTGGTCATCTCCTTCCGACTCTTGTTGCGCAACCCAAACCCCAAGAATGTAGCGACAAGCGAGAAGCTGCTGATCAATGAAACCGACGCCGACTATATGCACAAAAACATTCGGGGCAAGGGACTGGATTACGCTGGCACTGATAAGGCGACTCGCAGAAATCAGCGTCCGTGAGACACTGCTTCTACTCCATATTTTATGTAACCCGCATGTTTCACACGTCGACCAAATCATGTCTCCTATCAATCCTTGCAGATACGTTCAAAAGAAATAGGCTTTTTAGTGGGATTAAATTAAGAAAACAACGTGGCTGGAAATGAAGTTGTTCAAAAGCCTGTGTAAAACACTAGGGTTTGCAAATGGTTGGACTGGTCCGCAGGGATGGTTCCAACTACACCAGCTTCATTAAGTCAGTGGTTGTTCTGATTTGAAGCACTCAGTGATTTCTCACGTGGCTGTCTCACATCGCGCCCGAAACCCAGAAGAAGTCGACTACGAATGGCACGGCACTAGGACGTGATAGACAATCGTCTGCATACCATCACGTGAACGATGTTCCAAATTAACATCTCTGGTAGGAACCGCAGGCTCACCGTGGTGGTGAACCGGGAGGAAAAAAAACAGAAGCGTGTGGCACTGTTTTTGGGTCACGAAGTAATCTAATCTAATTTAGTAATCTAGTAATCTAGTAATCTAGTAATCAAGCAATCTAACAAAACCTATGAGTGTCTGAATTCCTGATGATCTTGAGATAGAGAGTAGTCAGATAATACAAATGGTTGACAATCCTTGAATGCAGCAAACTCTGGGCTTGTAAGATAGTAGTATTGATGGGGATGATGCAACACAATGCATCATCCACAACCCGGTGTGTGATGACGTTCTGTCAAGTAGATTCAAGAAGAAGGACGAGAAACCAAAGACCTATCATGAACCTGACGAATATGTAGTAAGTAACCTGGACTAGCTGAAGTGGTGTAAAACTGTTACGGAATTGCGTGATGGTGTAAAAAATGCTGCAGATTAATACTGGAAGGACATTTGGTCGACAGGAAAAGGTGGTAGACAGCTGAGTTTTGGTTTTTCAACTCCATTACGAAGGCATGCGGAATGTGTAAGCAACGGCAAATGGAGAGGTAACCACGGGATCGTTCCAGCAATTAGAATATTTCGTTTAACCAGTTTTTTAACGAACACGTTACGACGGGTTTCGGCCACAGTGCAGACTTTCGTGGCCAAGTTAGAACTGGATTTGCATTTGTCAGCCGAGAAAATTGATTTCGTAGATACAAAATCCTTTGCCTTCTGGCGAAGTCGGGTCGGACATTCAAGGAAATTAAAGCTTGTCAATCTTGATGGCTGGGTGATTCTCTCAGCCAGGTAGTCTTGTTGCAGCTTTCTCATATGTAATGTGGCTGTGCAAAGTGTCATTTTATTTTGTGATACTAAAGTTCTTTTTCCTTAGTTGGCTGGAATCCGAGACGGATTCGCCGGTTGACCTGTCGAATGTTTGCGTGTTCGTCTCGTTTGTGGCGGAATTCAGTGTTAGGCGAAAGCCGCTAATATCACAGCAATCCCTGGATGAGCAGATACGTAGAGCCACCAGACCACCTAAACATGAAGGCATAGTGATGACCCTCAACGTTAGTTAGTTCATATCGAGGGACAAGAATTGCCTTGAAATGTCTTCTAGTTGCATCCAGGGCTACTTTCTCTGGGGCACGCAGCGGCTCGTCATTGGGCGAAATTGGATAAACTGACGATATGGTACTTTGATTGAGCAGATAGGCACTATAAGTAGATGACTTGTTGGGGTTTACTATCTGGTCTGGAGTGAGTGGATTTTTGGCCAGGTAGTCTGATTCTGCTCAGGCCTATGCGCCGGTCAGCTGCGTAGGCCCGCATGTTTGTGGTTACACTCGACATCATAGGGCTTTTCCAATGGCCCACTTGTTTACGAGCATTGCGTGCGTCGTTCCTGTCACCTCTACACAGACAATAGTTTTTCAGGCCGCTCTACTAACTATTACTGCTCTTCAAACTTACCCAAGCGCTACCACACTAGCAGCACGAACAAATGAGTTGTTTTTTGGGATGCGGTTATCGGCCGTTGCAGCCATGTCCTAGCCACTTAAGCTGGTTATGCATCAGGATAAAACAAGTGACATTCAGGATATCGGTGTCCAGGATTTCGCCCAAGTAGTCTTTGCGATTAATTTTGCGTAAGCATAACAATACCCGTTTGCCCTTTAAATACACGTTACTATTTATTCTGTTTTGGTCGTTATATTTCTTTTGGACTGAAAGTCTCTTTAAGTGCACTGACCATGGTTGCGAGATATATATATATAGGGAGTCCGTCCGGTCGGATGGATGAACTTGTCTCTTGTTACCAATCATAGAAGTGCTCGAGAAGGTTGATGTCATGTAACAAATATCCTCTGTCACACCTGTACAGAGGATATTTGTTACAATTATGGGAACTGTAGGTGTCCGGTCAGCTTTTTACAAGATTGACAGTTTGTTTTCAATAGTTTAGTGGTTGTATGGAAGGCCGAACTGTCTCCGGTGGTAAGTTATTCCTTCCTTCCTGTCGGTATGCTTGGACCAGATCTCGACGAGTGTCAAATTTTACAGCCTTATCAGGTTGGATGATTGTAGAAAGTGGTCGGACGGACCCAGATTTACGAAGAGCGCGCAGCGCACATCGTATTACTTGAAAACAAGTTGATTCGTACGGCTTCGCAGTGAGCCGCATAGAGGGGCTTAATAAAAAAATGCTCTTCTGCTTAAACACCGGGTGGAAAAATGCCTACAAATGAAAGACGTATGGCGAACTGGAAGGAGTGTGTTCCGGTCGTTGTTCAGCTCTACGAGGGACTAAATGTCCTGAGGGAAGTCGACGGAAGTCAAAACGGCTGATGCCGGTCTGTATTTCACAAGCACGTGTTGTTGACGTAAACACTCAGAAAAAAAACTAGAAGACTTGGCTTAAGTGAGAAATTTAGACTTATACTTGTTAAACATGGCTAACCGTGTGGAATTACGTGTGGCGTGAGATGAAGGTTAGCATTTACATAAATTTATCCAATTTGGATTCAAGTGGAACATAAAGTTGATGGAAACTAGAGGACTGCGCCTACATGACGAGTCCCAAGAAGGGCGAAACCGGTAGTGTGCTGTCGACTAGTTTTCAGCAACCTTGTGAGTCATGCGTTGCGTCTAGACAACAGTGTTCCGTCTTCTTTCCATTCATGGTATACCAGAAAATATCCGGGTACGGGTGTGTTTCCAGGGTGTGTTATATGCATATAGTAGTTCGTTCCTCAGATTAGTAATCTGGTGTGGTCGTATTCATTCGTTAGATTAAACGATGAGTTATTAGACGCCTTGGCATGCTTTGGAAGTCCGATCGTTCTTTTTCGGGGTGAGCGACGATGAGGGGCCTGCAGGACATGTGGAAACATGTCATAGTAAGAATTGTAGGCGACACCAGTAGTTTCGACTAAATATCGGCCAGTGACATCTACTGTTATCACATTAGTCACGTCAAGCGTGTAACAACCGGCAGACTTTAACAATATTCTGCAGGCCTGGATCGTTAGCGCATAAAAATAGGGTTTCTTGAGAAAGTCTGGCACATGGCGGATAGAAGTAGGTTCTATAAGTTAATTTTACACAGACCACATATATTCAGTCTCGCTTTTTCTTCCGGTTGGATTAGGTATGCGGTCTTCGAATTTTGTGTTGAGTAATATGTCTCACGTGGTCTTTTTTGATTGGTATCAGACATATTCACTTAGTATTACTGAGTCCCAGCGAATTCGTAAGAAATCAGCTGCTGTCAGAAATCTGATACGCACTGTTAAGGTCAGTGCAGTGGCATTCCGTGGAGAAATCGGGTTAGTGTTGGGCTTTGTGGTGAGAAAAACTCCTGAAATTGAAGGATGATTCACAACTTGATGAAAATGTGACTGGGACATTCTAACAAGAGCATCGTCTGTCTTGGTAACCGTTTCAACCTGACTTTTACTGGGGGAGAACCACTCAAATTGCCTCTGCATGACGTGTGCTTATTGAACTACGATATTCTGGCAAGTAAACACTCAACACATAACTGAAGGACTAGTGGAGGTGGCCAAGATTGCAGCCCGCCAAATTCTTCGGTAAACTGGCAATTTGTGAAGCTTGTACCTTGTAGTTACCGGGTCTTGTTCATTACCCCTGATAAAAAATTCCATTCGACATAGTAATTTCACTCCATCGTTGAGTTCCTTCATAGGCTCATGCTCAAGTCTTCCAATATCATCTGAACAATTACGCTTTCTGTGAAATATCGGTGAACTGCTCTCCACTTTCGGTTTGCTAGTTGCTCTGTGCTCACTCAAGTCACCTGTGAAGGGTTTGTTACAAATTTTGGCAGAGTTTACGAAAAGTGCACAATTTGCGTAAGTTGGCATCAGTATTCTAAAAATTACTCTTAAAATAGTTCCCGTCCGGATGGTGTCCGCTTCATTCTGTAGCTGAGATATTTTTGGTGTCAGATTTTAAATAGCGCCCATTGAATTTAACTTGATAGCTTTATAATTCCCCCACTTATTTTCGTTCTCCCTACCTATGTGCTTATTGATTTCCACCTGTTTTTCTCGCTCATGGTCTTTGTACCTTAAGACCCATGTGATCGCATCGTCAATCAAAATCACGAGACAGGTCTCAGAAAGGGTGACCATAACCCACACCATCGATCTAGAATTTGGCTCACCGTTATCCGGGGTGCAGAGTCTGATGGTGGGCTGCGTCGGTCAGCGACAGACTTACGCATCTGCTGACGCCACCAACGTGGATAATTGTTTTATGTTGTGTAGCTTTGCCTAGTTATGTTCAAAAAATTCTGTGGACTTTCGGACCCATTTCTTCAATTTGATGTTCAGGATCCTCAAACCCACGCGTTGCCCAAATTACTGTACATGGAATTCAGCACCACATTTCTTAAAACAGGTTTTACTTAGACATAATACACTACTCATAAGGTTACTGAAAATTCTTCGATAGCGCACCACCGGGTTCGCACTTCATGGGACTCATCAGGTAGGCGCAGTCCCCAAGTTCCCGTCAATCTTATGTTCTACTTGAACCCAAATTGGACTGATTTCGACAAATACACTCATTTGCAGATCAATTTGGTTTTCACGGGAGAATCAACGGAATCTCTCGCTTATGATATTCTTCACATGAATGTGCTGCACAAAGGCTGCCTCATGTTTCATTTGGTGCGATATTCGAGATATCGCAGTATATTTTCATAAAGGAAACTACTCACAAGGTTGTTGAAAATTCTTCAGCAGCCCACGAGCGGTTAATGGAACCCCGGAGACTGCGCCTACCTGATGAGCTCGAATAGGATGGAGATAAGGCTTAAAGTCAAACCTCGGAGTGGGAGTTGAACAGGTGGCTTCTCTCCCCCACCGAAACACTGTTAGCGTGCAGATGCTACATACTTGCCGATTCAGCCCACATATAACAAAGCTTTAGAAATGGACTCACACCGCGTTCACCTAAGTTTCAGTTACCTATCACCTCTATGATAAATCCATGTGTTCACTTCCGAAAGAGTGACGGCAAGCGAGGGAAGATTCATACGAAAGCTAAGCCTCGATAAAAAACCAAGCCTCGAACACATTGCAACTAATTGATGACATATTTTACAGTTGGACGTCAGAATTGTCTAGGTTCTTCCTTATTTGCGAGGTTGGTGTGGGCAATCATCGCAGATGACCGTAAACGTCATAAAAAATGAGACTCTTCCGTTCACGTGAAAATCGAATTTTTGCTTAATTGGTATCAGCGTATTAGTATACGACCTTCGCTATCTGCGAAAAAACTACTGCACTGAATCTTGCTTATAAAACAAACCTTAACAAGAAATTTTCAAACGGACTTTGGCTTTTCCTAGTGCTGAATTCTATGGACAAAGATTTCGTCAATCATCATCATCCGGTTAGAGATAGAGATCGAAGGCACCGCCACTGTAAACTAGATACATTTGGCTTTCAATTTCGACCAAAAACGTTGGGTCACAGTGATTTCAAGATCGCTGAGTAATGTTTTTTCTGCATCTCAAACAGTTAGGGCTCTACTGTTTCTCAGGAGAAAGGCAGTCTTCAAGCAGCAGACTCCCTTACCAGTGGATTGCATACTATCGCCCACGGTTGTAAGCTCTGCAATAATTTATTGGCTAATCCTGATTTTTTTATATGTGGAGATTGTTTAACATATGGACAAGTGTTACGTATTTGTTTGTTCATGAATGGTCCTCGTTTGTGTTGTGGATGTGGATGTGGACCAATATCGGAGCTGACACGGGAGTCTCATTTTAAAGGGAAACCAGTAGTTCCTTTTGTATCACTGGCCAACTACCCAACCAAGTTTGTACTGGTCTAGATTCCGCTCGTACTAACGTCACTATTCGTGTGACAAACCACTGTGGCTTCAATTGCGTGAGTGAGCCATCTCTCCAGTGGAATAAAGTGGAGCGAATTGTCACTTCAGGAGGAACCTGATTCGGATATTGGGAGATCCAAAACCCGTAGGTGAATAGAGATTAGCGTGTTTTATGAAGCATATAGGTCAAACGAGTTAGGATCATTGATAACAGTAAGTTAACTCTGGTCTTCCTCGCGTGTGCACCACCTAGTCTGGCTGGATCTCGTCCTAACTACATCAGGGTTAGAACCCTCAGAATCAGCTGAATGCAACAAGAAATGCACTTGATTTTGAGTGGAACCACTAGGCTATCGAAAGACAAAGCAGTGGTTGACTTTTGATTGGTGGATTCACTCAGGAAATAGTCGCTTCTCATTGGTCAAATGTCGACTCATTGATCACGTGTCCAATAGGTCTGTTTGTTCACTGGCGAGGCGTGCTTGTTCCAAGATGGTCTACATCCCCTAACAATGCTTAGACGAATCACGGACGCACACCTCGGGTCTCATCTTTGAGCGTACATAACACTGTTAGTAGAAAAGTTTCCATTTAAACAGTCTCTCTTCCGGTTTACACGCCACTTTACGCACCAGTCCGATAAACTAATATCCGACGCGGTAAATGTGTGCCATGAGTGTAGGCGTGGTCAAGCCACTCGCACACTTTCAAATGCCGGTGTCCCGGATACACAAACTCCTCTATATTCTTTTCATTGGATCCGGACTTATAATATTGAGCCATCTTGTTCCATACAATGAGTTATTCGGCAGCACTCTGGACCATGAATGGGAAGCGCTCATGAGATATGTCAGTACCGAGTACACACCGAAACGGTGTACTGCTCGGTTGGAAGAAGAAAATTTTCCAATAGCTTTCAGTATGTTAGTTTACAGAGATTTCGACAGAGCACTTCGACTGTTGCGATCCATTCATCGGCCGCACAACTGTTATTGTATACATGTGGACCGGAAGACCAGGGAAAAGTACCGTGATGTGTTTGAAAAGCAAGTGCGTAAATTGTACGGACCTGAAGTATTCCTGGTACCCTTTGAGAACACGACTGTTGTGACCTGGGGTCGCCTTTCTGTCTTGGAATCAGACTTACTGTGTAGTCGCATGCTTCTTGAACGATGCCCATCTTGGTTATACTGGATCAATTTAACCGGCCATGAATTTCCTTTGCGGACAAACTGGGAATTGGTAACTGCACTTAAGCTATTGAATGGATCAAATGCTATAGAGGCAACACTCAAGTCACGGTACAGTACGCGACTACCCGCAAGCCACGATTTACCCTTCCAGGTGAGTTATTTATGAGTTTTTTTTACGGCCATTCTAAAGGAATTCAAAAATATGAAGAACATCATTTGACAGACACACTCATTTGCATACAACTTTGGTTTTCATGAGAGACCCAAATGAATCTCTCTTCAACCGAATGTGCTGCACCAGGCCGCCTCGTGTTTTACTTAGTACGATATTCGAGATATCGCGATGCATTGTATGGACATAATACACTACTCATAAAGTTTTTGAAAACTCTGACAGTGCGCGACCGGTTTCGCCCCTTCCTGGAGCTCATTGCTATTAATGTTCGCTTATCAGCGTTTATCTTCTATTCACTGTCATCACGCGGAACTGACCGCTATGTTTAACACATCATCATGTCACCTCTGAAAAATTCGCCTTTCGCCTCCATGTGGATCAGGAGTGTTTCATTTTAGCGGTCAGACATGCACTGAACTTGAAATAATGTGATGGATCGCCCATGAAAGTTAGCGTGGCCTCCAATTCCATGCTGCCTCAAATACACATGAATATCTTTTAGATGACCAGTAAAACTATACATATATATCTTGGGCTAGCATGTCTGAAAATTCAGTTTGATTGTGCGCCAAGCTTGACTTGATCTGATCTCTTACTGGAACGGCTGTGCTTGAAATTAAGACGATAACCAAGGCAAACTTCCCGACAAACTTCGGTAACACAGAAAAAGGCTTTTCTTGACCCGACGCTGCTTACATGAAGCCACTGAAAGCTCGCCGAATAGGCTTATTCCCTGGGTTTCCAGTAACCCTTCAGTACCAGGTTTTGTGTAAAAGGATTTACAAACTCACCTGCAAATTCACTTAGCGTTAACCGATTGTTAATTCATCGCGGTGTCATCTGAAACATTCATTCATGATATTCTTCAACTGAATGTGTTGCACAAAGGCTGTAGCGTTGTTCGGTTAATAGGTGCAATCCTCGAGTTTTTGTCAACTCCAATACTATGCAGTTTGTCAAGTAAACTCATTTGCTAATTAATTCGGTGTTAACGGGGAACTCAGCTGAATCGAGCTGGATCACTCGTTTATGATAAGTCCCAAGGGGTGTGAAACCGGCCGCAGACGAGTTTTCAGAAACCGTGTGAGTATTGTGTTGTGTCAAGATATCGGACCAAGCGACTACTTTAACTGAGTGTATCCTGTGCTCGAAATGTGTACTGCGATTGGACGGGCTGTTGGTTTAGCATCAGAGGGTTTTTGAGAAAATATGCCATGATACTTATGAAAGAAAAATATGGAGAAGCTGTCAATAGAAATTCCGTTGCCCTACGCCCCAAACTTAATGACCTTGAGAGTAAAAATGTGCACTGTGATCACCACGAAGCGCGTTTCCCACTGGGGCGAGATGGCTCAGTGGTTAGAGTGAGAATTTACTGACCGGAAGGTCCGTGGTTCGAACCTGACCCCTGCCTCTCGACTTCCCCTGCCTAGGCTTGGGCAACCTGGCAATATCCTAGCCCTCGTGCTTCCTTTTGGTGGCATGGCAGTTAGGCACCGATAGGGTGCTACGGCTGAACGATTATTATTATATTATACTCACCTTTTTAGTTTGCAGTGGCTGCCTCCTGTGACCTGAAAAACCTGCTCCATGTAGCTTGCCGATTACGGCTCTTCATGCGCAGTGATAGACGACGTTTTCGAAACTGATCCTGTTTCTCGCAGCGGATGTCCTACACCGCTTGAAATCCTAAACGATCTACATCGGATATAAATGTGGTAAGCCAAGACTTCAACTGGCCTTCAGAGAGATACAACTAGTACACGTAGGGAACAGAAAGACGACCTTCAGTGGTGTTTTTCCGATAGGTGAAGAGCGCGTTCAAACCATTTTATAATGTGCACTGTTGGAAATACACAGAAAGTTGTGCTGCCCCGAAGCAACGTGGATGGAAATTGCAAATAAACAGTCCAGCACACCAGCATGCCTTGAGTATGGTTTTCAAGCTCACATATTTGCAAGTCTTCGAACCGCGAGGGCCACATCGCGCATCCTTAACTTAGGACAAGGCGATTAGTAGGTTGGTAGACCTGAACCTCTTTTAGGAGAGTGCTGCCCGCTATGCGTTAAAGGGCATCCTCCATTGAAGACAATCCTTCTTGGCATTGCCTACCCGGCTCATAACTTCATCTTTGGCCTGACCGTAGGGTAGAATGAGGTATTCGAAAACATTAACATCTTCGATTACGGAGTCACCCACGGTAAACAGTGTTCCTACGTTTGTTGCACCGGTTAAAAAGTCCTTCAATCTTGTCAAACAATCATAGTTGCCTGGTCATGACAGAATCAAGCACAGTTCCAAGACTGTCAAAGCTGTGCACCTAATGTCTCGATGACTAGCACAGGCTATCTATTTGTGGACCGGTAATATAATTTAAGTCCTATAGTCGGTGGAAATAACACCCGTCTCTAAATATGGCAGACGAGCTGATGCAGACGGTAGAGGAGCGCTGTGGTGCATGCCTTGTTGACCTCATAGGAAGTGATCTTCCCACCTGAGGATTTTTTTACTTTCAAACGATTAATGCTCATAGTGACTTCAGATTTTGTTGGCTCGGTGCTGCTGATGTCGTATGGACTAGGCAATTAGACGGTTTGGCAACTAACTGAAATGTTCTACTTGCATTAAAGGATCAGGATTCTTTTTTTTCTTCTGCGGTACTGCACACCAGGCAAAACTGTTTTCCGAATTCGCTTGCGTTGACATTGTTTTTCAGATTTTACATCGCCTCTGCTAATGAATGGTTGTAATTAGGCAGGCCTAAAGGCCCGGCTATCTCGTACGGCATGATGCTTTGACAAGTGCACAGGAGTGCGTGGTATTTTTTATATCCAACCTTTTCTGGGATGTCGAATGGTGTCGAATTAGGCATGGAAATCTTGTTGTGAGGCAACCTGCAACTTGAACCACCGAATATCAACTTGGTCTAAGTGGTCTTCCGAATCCACGGAGACTATCAGTGTTTCTGACAAAAATAATATTGTGTTGCTTCGGACAGCATCATTTTTGACGTGTGGTTGAGTGGAGTTTGGACCTCACATGGACAAACACCCGATCCGACTCGCTCCCCGTTACCAGTTCGGTGCGCATGCTTTCCCTGACAAAGCGCAGTAAGAATGAGACAGAACGTAGTCACGTTGGTGAGCTGTTTTCCGGCGGCTAGTGTGCCCGTCAGGATATACTCTTTGGGATGTTGAAAGCGCTAATTTGAGAGGTGTGTTTGGTTTAGATCAACAAAATTTACCAAACTTGCGCTGCCTTCACACAGGTGACTGCGGCTTAGTGTCACAGACCGTGGTGAGTGGTATCGTCGACTGATCCGGCCCGAGCACTTCGATTGTCGGCTGTCACGAGGATATCGTCTCGCAGAATTCTTTCTCATGACAGTCTGTTGGTGGTCATAGGATTCACTCTTGACTGATCGGATAACGGAGTTAATGCGTAGACCGGTGTAGCAGTGAAAATGGCCTTTGAAGCAAGTCATTAGTACCCTTAGATGTACAGGAATCCAAGAGATAAGAATTTTATTGGCAATGGGATTCAGATCCACTGCAACCTTGCTTCGATCACAACTCTCGACCATCCCGGAAATATGCAGCCGCGCCATGAACTGGCACTCTGGATCTTGATGCCTTCCTATCCTGAGGTAGATGATCAAACTTCTGCCACACAGACAGACGGCGTCATCATGGTAGTCGTGCTGAGTGTGTAGAACTGCGCGAAGAAAAGTCCCAAATAGAGGTCCTCGCATTTCAAGGGCATTAGCTTGCAGAATGTCTGTTGCGGCCGCTGGTTTTCTGGAGGCCCGTCGCTTACAGTGGACGCCATAGCATGAAAAGAGCTGTTGTTGTGATGCGACATACTTCCGCTGATTCAGTAGGGTATGATACAAGTAGTGACCCCAGTAACGATTGGCTTTTTGTTGGAGAATGCACCGATAACCTTTGCGCAACTAAGTGTGACCTGCATGGTTCTGTGGGGATCGGTTGAACAGCAACACCATCATAGTTGTTGGATTCTCAAGGTGATATCATCAGCCCAGCTGGGCGGCGCTGAACTAGGCTTATGCTGTTGTTGGCTTGGAATCCGAATTTATCCTAGACGGATTATCAGTTGACTACAAACCACGCGATACTTGATAAAACAAAGTAGCGAGTGCATGCTGTCATGTCTTTGGGTATAGAAACAAATTTGGTGTGGCTTAGTCCACATTCCTACAACCGTGGAAAGTAATGATTAATTCTTCAGGATGTTTCAAATTATCAGTGCTGCTCAGCACTGTCTGCGTGAGTAGTTTTCTCTTATATATCCTTAAATTACGGAAGAACCGACCCTAGTCTCAGGATAGTCGTTAGACTAAGTTCAACGCAACATGGAAAATGGATTGGTGGGTTTCGGTCAGGGTTCACCTTTATTATGTTTCGTATCGTAGTATTGTGAATACTAGAAAAGAGGAGGGACAATACTCCGAAGAGCTTGAATGGTCCCTTCACTTAGATTCCTTCATATAGGTTGAACGATGATGGTTTTGCGGATGATAACATAAGCAGTCTACCAACATGTGCGCTGCTGAATGGCTAAGCAAGGATGGCGTCGTACAAAAGATGACACATATGTCAGATTATTTACAAAATGGCACTTTGAAGAAAAAAAGCACCAGATATTAGATATGAAACCAGTCAACTAGGGATTTTGAGGTATCAGGTGAACGGTGAAAAAGAACCATAGGTGTGTATCCTATTTGAGAGCTTCCCTGCATCGTATGACTTTTGATGCGGTCGTCTCGGTTACCGAATTGGTTTCTAATACAACTGATGATCTGGATCGTTATGTTTTATCGTCTACGGGTTCAGTCAGTCCGTATTTCATATATAGGATGCTATTACTTGAAGGTATCCTGATAGTCAGAGGGCTTGTACTTGGGTAAGGTAGGCTTAGTGATATGGTTTTTAGGTACTCAGCTGTCAGGTGGTGTCTTCACTGCAAAACGAATTGATCCACGAGGAATTGGTGCACGATTAAATGGCCAAAACGGAAGTACTTGCGATGAATTTCCGTATTATAACAACATGTACCTCTATTAGATGACCCCGGAGATGACTGAGATCCAGATTGTTTCTAGGTTCCGGTGCAACTTTGTCGGCCCGCTAGATAAGCTAGAAATTCAGAAGGGAGGGTGGATATAGAGTTTTATGGTGGTAAGTCTAATAGTGGCGGTTCACTTCCTTGTGTGTTATCCAGTGGCTATTAATATAGCGTTTTAGCTAGCTACTGATCACCTTGGACGGCGAACGTGGCACCCCCTACGGTCTTGGAGGCTCATGACTGCATATGTTCTCTCAAGCGCTACCGAGCTACTGGTCCGGATGACATCTCACCCACATTGCTCAAAGATGGGGGTGAAATCCTCAGTCAGCGGTTGTCTGACCTGTCTGCCTGTATTTTGGAAAAGGAGACTGTCTCAGACAACTGGGGAGAATCGGTGATGGTGCATATTTTCAAAAAGGGGCTCGTAGGGAGTGTGGTAACCACAGGGGGATCAGCTTGACCCCCGGTTGTAACGAGGCTGCTGGCGTCACTTGTGCTTCACTGCCTTATGATAGCTCGTGAAACACTGACTCGAGAGCAGCAAGCAGGATTCCCACCTGGTAGGCTTTACGTTGACCAAATCTTCACACTTCGTCAGGTGCTAGAACAACGCCATACGTATAAGCGACCCACGATTCTAGTACTCTTGGATTTCCAAGGCGCATCTGACTCCGTTGACCGGTCTGTTCTTCTTGACACGCTTGCCCATCAAGGAATGCCCCGAAAGTTTGTGAACATAATAAGCTCTTTGCATTCTCAGACTTCCGGACGTGTGAGAGTATACGGCGAGCTCTCTAAAAACTTCCGTACACAAGGCAGCGTCCGTCAGAGATGCCTACTCTCTCCATTCCTATTTAACTTCGTGATCGAGGAAATCATGAGACGAACGCTGGAACGGCGTTCAAATAGCCTGTGACGAAAACCTTGTCGATCTGGAATATGCAGACGACATCGTTCTCGTCTTCGAAGAAGAGGAGAAGGTGCAGGTGTTTTTGTATGAACTGACCAAAGTCATCCCGTCCTTTGGTACGCACTTTGCACCCACAAAGTGTAAGGTCATGCTCCTGGACATGCAGTCTCTGAACACGCCACTTACAATCCAGGGAGAGGCATTCGAAGTTGTGGAGCGTTTTACGTATCTTGAAAGTTGTATTAGCTCTGATGGTAGTGTGACAGATGAGGCCAATGCATGAATCTGTAAGGCTCGGGTCGCGTTTGCTAATTTGAGACACCTATGGCGGCAAAGCAGTATATCAATGAATCTCAAGCGACGTATCTATTAGGCTACAGTACGAACTGCTTTGTCGTATGGCTGTAAGACTTGGCCTGTTCGAGCAGCGGAACTGAGACATCTTCGGGTGTTTGACAGTCGCTGTCTCAGGACCATAGCTCGTGTGGGTTGGTGTCGGAGAATCCGTAACGAGGTAATTAGAAAGCGAGTTTTTGGTTGTGCAACGGGGACTTCCATTGAAGAATGTGTCCAGCGCCAGAAGTTGCGTTGGTTAGGCCATGTATTGCGCATGCCGAACCAACGTTTGCCAAAGAGGGTGCCGTTTTCCATGATCAATTCAGAGTGGCTGAAACAGAGAGGTGGCCAACCCTTTAGCTGGCAGAGGGTTATGAAAGAGATTACGAAACGTTTGGGTGCTGTCGGTGTTACTCGCCTTCCACGATGGGGAGCGTATGATTCCCATTGCGGCTGGCTGGAGACGCTGCAGGACATGGCTGATAATCGGTGCTATTGGCGTTCTTGTTGTCAGTTTCTATTCAGATTGCTTGAATGAGTGTCTAGAGGTGTAGGCACCTCGCAATGATCATATTAAGCTAGTATTAGGTCCCTTCTCCATCCATTTGCGTTCTTTTCTTCTCAACTGGGCTTTCAGATAAATCATGGCTTTAGGGCAGCGAAGCATCAGTGTTTAACACTGATGTCTTGCTGTCGATGATGATAACGATGATGCACTAGGTCGTGATCGGGGTCAAGCTGTATGACTCAGAAGAAGCGGTATTCTTGAATTGTGTCTCTATACCTGCGGTTGATAGGCACGTGGTTTGTACGTGGTGGACTCTAGGTTATACGATGGGAGCCTTTCTTTTGAACATTCGTGCTGGCCTGAAATAGTTGAGTGTCAGGGTACAACTGAAAGAGCCGCTCTTTGTTGTCTGTACGGTGTGCATCTACTCCGGATCGACCGCTCATCGTCATCACTCACAAGGATGACGATGTCGGTGCTTCTTGCATGACGAACGAAGCCGGATAAGTCTTGATAGAAAGTATCTTTTTTTAATGTCAGAATTGCAGTCCGGTGGGGCGTAAAATGACACCACCGGTTTTTATGTCGGGTGGCCCTGACCTCGATTGAGCTGGATAACCGAACGGTGCAATCCAACAAAGCACATTCACTCCCGAGTGCAACTCATGCTCAGTATATACTCCACGAGTCCGATTCTGTGTTGTCAGAGAATGGAATGTCAGAGCGCTGATTTCATTCAAGGGGCTTTAAGACGTATGATTATGCTTGAGTCCTGAGTGCTTGTTTTAGAGACGTAGCATACCTGAACTTCGAGGGAACATAAAGTTTGAGCAAACATTGCTTGTTTTCAAATTTGACATAGAGTGCGGTCATTAACAGCCATTACTTAGAAAGGATCTCGTGAATTTAGTGGTGTTATTGTTTTTATTATTATTTGGCATCCGGATAAATAGGGCAGATAATTGACGGTCAAATAATCCAACGACGTTTGCTTGTAGGTTGGGAAGGGATTGTGGAGGGGCATCGATAAATAAAGAACTGTGCAGGCAAATGATACTCCCTGGGTTCGCAGGCCGAGGACTAGGTTTAGTTGAGACGCATCTCCTTGAGTCTTTGATTCGAATAGCTGATCCACTGGGCAGTGGGAGGCTTTGCCCCAAGCCTTTGACCCAAAGGGCTCATCCGCAAAGCAGTGGGCAGTGGGGTGGGTTTGGTTGAGAAGCCATACCCGGGGCCGGTGACACAGTAGTTTGACCTGCTCGGCTGCGGGGGCTAGCTTATCTCGAGGACTCAGGGAATGATGCATAAATGTCTCTCCCTGATGCTGCCACGCACAGCAGATGTGTTAGGAGGCACATCGGGTCAGTGACAGGATTTATTTTCTACCGTACTGGGTAATACGCCGGGGGTCACAGTCAGCCTTAGGGTGATCAGGATTTCCTGGTTTTAGGGTCAATCTTTTCTAATCCGTCCTCCCTCGGATGAAGGCAGCATCACTGCTTTTGTAAATATGGACTCGCTGGTCATCTGGGAAGAACGCCTTGCTGCCTTCACACTCCTATCACAGAGGATAATACGATTTCAGCCCCAGACCTTCTCGTAATAAGACTGTTCGTGGTACCGGGTATCGCTCTCCATAGTCTGAGTGCTACCTCCATTTGGACAGTACGGTTGAAAGACACGCGTCCTAATAACGATGTTTAGTTGACCAGTGTTTATATCCATAGTACGGTTACTTGATTCGACCTCTCTTGAATGTATGGATTAGACTGTACACGTTCACTCAGTATTGCTTCAGTGGTAGCTAGGCCTCTGATTTCATATCACGTCTCAGTATGGTGTTTGGGTCAGGGTTGTGGCCTGTCTGGATCTGGTGTCTTGCTGCCAACGATGATGCCAACCGACCGTTACCAATGGCTGTTTTGTTATCGGCTCGTGCTACCGATTTAGCATTTGAATTGGCACATTCCTTGACTTAGACACCATTCTGTTCTACCTACATACTTGCCACCGAAGGTGCAGGTGAGCCGATAAATGACCGTCCTGAATTTATCCGGTAATTATAGACACTGGATACAGGTTAATCCGTAGATTTGACCGTGAACTTGACACACAATGCGTGATTTAAGCTGCTTCCGTGTGTGGCTCGGCTGCGACCGCATCAGTCACCGTGGATTTCATACGAATACCGTTATGGAGAGGAAAGGTCTGAACCATAAATACAGGTTTACAGCAACTGTCGACTACGTCTGCGGCTACAACGCAATCCACCTTGTTTGTTCGTCCGTGTACCTGTAAACAATTCTAACCGTTTACGTACAGCCTGCTACCCGAAAATTTTACCGATTACTTTTGAAGCAGACTTTGTAGCCTAGAGATCAAAAGACAAACCCACAGTGAATTCCTATTCCTGATACTGCGTTTTGTCATAGTTTGCTTTGGCAAGCCTGACTTCCCTAGCCCCAGGATCATATCAAGTGAAAGCGACTGGTAGTCAGCGAGAAACCTGCTCGAATTTTTCGTTTTGTCAAGCCGTGATGACAACGATCACCAAGGCTGTATAATCAGTTATCATATCTGCCTTCTGCGTGTATGCTCTGTGACAACCCGATAAATAGGGCACAAGTATTATGACCTGCTTACGCCACAACAACAACCAAATGCACTAAAAACACAAACCATTTTCCATCGGGCCGGGTAAGAGTGACCGCAACTGCTGCATTCTTGACCCTGTTTTGGCTAGATGGTTGTGGCGCAGGAACTTAACTACCAGCTGGTTATGGAAACAGTCCAACAAGTTTGAGTACGTTCGCCGGTTGAGACGTGCTGATTCAGGTGCGTTCAGCGCGCGCTGGTTGAGTAGTAGTAACACGCTCACCTCGCAGGTCATACAACCGGAGTTCACCTCCCAGCACGGGCAATGATATGCACTACCAATGGACTCTAGCAACGGCGACAGTCGACTCCATTGCTGTACGCTCACTTGAATAATCGTACTAGAGAGCAGGATGACTGTTCAGACGAGACTAACGTGAAAGCAAATCAGAATTAAACAAAAATTGACTCTCCGCTTACAACTTGCCATCTTCGGACATAATACCAACCGCAAACACACCTGAGCAGTGGGTACGCTTGAGCTAAAGATTTTGTGTAACGCTCTACGAAGGAGGTGATTGGTAAAGGAAGTGCGTTCGCGCCGACAACTTTTTTACGAGCTCACTCGTGGCTAGTGCACTCACTGAATGAGCCAAGCTTTTTCGAGGCTTGTACGGCCTAATCCCTCGAGAATGTCAAAAAAGACAGGACAGAAAGCATAGAACTCATATGGCGGTCTCTTATACTATAACAAGGTGAAATTTCAACTTACGCGCTTCCTGCGCAAATGGTCAATATAATCAACGACCCCTTCTGTTTTTCCTCAGTGCCTCTGGAATGGAATCTTGTTTAGAGGAAACGCTGCAATGATGGCGTCTTGTCCTGGCATTTAATGTGGCGCTGACATTGCCGATAGTTCGCTGAAGATGTAAAACGTAAGGTGGGTTCGCAAACTGGACAAAGGGCAACTTTAGAGAGATGTGTCCCATGTGGTAGCCCGAGATCTACAACGGAAGAAGCGAGCTTCCGAATGTATAGGTAAAACGTACGCGTTTCAGAATGACTGAAGAATGAGACATGGTACTGTCGTTTCATCATTATGCGATAAAATAGGTCACGCAGGTTTCCAGTCGAGGAGCAGAATCAGTGGGTAACACACAGTTGCATTTGTCCGGCGTATAATGCTGCTTTTGTCGAGGGTATTTTCGGCCCATGTTGTCTGTACTCTGTGAAGCAACTACTCTACGTAAATTGTGAGCTGGGGGAAAGTGTATTGTGCTCACAAGTATTGTCGAATTATTATTGGATGACTGGCATTCCCAATTCGGAATTGTAGTAACTGGGGTCTTGGGCTTAGTAAGGCCCTCTCCTTGCACAAAGATCCCTGCCCTACAAAGACCGTCCAACCGTACAGCGATCGTCCGTGTTCGGGAAGATCACGGCGTGTAATTTACCATTTATACATACGAATAACTTTAGCTTACCCCACTCTTAACTGGTCTCCGCGTGTTTCCTTAGCTTCAGGGCAACTGTTGCGACGCCTAGAGCTGCGCGTCTAGGATGGGTCATCCCAGCACCCCTATTCACTATCCATCAATGGCACAGCAGTACGTCCAGGTGCGTGATAAGTCCACCGCTTCTGAGTTGATTCATGGGTGGGGGAGGGGCTGACTTGGGGCACGGTGATACTGATCATATTCTATCGCCATGGCAAACACATCCTAGAACCTACCTACAGCACTGACGTCAAGCTGCTGGTAATTTCGCTCATTCAGTCACAACTATGACAGATCTGGTTGAATAGGTTTAGGGAGACGGAATTTGACAGAGTGGTCATGACCGATAGAGAGTGATGAGGTGGAAAATAGTTGAACCGCAAATGATCCAAGTTATACAGCTGAAAATCAACAGACGACAGAAACTGGGTTTGCCAGCCTAAAAATTTCATCTTTTTCGCCTCAGCTGTAGACCGCGTACATGTTCATGGCTGCCACAGTTTCCTTCACCGATGATCCGGAAAGATGAGGATGGATAGGTTTGCAATAGAGGGATTGGCTGATACAGTTGTTGCGCAAACCAGTCGCAACAGTGGATTTTTTATTGGGGAGATCGGGACGGGAAGCTGAGCACTGAAGGTAACAGCATAGATGCACGCGCATCAATCAACACGCTTTGGGCAGCTTTGATTTAGCGCTTTTCCACGTACCATATGTCGCTGTCATTGATCAGCTTCCTGGATGAGTCTCAGGCTACTACGGAATAGAGCATACCAGGATACCCTCAACCTCGAAACCATTCCAGTTACTCCCAAAGGAAGATGTTCTTTTTTATGAGGGAAATGCCTGCAGTGCTCACATCCAAATGCAAGAGACGAACTGCCAGTTCTGTAGGCGATAGCCCGTTTCAGTAAAACGCCAGTGTGTATCATCAGAAACAGGTAGCGTGTACTTCAGGGGTCAAACTGGTGGATTTCTAGCGTCTGAAGAACAACTTAAACTGGGTTCTGAAGGTGAGTTGGCATCAGAAGTACACTTAACCAAGAGACAGAACCTGTCGATTGCTTTGTAGGTTGCTCTGGTTGGTTCGCTGATTGTCTTTACCACGAAAAAAAACATCGCCGAACTTGTAGTGGATAGACCTTTGTGGTCACCACCGGGCTTCACCTCAAGTGAACCGTTAAAATCACAGTCGTTTTAGTTTGGCTTGAGTTTACTGAAAGCTCTTCGAAAGTCCACTACCGGTATGATCCTTCTTGGGACGCAGCATAAATGAATGGTTTGGTTGAGTTTGCCGTTAACACCAAAGTAATTTGCAAATAAGTGTATTTCACCAATCACATCAGCTGTACTTTACCTGTAAATACTTGAGTTGTGGGGTGAACGTTTTTAACTGGAGGTAAAATGTTGTTTGTCACAATTTCTTGGCAGTATGTATGATAATGTGTATAAGGATTTAGTTCAACTAGGGGACGAAAAGCATAAGATAGGAAGACGTACGCTAAGTTAGTCTATACATTGGCACTTTACAGTTGGCGAGCTTTCAATCAGTTGAGAACAGAAAGCCAAGAACATGGAAAGCAATAACGCACGATTCCTAGGACTTCAGCGAGGGTGATAAAAGGCCTCACTAACGGCTGCTTATGCGTTATTTTTGCTTGGAATTTCCCAAAGCCTCGGTGCTTCTGTCCGGTCTAAGCTCTTACTAACAGTGTATGTATGCTGTAGCACCGGTCACAAACTCGTACTCAGAATATCAACCAGAGTGTCAGTGAACATTTATCGTCCAGGTGATTGTTACTTAGTGAACACAATAGGGGTCAAGTGGAGGAGTTACGAACCGATTGAAAAGTCATCATTTCAGAAGGGTTTGGTGAAAATCGGTGGGTTTACCAAGCGCCTCTGAAATCATTAGATCGTCTTGGTCATTTCGGTCGTTGAAGGCGAATCCCGGTCTCTAGGGGCTCTGCACATGTTAATGTCGTATAATATCTGTTTTATGTGTTTCATTCGTCTTCCTTTTTGTTTACGCTCACTGGCACAAGTTGCTCTCATTTGCCAAAATATCCGATTACAGACATCAGTGTCCCTCTCCAAGTAGTTTCTCATGACAACAAATTCCACTAGGCAGACAATATCAGCGCACCTTGGGGTTTTAAGTTTCACATAAATTAGTGATGGATGACATGAAAAAGGTTCTTTATGAGTTTACGTGATACGCAACCCAACACTCACAAGCTGGGGGAACTTTCACACACGATTCTACAATCATTAAGTGTTAGAAAATTTTTAGCCTTGTTTGTGACATTATGAGTGAATGTTCCACTTTTCAACGATCTCACCTACGTAACAACTGGGCATTCTCTTGTGTCGATCGTTCAAAATACATCGACGAACAAAGTGAGTGCAACTTGGATTTGAAGTTATACCTTCAATCTAAATTAAACGTCATAGATTTAACTTGGGTTTTCAACCGTGTCGCGCGGGGGGACATTTTGAAAAACTTTCGGGGGTGCCTCATTCAAGATGGACTTTGCGCAACGTCACTGATGTACTATCACCTATTTCCAACTTTACAGTCCTTTATCCAAAGGATGTGTTTCCTGATAGAAATGGACGCATTCGTGGCAGTATTTCCCAAAAAACTCGCCACCAACGAAAACCGCTTGGGTTTATCCCCATAGTTTGGCGGGACAAGCAAATCTGCAGCGGGTGCCATACCTTTGTTTGCGGTCCATACAGCCTGACACAACCGCATACGTCTACGTTGTACCGATCAGCCGAAGTTGATATCTTGTTTGCAGCCAGGCCCTACTGAAATAGTTCGTGCATGTCGGGTCGACTACAAACCAGAGGTATGAACTGGAGATGTATGCAGACTCCAAAGCTCCAGAACCCGATGATTCAGAATAATCCGGTCATGTTGGAGCCTCAGTGGTTGAAAGTAAATTGTTGCGACAAATGCTAATCGGGACAAAATCTAAGAGGGTTGACAAGCATATGTTTGTGATGAGTCCACACGTGCTGAAGATAAAACCGGTGGGTATAAGTTGGTAAAATGGGCGAACGAACACTAAGGATTGAACGAGTGCTCTTCAGATCTGAATTAACAACAGAATATCGTCAAGTGGCAAAGCAGTTTGACCATTTTCAAAACCTTACAGGAATTCGAGTAACTCCAATAAAATACAAATGAGAGAGTCTACCAGATTAATCCACGAATGGAAAACACACGGTAATATGCAGCCTAACGACACCCCACAAAGTAATCCGAACAAGTTAATGCAGCCTGACAGTTCTTCATGAAATTGGCCATAATGCTTTGAGAGTGACGAAATGCTGATTGATGTCGGTTACTATAGATTGGATGGTCCTGAACTGCTTCAATGCTGGTGTGTGCAGCATGTTATAAGCTTCCTTGGCGCTACCTGACTGGGCGGTCCTGGCAGGTGGGTCAATCGATCGACAAAACCAGGACAGTCGTCGTTGGAGGCGTCGGACAAACCACTCACTCAAGCGTGAACACCATTGCCTGTTCAGACGTGATGACTCAGGGGCGTCCAGCCTCCGCTGGTGGAATATTAGTAACACGCTCGTCAGATGTACGGAGTTCGAACCCCACCACGGCCAATGTTATACACTGTTGATGAGCTCTAATAGGCGCGAAACTCCAGTCTAGTGCTTCCCCACCTTGGTGTGGACCTATGAGGATAATTGCGCCAAGACAGGAGGAGAACTGTTAAAAAGTGCGTGATGTGAACACGAACTTTCACATTGGTCTGCATGTGTTTTCGCTTTACTCATCAGACCAACAAAACAATGTAAGCCACAAAATGCTCCTTCGAGAGTAGAGTTGGGCACTGGACAGTTACAACATTTGCGCGTTCGGCACTGCTTCTGCTCCGATCCGAAACCTTGGCTTATAGTGTCGCGCGGTTGCGAATTTCAGCGTCAATGAACGTTGCTCTGTCTTGGCTCATTCGTCAGAGTCACTATGAGAGACCTACAAGGCACATGTGTGTCGGAAAGCTCTTTTACTCTCCCACATAAGTGTAGGTTAGCACATCGGGTCAAGTTCTTCAAAACCGCCATCCCCTCAGTCTGGTAGCATGTCGGTTACGTCAGTGCCACACTAAGTGTTGGGATGAAACTCTATCATTCCATGTTTCTTCTCATAACTATATTCTACTGTAGGGTCTGTGACGCAAACTACACGGGGTTCGTTGTTGAGTTTCACCTTTTGGATTGATGAAGAGTAAGCTGAATTCTCATTTTATCATAGCAAAATTGGTTTGTCCTCCTACCACTTTAGGTACTGTCGAGCGACTAGGATGTACAAGCCCTACATCATTTGCTGAGTGTACTAGCCGACAGTCGACTGGTAAAGAAGTTGTCAGATTTGAAAGTCCACCTCTTATGCACATCAGACAGAATAGAATTGGCCTTTCAGTAGTTTGTAGCATTTTCAATAAGGGACATGATAATAACTATGTCCGTAGTTCGTCGAACAGGCAGTGTTGGATCGTCAGCCCTAGATTTATTCACAATTTATTCACAATTACACGTGACCTGTGAATAAGACCATCCTTGCCTGCTGCGCGAATGCAGGCAACACTCAATCCCACAGCTCCCGTTCGGTTACATCAGCCACATATGACCTGGTTTTTCTCTACGAGAGACAGAAGAAATGCACGCTTGAAGGTGAAATCACAGGCCGAGGTGTTGCACCCGTTTGTCATGACTTTTCGGAATTTCACAGCACCTTCATTCGGGGAAGTCTAATGAAAGTCAGTCATTTTGATACTGGAGTAGTTTTTCTGACTAACCATTGCTTGGAATCTAAGTAATGTTCACTGGTGTTTTTAGTGTTTTCACAATGTTTGTTTTGTCAATGAGGAGCTGATATTTACCACCCCGTGAGTTTAGGTATACTTACAAAACGGAACTGGCCTGTCCTGAGAAGCAACCTACAAAATTCCATTAGAGAAAGCCACACACTATAATCGTAATAAAGAGAGGGAGAGAGAGTCAAGATGACTAACCATTCCAGTGGTAAGGTCATCAGCTAAAAGCCAGTTATATTTCCTCTCTGTGGCTGGAACAATTGCTATGGCATTGCGTGACCCCATAGACAGTCGACAAATGCACACATTTGAACCTCCGCTGTCCGACGCTTTAATGACCTCTCCACACGAAGACCACACTCCCTTCTGCCCTACACGCGGTCCGAGGTTACTCCGTTTCTCACTTTAGACCAGCTGTTTGAAGTTTAGAACGGAAATTGTCCCTCCTAAAATGACAGTTCACCAAGCGTTTCGTCCTGAGTAGGACACAACAGACCAGTTTTACTCTCTCATTTCTAAAGCCAAGCGGTCACTGACCTCACTTGCACGCGTGGCATACATGGATTAAGGTGGTGTTTATCTGTTTCAACACTACGTCGAAATGTGTTAATAGCATGACTGCTAGTAGATATCATGTCATCCCCAGTTCTTCACAATTTCTATTATGCCTCAATGTCACTTACCACCGAGGACTTCATTTCGGAAAGCCTAAGGAAAGATTTCGAGCTGTTCCATGCACTCAGATGACTGAGTGATGCAAAGCACTTGCGGGTTTCATTAAATTGTGGTGGTAGCACATCAGAATAGTTCTGGACAGTCCAAACGAATATGCACCTGTAAAAGCTCATCAGATATTGCCTTCATCTTACGAAGGACAAACCTATAACTGAAAACCCGTTTCACTCTCACTTATTTGTTTCTGGGTTAGTCGCAAAGTTTCCCTCCCCTAACTTTTCTCAAATAATCCCCAGATCAGTGGCCCGATTATCTGCTGCCCAACTTATTCTTATACTGATTTTCCACGCCCACTGCCCACATCGTTTGGCCTCAGCCTTTCGGACCTTCTAAATATAGTCTGCAGTGAGAGTTGAATTGAACTGGCCCACCTAAACACGCACTGATGATGTCCGCCCGCATGGTGGCGAAACGTCTGCAAGCCGATTGCCAAGCTCGGCTAACAGATCAACTGCCACCTGATCGGCAAAAAATGAGGTGAACTGTCGCGAAACTACAAATTCTTGGTAATCCTGTAGAAAATTCTTTGGGTTCTGGTATTTCTCCCAAATCCAAGCCTTTCACTGCCACACCTACGAGGTGTCAAAAGAGCTCTGAAGTCTCATGAAACAGTCATACTGTAAATCAAGGCAAAATCCCTTTGAATAATGTCTCTTTGTTTAAAAGGATTGGTTAGGAATAATAATCCTCTCAGTTATATTCATCATCATCGGAGACGGCAACACCAGTGTTGACAAAAATGATTCCCTGCCGTACAACCGTAAAGTTCATCCTATTATCAAGAATACACTCATTTGCAAATCAATTTGGTTTTGCGAGAGACTCACCTGGAACCCAGCTGAATCTCTCTTTTGTGATGAGTAGTACATTGTGTAAAATTACATCCATCCTGTTATATTTAAAGCCTTAGAGTGATAAAAAGAGAAAAGAGTGGACGAGGGATGGGACCTGGTTCTGAGATGCCTACACTTCCAAACCCTCAATCGAACAATTTGCAAATATTGTCTGGTTGTCTTTAGACAACCATCAATTTGCAAAGAAACGGACACCACGAATGCCCTTTCAATGCATATCCTCTTGTGGATAGCGAGCGAAATTACTGATTGGAAGGTCCGTAGTTCGAATCAACTCCACATTTTAACTGCTCATGTCTAAGCTTGGCAACTTGGCAGTATGTCATTTCTTGTGCCTCCTGTGGGCGGCATGGAGGCTAGGCACTGAAAGGGTGTTACAGATGAACAATTATTACCATTCAGTATTATTACGACGAGCGCCAGTTATGGTAGGCACTGGCTGAGTCAGCATTAGTACGAGGATATACGAGGGGTCCACGACTGTGCAACAACCCAATTTGTAACCTTTCAAGATAGTAACACTGGCAACCTGACAGGATTCTTGAATCTACTTTGAAGCGGTCTCTTTAGCCACGAGTGGGTATGGAAAACCCAGCATCGTACTCCTGTAGGGAGCACAAGAATTATTCCGTTTTCCTAGAGGTCATTATCTCTCACAATCATTTCATAAGTTCATAACCAGATCCTCTAGTCAATTGCAGGCTTCATGACAGGTGCTTCGTGAGTCTCATCTGAGTGTGTTTTGCTCGTCCTTGCTTTACACATGAAGTCCTTCACTTAGATTGACCTAGTTATGAGGGAGTGAAAATCCGCAACTGCCAACGACAAGAATGCTGAGGCAAGCTTTCGCTTCTTCAGTCTCACGTGAGGTCTATGCCGTACAAATACATTGGTGACTAACTCATCAGTTCAGTCTCTCTCAGAAGAGAGGCTGCCATGGATAGTTACTTCCCTTTGGGGACCCAACGTTAGCAAAAAAAGTGCGCAAAAATTTGAGACCTAGAAACTATTTTTAAGCGAAATAAGTACAAAATAAAATATGAAATTAAAAATATCAGCAATAATAATGAGTAATCTTCGGCTGGTTGTACCTGTTCGTGTGACTGTCGAAACTCGTATGTTTCATCTTCGGAGCGGAACTGGCAGTCCTGGAAAGATATTTTCACGGTGGTTTTCGTTGCGGATGTGGCTTATCCGCCCATTGGTACAAATTTTACACTGTTGACCCTAACCAAGCGAACGCCGCCTCATTTATGCACACGGTAAATGTGAATTCAAATGTTGGTTTCAGAAGAGCTTGGTTGCCTAAATATTGCGGTTGATGGGTTGGGGGGGGGGTCGAATTACTTTTATTCGAATTTAGTTCCTTAATCTTCCACTTCAAAGTACTCCATTTGATGATTCACCTTGGTAAATTTCGTTGGTCTGTGTGGGCTGGTGAGTGCTACAACAATTTGGTTGGGGAGGTGGTGGATGAGGTCAAGTGCAATTCAGATCTAAGCTACTTGTGTTGATAACTCGTCCTTCTGATAACCGCACACCCCCACGTGTCAGCTTGGTCTCCACACGCTTGCCAGTTCCAGTGGGTTGCTTGGCCATTCCCCCCTCCTCGGCCATCAGTCTCTGTGGCCGTCCTTGTAGTCCTCAAAATTCAATATTTTCCAGATCTGTTTTGTTTCCCGTGTCCAGTGTATTGCCGAGTCATTCAGTAACGCTCGATAATCACCTGCTTTTCTTGGTGGCTTGTTTATTTTTTTTTTCTGTGCTCTCCGATTCTGGTGTGATGTTCCTGGTCATCTGTCCTATATAGACCTTAGTGCGGTCGTTGCATTTAATTTTGTAGACGCACTTCCTGGTTCTGTTCGCCGGGAGGCTATCCTTCAATTGCACCAATGCAGAGCGCAGAATGCTTTCCTTCTGGAAACCTACTCTTATGTTAGCCGTGTTTAGAATTCTCCGAACGACCCCCGATGTCCCTGGTTTATATGGAATAACGGTGGTCCCAGTCCATTCCCTGTTAGGTTTCGCCACCGGTACCAACACCCTTCGCAATTGACGCCTAATCAAAATAGCTGGATATCCACTGCCCTGAAGTTTGTTCTTCACTTCAATTTGGGCCGCTGTTCGATCAGTTTCTTCTATGCACATGGCCCTTACTCGACTAAACATTGATGGGGCAATACTAACGAATACCGACTTCGGATGGGCACTTCAAAATTGTTCCAGTGTCACTTGGCTTCTCATGCATCGTGGTTTTCAATTTTTCCCCGACCTGATGTGTCATACAGTCTAAGAAGGGCTCTATCTCCATATTAAATTTCACATGTGGATTCAGGTCATTCGGATAGTTGTAAAACTCACTGATCTTGTCCCGTTTCATCACTACAAACCACTAGCATATCTTGGGTGGGTACACTGCCCACTTAAAAACTACCACTTGTTTACAAAGCGAAAGTCGGTTGTGTCTTCAAAGCGAGTTGTTGAATCTGTTCGGTAGACAAGCATCGCGCTCCTCGGAACATGCATTCATATCCAGATTTAGCATGGTGTGGACCATGTCACGATAGAAAATCGATATCAAATAGTAAAAAACTCACACTACCGTCATTCAAGAATCACTCTAAACATGGGTTTAAGTATTTCCAAGGTCATGTTGTCGGTATTTTGCAACACAAGCTTTACTTACCTCTCCAACATTTGTGTCTCAAGTGAATTTTGACTGTCTGATGGTAGGAAAAATTGGCACCTGGAGTCTACCTTGAATTAAAAAAAACTAATCAGTTGTATTCAGTCCTCAAGTAACTGATTTCCTTATTTGGTCTGCATATGGTTGCAGCAGTTTAGTGGCCAAATGGTGTTTAGGTCAGTAACCAGTCTGCATACGGATAGCGGACTCGTATAACACTATTTTAGTGAAGGCGACTCTTCGAGTTGAATAACAAGCTATCCAACGGCTAGTGAATTTTCAACTGTGATTTCGTCCCGTAAGTCGGGCGAGAAGCACCGCACAGCTGCTTCACCCTTACTGGGACTCATCAGCAGTACGCATCCCACGAATCTCCAGGGAGTTCCGAATGGTTTAATCACTTATGCATTGGTGGGAAGCCTCTGCGAGGATGGTTGTCAGATAGATGCGGGTTACTCCATGCCCTCTTTTTAGTAGCTAACTAGAAAAACTCAGCAAGGCTCCATCGGTATCAGCTGCATCTTTCTCTTAGCTGACTCATATAATGGGAATGGGAATGTGAAATTCCGCATTTTTTCGTAGCACGTCCTTTCGCTTCCCACATAGCCGAATACACATTTCAGTATCATTAGTAAACAACAAGAGTAGACGGTGATTTTCGTTAGACACACGCACACTACTAATAATGTTGCTGAGAACTCTTCCACCTTATGAGTAGAAGGTCAATTCTAACCAATATATTACGATATCTCGAGTATCATACCAAATTAAACATAAGGTGGACTTGTGCAGCGAATTCATTCAAAGAACATCATCAAAAGCGAGAGTGAGTTGTATTCAGTTGAGTCTTCCTTTCAGAACAAATCAGTGTGCGAGTTGGGTTGTTTGACGAATGCTTTCTCTTCTTAGGTAGGAACCATCATTCTGATGTTAAAATTGCAGCAGTAGGCTGCGTAGCTTTCGTGTACACAAAACTGTTCATTACACTGACCTTGCCATGAATCTCACCTAGTCCTTGAAACCGCTGAAGAGTGACTTGGTGGATCCCCTGGAAATGGTGATAGACTGTGACGTAGGGTTCTCCTGCTAATAGGCCATTTTCTTTACGCCTCTGATGAAGTTCCACAGTGTGACAAACTTCCCAGATTAACAGTAAACACTTATTTACAGGGTTAGTCCGTCCTCTCAGGCGTAGTTAGGACTGTGAACACACAAATTATCAGCAGACCAACCTTGAAGGAACACTACTCATAAGGTTACCAGAATCACTTGATCAGCCCATGGCATACTTCGCCCTTCTTCGGGCTCATGAGGTAGGCACATCCCCAAGTTTCCGTCAACCTTGTGTTCATCTTTAAACCAAACTGCGCAAAATCCGACGAATACATTCATTTGCATGCCAATTTGATTTTCATGGGAGACTCACCTGAAACCCAGCTGAATGTCTCGTTTGTAATGTTATTCTTCATCACAATGTGCTGCATCCTTATGAGTGGTGTGTTACGTCTGTGCGAATCTCGAATGTCGTGCCAACTGAAATATGAGCCGGCCTGGTGCAGCACATTCAGTTGGTGAACACTATAAACTCTAGATTCAGCTGGGTTTCGCGTGATTCTTCCGTGAAAACCAAATTCGTATACAAATGAGTGTATCTGTCGACAACAACAAGTCTCTCTTTTGGAAACTGCGGAGTCCTCCTTCGCTCCCACACCTCATATTTTATTTATACCGCCATCTTCACTGCACGTAAAGATGGCTTACGAAACTATATGTGATGGGATCAAACGACAGGAAACTTATCAGAGTTTTCGACTAATACACTCATTTGCATATCAATTTAGTTTTCACGGGAGACTCAACTGAATCTCTCGTTTAGCATACTGTTCAAGTGAGCGTGCTACCTAAAGGCCGCATCGGGGTCGAAGAGTTTTCAACAACCTTGTGAGTAGTTTCTCTTGTCACAGTGTTACGAAGCCGGGCAACTGTGACCTCAGAGCCTCAAGCTTTGTTCAATTTTATATTGACCTGGTTCAGCCTGGAACCATGGCAGGTTGACAGATCAATTAGTTCATCCCATGCCTGTCAAAATCTCAGATGTGTTCAAGTCAGCCTGCACGCCACATTCATGGTTGTTCAGTCTATAGGTCTGTTGACCTACTCATATCTAACGGACGGAGTGGCGCTTGTGCTTAGGACAGCAATCATTGTCTGCTGGTGGAGATGTGCTTATCCCTGGACTCAGTTTTTGCTGGCGAATATTTCAGACATTTCGCGTAGTAAATTTGGTTAATTGTTCAAGAGCAATGCAGAAGATAATTAACCGTTTGCGTGCACGTGTGTCTGGCTGTCTTTTGTGTGCAAGCTCAGAACGAGGGTTGTGTGTCTTTGCCAGTGACGTCCGTTGACGTGACCTTTGCTATCACGCTCTAAAGGGAGAGGTGACACAAGTCGTTGATTAAGTTGCGGTAGATAAGATTGGCTGATTGCGGGTAGCACTGGTAAAGTTTTGTCCGGTCCAACCTTTTCGCTAAATGGCGCAGTCCGGCAAAGTGAGTCGGGGCATGGACGGATTGTACTGTTAATATAGTGAGGTTGATTGCCCAACATTTCAGCCACTCCGAATCACTATCTGCGGGAGTGGAACAATCAGTATTACTAAAAAAAAACGAGGAAAAGAAGCCAATCAGACCGCACAACTTTTTCGACATCATTTGCACCGGGTTTGATGCAGATATTCTCAAACATAGGGTGTGGTTGTTTTACCATAGGAATTCGGGTTACAGGGTGCTTTCTCAACTCTTCTAGAATGTTTGTTCTCTGCTCGTTCTCTCACCCATTATGTAATATTGGTCGTCTGAAGACGTAATCACTATGACGTTCGGAAGTCGGCTATTAGTTGGGAAGAGTTTGGAACCAGCCGAGAAGTTACCCTTTCGATATGTTGGTAGACAGTGGGCGGGTTTGTTGGCTGGCTATGTTCCATTTTTGACATGAATGCTTCGTCAGGCCAAGTGTGTAGACTGCATGTTTTTGCCGAGTTGGAGGGGGGGGGGTTGTCACCTAGACCCTTTTGGGGTAATGCAATAATTCGATGCTAAGTGGCAGCTCCAAGTTCTTGTTGGTTAGTGTGAGTGCGACCGATCACTTACGGGTTTGGAAGAGTATTTTATCATGACCATATCTTACATTTTCACAATCCCACAGATTGAGTATCGGGCAACGTATAAGACGTTTACCGGCATGTTGACATTTTGGTCAGCTTTGTGTTGACTTGCCCAGCCCAAGTTTCACTCGAAGCTGAAATGCATTGGTTGAATAATTATGATGACCATAGCAGATGATGCCCAAGAAATTCGTAGAAAGGGAGGCACTGAATGATACTTGAAAGAAACTTCGGTGGAATCGAATCTTGTGTTATCAATGAGGTGTCACTGGTGGCTGAAAAGCAAAGCAGATATAAAATGTTTAATACGAAGCCTAAACAAATGAGTCTCAGTGGGTAACACTCGGCAGAATAGTCTCGCACTTGATCACATGTCACGTGACCTAACAGGTGTGAACCACCCCTGTAGCTACACTGGCATATAAGGAAATGGCAGTTGGTACCGAATTAGTCTATATTATTAGAAGCGGAAGCCTATTCACAAGCTGTTGGGCAGTAGACGCTGTGTGACTTCACAGAAAAACACGTGCTATCTATTAGTGGCGGACAAAATATTTGCAAACTAACTGCCTTTTGTGTATCTCATCTTTTCTGAGAGTGGAAACAAATATTTTTATGCCCCAACATCCTCAGATGTGCAAAGTGCTTACTGACTCAAAAAATTCCCGTCCAGCGATTAAGAGGCACACAACTGAGAGATGGATGAACAGCCCCTGTCATTTCCATTGCGGCACCATCGGCGAGAAATCTATTGGTATCCATCGCACTATGTCACTCCTCATCATTAGCTTTTGCGGAAACAAATTCCTATCTGATATTTTATCTATTCCGAATAGGTCACTCAAAGTATTTGAATGACGCTTACCAGGTGGCTGAGTCATTTAAAAGTTTCACCTTTACGAAAGCCTCGTCCAGTATTTTGAGAATTCATAGTGCTTTGTTAACTGCCGATGAGCCTCTTGTCCATCTGCCGAATGGCAGTCAACTGTATCAATGCACACTAGATTGCATCAACAACTGCTTACCCTGTTAAAAAAATGAGAACTTCTTCATCATCAGAGCGAAATAGTTCAACCGTACGGTTGGGCGTTTCTGTAGTCACATTTCGCAGCGAAATATAAGTAAGTCGATGGTGTTTACACTACTGCTGAACTGCTTTAAATCTTTGTGCCGCATTTACTTAAAAGCCTCACTTTCCTCTTGGCCCGCTGGGTGCAACACATGATACCGTTGAAGTTATTTTCATCCAGATCTGCGTCGTTCCCCACGGATAACCTGAAAAAACGGGTTACAGGTTTGCCTGATGTTTATGATGCATTGTGGCCGGATCTCGAAAAGCTCAGCAATACGAAAATTTGGCAAGTAAATAGGATGAGGCTACAAATGTGAACAATGATGAAGCGGATCGGAATTAAGCCTTGAGGTTTACACCAGTGGAGTCGCATGTCATAACTCAGGTTAGCTTTACTGGTGTTGTGCAATCCGAGGCTTGCGTCGTTTGCGTGATAGGTAAAATGTACAACTGACCTCGGATACGGTGAATTGGCGGCAAATCTACGTTGTAGGAGCGAAGAAGATCCTGGTCGGTGCGTTGCGTTTTGTAATAGTGACACTAACGCAATGCCTGATAAGACCTATGGTGAATTCAGGTAGCTAGCATGAATCCTCTCATGTTATTTCAGCAGACAGCTAAGATTTCAGATGGGTCAAGCAACAATCGCGTGAAGGACGAAGCAAGCACCCAAATTCATGATGACTTGCGGGAGCTGAGCTTAAGCTAACTGAGAATTTACGGAAGCCCAAATTCGATGTATTTCCTGATGAGATTATTATTTTTGACCTTATTCGTAACGGTCAACAACTATGTTGTTTTATTTTGTTTTGGGTTTGAGAAAGAAAGAAAGAAAGATCGTAGAAAGATCGTCAAACGACGATTTATCTCTCATGTTCGCCGGTTACTCAAGTTTCCGGTTCCATTCGACCAACGTTGACCTGTCGTGTTTAGGGCTGAGTTTGCGTTTGTCCGTCGTAAACTATTCCGCCACTCCACACTATTGAACCCTCGAAAGCAACCGACGGTCTGGTGGAGGCTAGATAATTGTTCAATCCGGAGGAATGGTTGTTCCAGGCCGTTTTAACTATCCATATGATCAAGTGGTTCAGTTTTAGTCTCCACCATTCGGAGGCACTCTAGTTCACTCCATTATTTCTGTTGTCACACGGTTCAACGTGCTCAAACATTGCACTTTTTGCTGCTTATTGATTTCACGTGGCACACTTGATTACTGACCGTCTGTGCCACTGTGCACATGATATCAGCATTCAGACATTGTGGTCGCGTGTCTTTGTCTACCACCTGTACATAACACCACGGAAGAAGTTGAATTATCACACCAACTTCAAAATTCGTCAAGTTATGTTTACACGGAAACTAGAAACTAGACTTTCAGTGGTCTACGAAGCTGCTCCAAAACCTGAGAGCTGCTATGGGAATTAGGTTTTGTTTATGAGAACTGGTTCGCATTGATAACCATAGTTTTATCACAGTCGAGGGTAGCAGATTATGTTTACCTGGGCTCATGACAAAATCGGCGAGGTTGAAATGCTCTCAAGTCACCTACTAAGATGCACGACACAGGGCCATGTTTTCAAAAACCGCATGCCATCTAGGCAAACCATAAAGAATATTACAAAATATCACGCCTCTTCGCTCATCAGGAACTGGCTTCCATTCCGTCGCACGAAGGTGCTGGTTTAATCGATTCACATTTCTGATGAACATTCGATTAGGACCTCGATAAGTACTAACAACCTAAATTTCAAGTACTGGTCACACACGTCTTTGGGAGGCGCATGATTTATGGCGTAGGGAACTGAAAATGTCCATACAATTAACCAGGATCCAGGTCTACAGAACTCAGCTTCGTACGCTGACCAAACATGACTTGTCGGTCTTCGTCAGCTATTCTCATTTGCAAGCGAATTTAGTTATGACGGGAGACTCAATTAATCCACACGAATCTCTCGTTTATTGTGGTCTTCTTCACATGAGGTACCAGGGCTCCTCGTGTTTCAGTTTGTAAGATACCCCAGTATCTCAATACACTATCTAGACTTGACACACTGCTCATAAGGTTAGTGAAAACTCTTCAACTGTCCACGACCGATTTTGCCCTTCTTGGGGCTCATTAGATATGCACGGCCCCCGAGTTTCAGTCAACCTCATGTTCTACTCGAACCAAAATTAGACGGAATTTGCCACGTACTCTCATTTGCATATGAATTTGGTTTTCACGGGGACTCAACTGAATCGCGGTTGAATCCCTCCTTTTTGATGTGGTCTGTCCGAGAGCTTTCAGCAACCTTATGAGTAGTGCGTCACGTCTATGTTTTATCGGCGTTAAATATTCCACCACTTGGTATTCACCTCATTATGACGGCTGAAAAAATTAAGAATGCACTTCAGGCAAGTCAGTTAAGAGTTGCGGAACTGACTGCCTACGCTCTGGCTCACAAATAGCCCACCAATTTACCGTAAAATGTCTTCTTGTTTTCTTTCGTTTCAGTTTACCTGGTACACTGGAAGTGTGCACATTGTTGCCAGACGTGAATTCGTCGAATATATCCACAATAATCCGAAGGCCATCAATCTGCTCAACGTACTGAGACATCATGAGTTGACCAGAAACGTGCGAACCATCACAGACGAGACATTCTTTTCCACACTGAATCACAATCCTGATACGTTTCATGTGCCTGGTGCGTTTCTGGGTGAACACGAACCAAACGTCATCAAGTCTGTTGCACGCTACAAAGTTTGGGCCTGGCAGCACAAAACTTGTGGCACCGGCTATTGGGTGCGAAGAATTTGCATGCTTGGATTAAAGGATTTGCCATCCCTGGAATCTGCGCCAGAGTTTTTCGCAAACAAATTCATTGTGTCCGTAGAACCAGAAGCCTACGACAAACTGGAACAGTGGATCAACGAAAAAGTCGAATACGAATGTGAACGAAATGAACTTCACCCTTCGTTTAATCGGACATACTACTCCTCCTTAGAACTGAGTTGGAACCATTTGTGAGCACGGACAATCGCGGGACATCTCCTGGCCCGCCAGTGATTTATGAGACATATCACACCCACTCATACACAGAGGCATACGTTGCTCTAGTGATAACAGAAATTCAGACAAAAACACAGATTTGCTACCCTGTTTTCACCAGAGGACACCGATCAAACAGTGAACTTTCTGGTCTGTTCGCACTCTCCTTCGAGTGGGCACAGCTAGCATATGCTTCTTCCAAAATTCCCCCAATCTCTAAACTGTACATTACTGAACTGTGTACTTTTGTTACCGAATGCCAGTGTAAAACGTTAAGGATATTGTAACCAAAAGCAGTGCTTAGTGATGATGATTTGTCGAAATTTAAACAAATCTGACGTATTTTTTGTTAACTTCTGAAGTTGTTATTCCTGCTTTTTGAACGCAGTGTTCTCGGGAAATTGCTTTTAATAAAGCCTCGTCTAACCTTCAAATTGCGCATGGTTTTGAGGGGGAAGAAGGCACCGGATTTAGTAAAATAGAGCAACCATGGCACTCAAAAGACACTGAACAACAGCGAAGCGTCAGTGTTTGAACACTAATGTTATGGTGTCCATTATGGTGTTTATGATCAGACATCAGGAGCCAAAGTGATTGAAAA
>SJOL01006453.1:1159603-1214715 GCA_004794785.1 Opisthorchis felineus | reverse complement strand
ATATATATATAATGTATATATATATATATATATATATATATATATATGGACCATGGACAGCAGACATGCTTCACGGAGACTTTAACAGAGGAGTTTGACCTCATTCTTGAAAAATGGATAATCAAAAGAATTTGGAAAAAACAGTAAAATAGAATTTCGAAGGCCAGAATTTCAAGTGAAAATGAAGCTTAAACGTATTTCGGAAGGCATTGGAGGACTAGAGTTTGATATGCATGACTAGAGTCGCAGTCGGGGGAATGAGATATTGTGGGAGTAAGATGGAAGAAGTTGACTCGACGGTAAACCGCCAACCATTAGCATGCAAATCCCAACAGATTCCACGTCCCTACAGAAGTCCGAAGTGATACCAATCTATGCTTATGGGGAGGACATGAGGAATTTTAGTCAGATTGCCTATTCACTAGTCAGCCAAGCGATTGGACGTTGTCTTTAACGATACATGAAGGTTGATTATAATCCGTTTCAAACAGGGTCTGTTCCAGGAGATCCTTTTGCCGACATTCTTCTTGATATTGGCTAAGATCCGATCTCCTAGAAGTCTTGAAACCATTTTATGCCAGATGCTGCATACATAATTTTAAAATTTAGTTATTCAGACTGACCAGAGTTTTGATTTTTGGTTCACATAGGGTTCACGGAGTTCTCCTTATCGTACCGCCAAACTACACTCATTCATGACCATAAGGAAGCCACAGTTCAACAAAACCAAAGGGAATATAGTTATTGGCATAATCAGGTATATTCAATAACTCTTTCATCAGCCACCTGAGCGGCAGTTTGAAATGGGTTAGGATACGTACAGTAGCGACCACCCTCCCTAGCCATTACATTTCCATCACCGTCTTGCGATGTTCTAGAGGTTACTGGACAACTACCGACGGAAATGACTTGAAGTGTACCTCAGACCCTAGCCTACGTTCCAATAAAGACCGAGCTGAAAAACTGGTGTACCCGATGAACCTAGTCCCGCTGACAAGTAAATATTGCAATAGCATTAAATGTGGTTAGGTTTTTTCTTCAAATGACTGCAGGCCTCAGAGCACTGATTTACTTCGTGCGACATTACTTCAGTTGTTTCCCTCTTGAGATACTACTGGACTGGATTGGTCAAAACCGCTTCTCATAGGTATCCAAGGTCCTGTAAGAAGTTTTCACTTCTGATGTGCGGTGTTTCTACAAAACGGTAGCTGTATCTGGAAAGACGTGAGAAGCTATTGGACAGTTCTAGTTAATATGTTACTTTACCTGAAGTCTGCGTAATAACACGTTTAATAATTGTTGGTGGATAAACCCAAAATACTGCTTGGGCTGGCCGCACCCAGGGATGCCAAACAGGTTTTCTAACTGACTCGGTTTAGTAAACTCTTATATGGTCCCAGTAGTGTCGACTTCAGTTAGCAAAAATGCGCTTAGCAAACTGCGAAAAGGTCCCAAAAATGTATCGTTAACTGTAATCACCTCCAATATAGCGCACAATATTTAGGCTTTTGGAGTAATCCGGAAGCTTTTTGTTGTTGCAACATTTCAACTCAGGTCGAGACAAGTCAAAGCAAGAAAAGCTACATGCGCCACGAAGTTCAGATTTCGGAAACGCAATGCAGGTTTGCTAAAAAACTACTGAATGCCTAAGAGTGCGGCGTATGACACAACATTCGAAACGAAAATTATAGCAGATTTTTCGCCTTCTAACAAACGCGCGGAGTACGATTGCTAGGGCGAGTTCGATTCAGTTGGGTCTCTTGTCAAAACTTATTTCCGTTCCATTTTTACCTTTTACGCCCACTCTAAGTGAAAGCCATTATGAAGGAATGTCCAGCTAAAAATGTCCCGGAACTTCCACGAAGTCCTTAAAATCTTCAGACCAAACCCTGATCAAACTGGCTTTCAGCTCATTAGATGGGTATGATGTCCTTCTTCGGTCGAACGTGCCGTACCAGGCTGACTCATGTTTCAGTTGTAACGGTTTGCGAGATATTGCAATACATTGCATAAACATAACACACTACTCGTAGGGTTGCTGAAAATTCTGTTATCGCTGTTTATCCACTTCAATCAAGAAAAGTCACAAAAGACCAAGATAGTACACTTCAAGCTGAAAAATACATGATACTTATACTCTGCAACCGGTCAAAATGCTGCGAAGAGACTAGAAGTTACAGTGGTGCGACGGCTTGTGTGCTTCCACGGCCCATTTGGATATACTGGGGAGTGTACGCGTGACGTTCCCAAGTTGGTCAGTGGTTTGAAGGTCAGCCCAACAGTCTGTTGGTCCTCCAGATTTTGGGGTTAGAACTCGTGTGGTGATTTGCACTAACGTTTCCCGCGAACCACCGCTGCGTTGCGGTCAGGCCTTTGAGCCAGAGGCATTGGTCAAGGGCCCTGATTTTCTTCCCGTCCAAGTCTGGGTGCCCTGGCACTATTTCAGCCCTTGCTTCCTGCAACTCATAATACTGTCAGGCCACATCGGCCATCACGTGGTGTCATCAGCCGAATTGCCTTGCTTACTGCATACAGCAGGGCGGGCAAGAGAAAACAGGCTACTGCTGACGCCTCCCTTCTGCAAATGTCACGTACTTTCTATCCTTCCCTCACCCAACCGGACTAATTACCCATAGAGTAACGAAACATCTGTACTGAACACTAATGTTACGCCGTGAACAGTGATAGTGAAATTTGTCAGCAGTAAACTACTTCGTTCTTTTAGTGTGAGATAGGACATGGCGCCGGAAATCCTTTGGTCTCTGTCATATCCGATTCTGACTATCTGTCCAATTGACTGCAGCCAAAAGAGCAACATTAATTTGCCAGTTAATCAACCCTGTCTGAACAGTAATCTTCCAAACCCTATTTTGGATGTGGGAGTTTTTAAGTAGGAATAAAGCTTTCCTAGATAGACACTACCCAATAAGGATGAAACTGTTCGAAACTACTTCTCTGCCTTTCGAAAGAGATTAAACTCCTCTGAAGGATAAATCACAGATTTCGAAATTCCGAACTTCATCTCTGTCCAAAAAGTTGTGGTTCCCCTGTTTCTCGCCTGTCCTCCTCCACAACCTGTGTGCTCTTATCAGTTCATTAATTGTTTCAGCTCGCATTTCTTGTTTCCACGGAACCCAAATCTGCTCGGTTTTCACATTGTTCCTATCTGGTTCTCCTCGTAAATCAAGAACTAAGTGCACATGTTCCTGGTGGTCCGCAAATACAAAAATCCGGTGAAATATTTGTGCTGTTATGAGTCGCAATAAAGCCGATCGATTGTGTAGTTGTTCATGATGTGGTCTCACCTGGATAAACGTATGAACCGTGCGTAAAACAGTTCTTATTGTTCAAATCTCGATCTGCAGCTAATCAAGCCCATGAAGAAGATTCCAGCGAGGGATTGAAACAAAAAAATTCCGAATGAGGTTTGTGCCGCTGAGGACACAACTTGGTTTTCCCGCCATCCTCAATGAAGTTAGGGAAATTGAATTTGTAGTGGACGGAAGGTGAGTTAGATTTGCTAAAATGATAAATTGTACTCTTCATAACCTTAAGACTACTAACCTTCACTATTCAGTAGTCAGTGCAGAGCAACTGAGCAGTTGACCGAGTGGAATTAAGCATTCATTTACAACTTAACATGGGGTTTGTGGGGTCCTCATATGCATCACTCGAAAAAGTTAGTCTGGTCTAAATTATGTACCACTTTAAGTTTTTACTATCAGTCGTACGAAAAAAACTGGTCATCCCTCCGGTTGCACCAATGACTATTTTGTTGCATAAATTTCGTTTGAAGTCCTCCCTTCCGTCATTTTCCAAGATTCCCTGGGTTGTTTTCGGGGAAGACCTGGCGCACTTAAACTGTGCACAAAAACATGAGTTGATAGTGTGATGAAACTTGGGCATTTTTGTCGAGGATTTTGTCCTGCAGATGAGGTCGATCGGTGCCTAAAATCCGCGGGGCATCATGCAGCTGTACAGCTGTACATCTGTACCTCATTAGTGCACACCCTACGAATCTCCAGGGAGATTCGAACCCTCGACCTCCCGGCAAATAGCTGAACACTAAACCATTCTGTCAAGAACGATTGGCGGTGTTAGTTACTGGCACTTAAACAGGATATAGCGCCACTCATCCTTCAATCACGGATCCGCATCATATAGCCACACTTGTTGACCGGCTACTTCAGTGACGAGAAGCGACCTTAGATGAGATCACCGGCTCGAGAATCCCTGGAGTCTCGTGAGATGCTCACTGCTGACGAATATCAGTGCATCTCGGCTTTCCAGCCTGGATTGGCTCCACTTATAGGACTAAGATTCTATTACAAAAATTCTAAAATCTCTCCGCACCACCAACAATTATACGGAAAGTCCGTTTGGAATGACAAACTAGAGGTAACATTCAAAGATAACCAAGATGCCTCTGTTATGGAGTGTCTCACTATATTCCGACTGAGTTAGAAGTTTACCGAGGCAATCAACGCATGTGCCATTAGAGTAGAAGTCGAATATGCCAGTAGCCTACCAACGAACAGAGAATAGAAATGCTGAACGACGTGAAGGAATGCTTGGCAATAATGTGGGCACTATTTTTTGACGACTGAGTTTAATACCCGTAAGGACCACAAACCAATAATCTGATTGATGATCATGAAGGGCCTACGAGGACGGTTGGTGCGGTGAGCCCACAGTTTTAGTAGAAGTGAAGCAGTAGCACCAGACAAGCACCTCTCTGACAACCAACAAGAAGACAGCATGATTGGGGAAGCGCGGCAGGAAAAGAAACCTGAAGGCCAATCTGACGCAACAATCAAAACTACCGAGATCACAATTCAAGGACGCAATGCTAACGGTGAATGTAGGCACTGAGTATGGTTTGCGCTCCCGCCGGCTACCATACGTTTCATTTGCACATAATGTTGCGCACGTAGGCCAAGAGAGGGCTTCTGGCCAGCGATACGGGACGACTTAAAGGATGACATAGGAACTTGTCCCGGGGTACCAGTTGAACAGGAAATGAGAGTCCTCATCTTCCCTTCTCCAGCCGATAGGAGTAGGGATCTAATATTTTTAGTCCTTCACAAACGAGCGCGTCAGATCGTTGTCAAGACCAATCACATCAAAGGAACAAATTGGTGAATACTAGTGAGCGTTTTTTCCTAAAAATGTGCGGACCGATTGGGAGTCCCTTAGACACTGATAACAAATCAAGCTACCAAATTGTAATTCCGTAGATTCCAACAGTTGCTAAAACATTGGGCTATGCTTCAATTCCGGTGTAATCCTGACAAGAATCATGCTACAAGAGAATAAAGCACGATATGAGGATGAACATTATGTTCGGAAATGAAAATCATTGGTGAATAGGGAGGTGATCAAGCTAAGGGGTTCGGCTGTCCGGATATTTCGGGGCTTCCGAGCAAGTCATGAACGAGGACGACCGGCTAGCAGGGAATGGAGATACGTACAAAACGTTTGTCCCAGTTTGCCTCCCGAGGCAACGGTTCATCAAGGAAATATACGCAGAAACGGGTGACTGTAGGCAGGGTTACGCTTGCGAATTCAAACGGTTTATAAACAATCGTGTATGATAGCTAGAGTGTGCAGGCAAATGAATGTCAATTTAGCTGCCTGACTTCTTGTTACACTCACCTGTAGAAATCCGACAAACTGCTTGACTTCTTGTTACAATCTCATCAGACGTTTTTGGAATTATTCAACCGATTTAAATTTACCTGTAGAAATCCCGACAGACTTAAGAAGTGTTAGTGTGATAATATCAGAAAAAGCACATTTTTTGTGGGCCGGTACTTTTATGATGTTAGAAGTTTCTAATGTTCCACCTCTAACCAAACGATATTCTTCAACTAAAGGTACTTCAAAAAGACTGTCCAACATTTCACCGCGATGATATTCGAGATATCGCAGTATGGTATCTTGAGATAACATACTAGGAGGATTGCAACAAGGAAGGGAAATCCGAAAACAGTATTTTGGCCAAATGTGCCCAAGGGGCTTTGGCCGTGACACACGAATAAACGTGTGCGTTTACTGTTCGGAACAACGCAGTAAGGGAAAGTAACATTCGATGTTACAGCCCTTGAGCCAAATAAATATATGGCATGTAAAATCAATCCAAATAGGGCTGGTTACTGTTAAGCTAAAAAGTGAGTATCAAAAGAGTCGAAGTTTTCATTGATCATGACATATTCCGTCAGGGTAAAGAACGACTGTCTGGCCACGGTAGAGACAATGCCCGAACAAGTTGCATTTGGACAGAGTGCTGAGGCTTGAAAAAACTTATTCCAGTGACTTTCTGGTGATTCGGTTCAATGCTGCTCTAAGGTGTCATATTTAGTTGATGCGCATATCCAGCAAGTAGGCTAAAAATTGCATTGTTCACGGCATTCCATCTCGTTTTCTGAGAATCCACCTGAATGTATTCGGGAATAACTGGGACTTGGTAGCTAGTTGTTCGATCAGTGCACCTGTCTTCAGAGCACTATCGGACTTTTGATAGTGATTTTTAACCTGAATGGGCCCGACTTCATGGTGCTCCAATTCGTCTGTCCCGGATATTTTTTAACCAAAATTTCACCTTGCCAGTGAAGCCAATCTATGCTGAAAAGCTGAGAAGCATTGTACAGCTGTTTCGGTCTTACCTGGAATCATCAACAGTGTGCATCTCACGAAACTCAGCTGGTTTTAAATCCACCACTTTCGGGCCAGTAGTTGAACACTTATTCGTTTGGCTGTACAATGCTTCTCATGTTTATGTGCACAGTTTAAGTGCGCCAGGTCTTCCCCGAAAACAACCCAGGGAATCTTGGAAAATGACGGAAGGGAGGACTTCAAACGAAATTTATGCAANGGTGAAATATTTGTGCTGTTATGAGTCGCAATAAAGCCGATCGATTGTGTAGTTGTTCATGATGTGGTCTCACCTGGATAAACGTATGAACCGTGCGTAAAACAGTTCTTATTGTTCAAATCTCGATCTGCAGCTAATCAAGCCCATGAAGAAGATTCCAGCGAGGGATTGAAACAAAAAAATTCCGAATGAGGTTTGTGCCGCTGAGGACACAACTTGGTTTTCCCGCCATCCTCAATGAAGTTAGGGAAATTGAATTTGTAGTGGACGGAAGGTGAGTTAGATTTGCTAAAATGATAAATTGTACTCTTCATAACCTTAAGACTACTAACCTTCACTATTCAGTAGTCAGTGCAGAGCAACTGAGCAGTTGACCGAGTGGAATTAAGCATTCATTTACAACTTAACATGGGGTTTGTGGGGTCCTCATATGCATCACTCGAAAAAGTTAGTCTGGTCTAAATTATGTACCACTTTAAGTTTTTACTATCAGTCGTACGAAAAAAACTGGTCATCCCTCCGGTTGCACCAATGACTATTTTGTTGCATAAATTTCGTTTGAAGTCCTCCCTTCCGTCATTTTCCAAGATTCCCTGGGTTGTTTTCGGGGAAGACCTGGCGCACTTAAACTGTGCACATAAACATGAGAAGCATTGTACAGCCAAACGAATAAGTGTTCAACTACTGGCCCGAGAGTGGTGGATTTAAAACCAGCTGAGTTTCGTGAGATGCACACTGTTGATGATTCCAGGTAAGACCGAAACAGCTGTACAATGCTTCTCAGCTTTTCAGCATAGATTGGCTTCACTGGCAAGGTGAAATTTTGGTTAAAAAATATCCGGGACAGACGAATTGGAGCACCATGAAGTCGGGCCCATTCAGGTTAAAAATCACTATCAAAAGTCCGATAGTGCTCTGAAGACAGGTGCACTGATCGAACAACTAGCTACCAAGTCCCAGTTATTCCCGAATACATTCAGGTGGATTCTCAGAAAACGAGATGGAATGCCGTGAACAATGCAATTTTTAGCCTACTTGCTGGATATGCGCATCAACTAAATATGACACCTTAGAGCAGCATTGAACCGAATCACCAGAAAGTCACTGGAATAAGTTTTTTCAAGCCTCAGCACTCTGTCCAAATGCAACTTGTTCGGGCATTGTCTCTACCGTGGCCAGACAGTCGTTCTTTACCCTGACGGAATATGTCATGATCAATGAAAACTTCGACTCTTTTGATACTCACTTTTTAGCTTAACAGTAACCAGCCCTATTTGGATTGATTTTACATGCCATATATTTATTTGGCTCAAGGGCTGTAACATCGAATGTTACTTTCCCTTACTGCGTTGTTCCGAACAGTAAACGCACACGTTTATTCGTGTGTCACGGCCAAAGCCCCTTGGGCACATTTGGCCAAAATACTGTTTTCGGATTTCCCTTCCTTGTTGCAATCCTCCTAGTATGTTATCTCAAGATACCATACTGCGATATCTCGAATATCATCGCGGTGAAATGTTGGACAGTCTTTTTGAAGTACCTTTAGTTGAAGAATATCGTTTGGTTAGAGGTGGAACATTAGAAACTTCTAACATCATAAAAGTACCGGCCCACAAAAAATGTGCTTTTTCTGATATTATCACACTAACACTTCTTAAGTCTGTCGGGATTTCTACAGGTAAATTTAAATCGGTTGAATAATTCCAAAAACGTCTGATGAGATTGTAACAAGAAGTCAAGCAGTTTGTCGGATTTCTACAGGTGAGTGTAACAAGAAGTCAGGCAGCTAAATTGACATTCATTTGCCTGCACACTCTAGCTATCATACACGATTGTTTATAAACCGTTTGAATTCGCAAGCGTAACCCTGCCTACAGTCACCCGTTTCTGCGTATATTTCCTTGATGAACCGTTGCCTCGGGAGGCAAACTGGGACAAACGTTTTGTACGTATCTCCATTCCCTGCTAGCCGGTCGTCCTCGTTCATGACTTGCTCGGAAGCCCCGAAATATCCGGACAGCCGAACCCCTTAGCTTGATCACCTCCCTATTCACCAATGATTTTCATTTCCGAACATAATGTTCATCCTCATATCGTGCTTTATTCTCTTGTAGCATGATTCTTGTCTGGATTACACCGGAATTGAAGCATAGCCCAATGTTTTAGCAACTGTTGGAATCTACGGAATTACAATTTGGTAGCTTGATTTGTTATCAGTGTCTAAGGGACTCCCAATCGGTCCGCACATTTTTAGGAAAAAACGCTCACTAGTATTCACCAATTTGTTCCTTTGATGTGATTGGTCTTGACAACGATCTGACGCGCTCGTTTGTGAAGGACTAAAAATATTAGATCCCTACTCCTATCGGCTGGAGAAGGGAAGATGAGGACTCTCATTTCCTGTTCAACTGGTACCCCGGGACAAGTTCCTATGTCATCCTTTAAGTCGTCCCGTATCGCTGGCCAGAAGCCCTCTCTTGGCCTACGTGCGCAACATTATGTGCAAATGAAACGTATGGTAGCCGGCGGGAGCGCAAACCATACTCAGTGCCTACATTCACCGTTAGCATTGCGTCCTTGAATTGTGATCTCGGTAGTTTTGATTGTTGCGTCAGATTGGCCTTCAGGTTTCTTTTCCTGCCGCGCTTCCCCAATCATGCTGTCTTCTTGTTGGTTGTCAGAGAGGTGCTTGTCTGGTGCTACTGCTTCACTTCTACTAAAACTGTGGGCTCACCGCACCAACCGTCCTCGTAGGCCCTTCATGATCATCAATCAGATTATTGGTTTGTGGTCCTTACGGGTATTAAACTCAGTCGTCAAAAAATAGTGCCCACATTATTGCCAAGCATTCCTTCACGTCGTTCAGCATTTCTATTCTCTGTTCGTTGGTAGGCTACTGGCATATTCGACTTCTACTCTAATGGCACATGCGTTGATTGCCTCGGTAAACTTCTAACTCAGTCGGAATATAGTGAGACACTCCATAACAGAGGCATCTTGGTTATCTTTGAATGTTACCTCTAGTTTGTCATTCCAAACGGACTTTCCGTATAATTGTTGGTGGTGCGGAGAGATTTTAGAATTTTTGTAATAGAATCTTAGTCCTATAAGTGGAGCCAATCCAGGCTGGAAAGCCGAGATGCACTGATATTCGTCAGCAGTGAGCATCTCACGAGACTCCAGGGATTCTCGAGCCGGTGATCTCATCTAAGGTCGCTTCTCGTCACTGAAGTAGCCGGTCAACAAGTGTGGCTATATGATGCGGATCCGTGATTGAAGGATGAGTGGCGCTATATCCTGTTTAAGTGCCAGTAACTAACACCGCCAATCGTTCTTGACAGAATGGTTTAGTGTTCAGCTATTTGCCGGGAGGTCGAGGGTTCGAATCTCCCTGGAGATTCGTAGGGTGTGCACTAATGAGGTACAGATGTACAGCTGTACAGCTGCATGATGCCCCGCGGATTTTAGGCACCGATCGACCTCATCTGCAGGACAAAATCCTCGACAAAAATGCCCAAGTTTCATCACACTATCAACTCATGTTTTTGTGCACAGTTTAAGTGCGCCAGGTCTTCCCCGAAAACAACCCAGGGAATCTTGGAAAATGACGGAAGGGAGGACTTCAAACGAAATTTATGCAACAAAATAGTCATTGGTGCAACCGGAGGGATGACCAGTTTTTTTCGTACGACTGATAGTAAAAACTTAAAGTGGTACATAATTTAGACCAGACTAACTTTTTCGAGTGATGCATATGAGGACCCCACAAACCCCATGTTAAGTTGTAAATGAATGCTTAATTCCACTCGGTCAACTGCTCAGTTGCTCTGCACTGACTACTGAATAGTGAAGGTTAGTAGTCTTAAGGTTATGAAGAGTACAATTTATCATTTTAGCAAATCTAACTCACCTTCCGTCCACTACAAATTCAATTTCCCTAACTTCATTGAGGATGGCGGGAAAACCAAGTTGTGTCCTCAGCGGCACAAACCTCATTCGGAATTTTTTTGTTTCAATCCCTCGCTGGAATCTTCTTCATGGGCTTGATTAGCTGCAGATCGAGATTTGAACAATAAGAACTGTTTTACGCACGGTTCATACGTTTATCCAGGTGAGACCACATCATGAACAACTACACAATCGATCGGCTTTATTGCGACTCATAACAGCACAAATATTTCACCGGATTTTTGTATTTGCGGACCACCAGGAACATGTGCACTTAGTTCTTGATTTACGAGGAGAACCAGATAGGAACAATGTGAAAACCGAGCAGATTTGGGTTCCGTGGAAACAAGAAATGCGAGCTGAAACAATTAATGAACTGATAAGAGCACACAGGTTGTGGAGGAGGACAGGCGAGAAACAGGGGAACCACAACTTTTTGGACAGAGATGAAGTTCGGAATTTCGAAATCTGTGATTTATCCTTCAGAGGAGTTTAATCTCTTTCGAAAGGCAGAGAAGTAGTTTCGAACAGTTTCATCCTTATTGGGTAGTGTCTATCTAGGAAAGCTTTATTCCTACTTAAAAACTCCCACATCCAAAATAGGGTTTGGAAGATTACTGTTCAGACAGGGTTGATTAACTGGCAAATTAATGTTGCTCTTTTGGCTGCAGTCAATTGGACAGATAGTCAGAATCGGATATGACAGAGACCAAAGGATTTCCGGCGCCATGTCCTATCTCACACTAAAAGAACGAAGTAGTTTACTGCTGACAAATTTCACTATCACTGTTCACGGCGTAACATTAGTGTTCAGTACAGATGTTTCGTTACTCTATGGGTAATTAGTCCGGTTGGGTGAGGGAAGGATAGAAAGTACGTGACATTTGCAGAAGGGAGGCGTCAGCAGTAGCCTGTTTTCTCTTGCCCGCCCTGCTGTATGCAGTAAGCAAGGCAATTCGGCTGATGACACCACGTGATGGCCGATGTGGCCTGACAGTATTATGAGTTGCAGGAAGCAAGGGCTGAAATAGTGCCAGGGCACCCAGACTTGGACGGGAAGAAAATCAGGGCCCTTGACCAATGCCTCTGGCTCAAAGGCCTGACCGCAACGCAGCGGTGGTTCGCGGGAAACGTTAGTGCAAATCACCACACGAGTTCTAACCCCAAAATCTGGAGGACCAACAGACTGTTGGGCTGACCTTCAAACCACTGACCAACTTGGGAACGTCACGCGTACACTCCCCAGTATATCCAAATGGGCCGTGGAAGCACACAAGCCGTCGCACCACTGTAACTTCTAGTCTCTTCGCAGCATTTTGACCGGTTGCAGAGTATAAGTATCATGTATTTTTCAGCTTGAAGTGTACTATCTTGGTCTTTTGTGACTTTTCTTGATTGAAGTGGATAAACAGCGATAACAGAATTTTCAGCAACCCTACGAGTAGTGTGTTATGTTTATGCAATGTATTGCAATATCTCGCAAACCGTTACAACTGAAACATGAGTCAGCCTGGTACGGCACGTTCGACCGAAGAAGGACATCATACCCATCTAATGAGCTGAAAGCCAGTTTGATCAGGGTTTGGTCTGAAGATTTTAAGGACTTCGTGGAAGTTCCGGGACATTTTTAGCTGGACATTCCTTCATAATGGCTTTCACTTAGAGTGGGCGTAAAAGGTAAAAATGGAACGGAAATAAGTTTTGACAAGAGACCCAACTGAATCGAACTCGCCGTCCTGATGAGCCCCAGAAAAGGCGAAAGCGGTCGTGGGCTGTCGAGGATTTGTCAGCAACTGTGTTACGTCTATGAACCCTCAACAATACGATGAATACAATGTGAAATTCGCCGTGTCTTATTCCATGATAACTTACTTTTTGCTCGTGGTATGGATAGCATTCGTTTGTATCTAAGACTATCATGTTCATTCCTAGAAATCGCTAACAAAGTTAATACATAGTCTGATAACGATATTGATACGCGGTATTTTATTCTAAACTAAAGATTTCAATGACGTCTGGGGCATGCTTTTCACAAAACGGCTAAAAATGTCACTTGTATTTCTGGTCTTGTTAAACTGTGGCTAAACTTTGATAGTGCTCATAACCCCACTAGACAACATTTAGACTCTAAACCCACGTTCAAGGCTTATAGTTCCGAACTGGAATGGGATGAGTCTGTTCCACTCATGTCGTTTCAGCGCGGCCATACGAAGAGCAGAGTTAATAAACAAACAATGTTTTTTTGCGATAACTTTTATTGGCTGATACATCCTAAGTGTACATAAACCTGGACAGAAATCAGATGGTAGGCCAGGGATATTTCTGAACAGATCACGGACAGTACAATTTAGGCTGCTACTGATCGCATAGGTTGTGAGAATCGGAACCAAGAACTTCTTGTTCGAAAGCAACTTTGGCAGTGAGTTAGAATGTTGGTATCTCCGGTGCGTTCATTGGGTGGTTGTCGATCTGTTCACCGGACATGGTAACTGACCTACAAAAATTTCGTCGCCATCATCAGCGCACGGTTGGGCGGGTAGTTCTCCGCTTCTTTATTGCGCGTCTATAGTTCGCAAAGAGCATATTTAAGCTCTGACCTTTTTGGATGTTCATAAGTCATCCCACTGTAGTTTGATTGGCCCGTTCGCAATCTGTACCGCATCACGGCAGCGTTTCATGCATTTAATCGGTCCACTAAATAGGATTCTTGCTGTTCATTGTATTTTGTCCTGAACAGCCCATCTGTGATTTGTGTTGTCTTGTGGTCTGCCAGTTTACCCAAGAATAGCCAAGATGTGGGGCTGGGTTCGAACAACGGACCTTCTTCCGGCCAGTAGGTTCTCGCCTTAACCACTGAGCTACACCTGGCTCAACCGCACTGAGGCTAAGTCAGATCGTATGTTTCGAGTACAAAATCTGACTTCAGGAGCTGTTTTTCATTTAAAGGAAGGAAGGTTAGTTTGGCGGCCTTATGACTTCTTAGAATGTAGTGCTGAAGGTAAAACAGTTGAAGTGCTTCTGGACTTCTTGGTTCACTCCCCGATGGGTGGTTGAAAAGGAAGCTTGGGGAGGAGAACCTATGGGAAATTTGCCAAAGTTTTTGCCAGACGAAGGTTCCGCGCAGTCAGACAGATTCGCTGCAGTATGATGCTTCTGTTGGGAACTGAGTTTTTGTGTGGAAAATGCTTTCCATAGTTTAAGTACGTGCAATGTCACGACCACGCCTAGTTGAATGGTGATGAGTAAAAAGCTGATCGAACGATATGAATGATAAATGCTAGTATATATGCAACGATAAGGCCAAAACATGCAACCAGTTCAATCCGTCTCAATCAGTGGTTTGATGTTCATCGTGGGTTGCGTTGTGTTTCGAAAGAGATTTCGTTATGTGCATTTATACATGCTACAGCATGACGTGCACGGAGGGTTGGGTGTTCGCCTAATATGAGCCAATCAGCAAGTCCGCTGTCAGACAGTAGGCATTGTATCGTTGTTCTACTGCATATTTATCACCAAACAATAAAATGGAGAAACAGGATGTCGAAACGAACCTCACGATATTCCAAGATGAGCCAGTGCTCAGGCTGAAAGCTTTGTCAGTTCAGAAGATGAAATCTGATGCTAAAATCTGGCTATTATTGCTAATGAAGGCCAGGTCAAGAAACACAAGCAAAGTTTCTGTGTCCGACAGATTAAATGTGGCAATTTTCACATTTCTGTGCTTGTTTTGGCAAGAACAGAAACACAACAATGCCATTCGTGCGCTGCTGACTCGGTCAGTGTTGTGCCTGGGTGATCATTTCACTTTCTATCGACAAATGTGACAAAAGAACACAGGTTTCAGGGTTTACCTGCTGAATTAATAAACATGATCGATTCAACCGACCAGAGAAGGACTACATATGTTCCTTGTTTCAGAGTGACCAAGCTAGTCAGATGAAATCGATTTTACGTCTGTATGCGGATATGTTCCTGTGTTACTTTGGACTAACTAGTTAGAAATCACTGGCCATAGCTGAGCAGTTATCTCTAGGGCACTGCCTTTTTCTGGCTATGGCATTCATGGGTTTTGTGTGCATACAGTAGGTACAAAGCGACACACTTTGAAAGCATACACACAGGGAACTATAAAATAATAAGGGGTTTCAGATTAACCAGAGGCACTTTACGTTAGTGCAAGTTTGATGGGCACATTGTTTGCCTGCTCAGATAAACCCTAAAGAAACGTACAATTGTGAGGCTTTTATGTGAGCCGATGCCAATTTCGCATCAGAGTTTGTGTGGTGAAAATTCCTCCGGCTCCAAATACGACACAAGTATTTTTACAGTATCTCTCGATGATCACTGGCTGGTTCGCGCCGAAGGCAAGCTGGTTGAAAATGTTGAGGCACTAGGCGAGAAAATACCATGTTCATATCAATCTGAATCACCCCCATGTAGCACAGCCTCTTAGTTTTAAATCGTTGATTGCCTAGGACATATCCGGCAGGATATGAGAAGTTGTACCTTAGTATACAATAGACAAAACGCTCCCACTTAGGGACCAGGAAAATTCAGCCGGTTTCTTGGAGCTTATAGTCACGGACACTCCAAAAGACAACATTATTGAAAAATACACTCATTTGCAAATCAACCTGGTTTTCACTAGAGGCTCAACTGAATCTCTCGTTTGTGATATTCTTTAAGTGAATGTGCTCGAATATCGCATCAGCTGAAAGATGAGACGGTCTTTGTGCAGAATATCGTAAACGAGAGATTCAGTTGAGTCTCCCGTGAGAACCAAATTGATTTGCAAATGAGTGTATTTGTCGAAATCAGTCCAATTTGGGTTCAAGTAGGACATAAGGTTGACGGAAACTCGGGGACTGCGTCTACCTGATGAGCCCCAAAAGGGGCGAAACAGGTCGTGGGCTGTCGAAGAGTTTTCAGCAACCTTGGGACTAGTGTCCTTTGTGAAAATTATTGAGTTTCTTATTATAAAATTATACAAATCTACGAACTAGATATGATGATCAAACGTTTGGAACAAACTGAAACATGATGATGATTCGGCTGTTGCACAGCCCAGTGTCGTTAGAAAAAGGTAATCGTCATTATTTGAGGAAAGGATCCCTACTACTGAATTGTTCATAAAAGTTCTGGGGATCTCTAGCACAAGAGGACATAAATTTGAAGATATTACCTATAAAAGCAAAACTTAACTAGTCCAGAACTAACGACCTGACTGTTCTTAGTTAGCCAATTATGTGAACCGAACGGACAGACTGATTCAATTATTGGACAAAATTGTGGCTAGTAGCCACACTATATTGCCGTCGACAGTAAAAACCTGTGCGAACAACTAGGCTGAACTGGGTGGCGAGGAAACGCCTAGTGTGTTGCATCTCAGACCCGGGTCTATGATGTCCTCAAAAAAAAAACACTTCAGTTTTTTGGAAATCCACGGCCAGTTTTTTTCGAATATCTATGATTTACTGGTTTTAACCTTTCTGTCCGTAAAACTTCCAAAGATTATATGCGTCAGGAAGGTCAGGCTTCTGAAAGTAGTCCGAGAAGACCCGAAGCTTACTGAGACACTTGAACTTCACCAAAACAGCAGTAAGGAAGCTGTCAAATATCCAGGCCAGAAAAGCCAGTTTTCGATCGAGCTGCCAAGCAGTCATTCAATTCGGCCGACGACGATGAGTGCTCAGGCATCTCACAGAAGCACTGCCAACGTTGATGAGTGGTCAGGCATTTCATTGAATCACGGCCGACGATGATGGGTGTTCACCCATAGCCGATCAGACAACCTGGATCAAGGTCAAAAGTTTCCCTTAAATACCGCACTCGTTTTTTTCACAATAAAGCTGTTGTGTTCCTTGTTGGTGATTCTGTTTGCGACACTAAGGCACTGGTGCGGGGATAGCCGTTAGTTACAACAATATGGTATTCACCGCCCGAGCTACTAAAATCACGTTTCCTCCTGAGAGACTTCGGGACACCCCCTCGCTTCGGGGGGGGGGGGGGGGGGGGGGCGTAGACTGCTGGGTGTTACACCACTTTACGGTTGGAACCCCACTAGGTAATCGTTTCACGGCAGAAAATGTAGTTCTTGATTAAACTCTTACTTGGACCGTGCTGATTGTAAGTGCGAGACCAGCTGCAACCACACAATCTCCTCTTGTAATCGATGACTTGTTCTTAAATCCATAGATTTCGTCATTAATGATCTCTCTCTCTCTCTATCGCGTGCGTCTTTCAGGCTTTTGGGGCAACTCTACAGACTGACTTATATTTTTTTGCACTCAGGTATTTGTTTGCAGACTTTCACTTCACACAGCTGAATACCCAAAGTGCAAGTGCGCTTTGCTCGGAACTGAAAAATAACACTGTTACCGTCTTTTTCCAAAACATAGCCGTCTTCGCAGTTTAAATTCAGCCAACACGTTGAATGAATTCAAGCTGAAAATAGCTTCATGCCCTCAGAAGATGTAGTTTTAGCGACTGCGCTTCTCATTTCAGTGGAGGGGATCGCGCAAAATAAGACCACTAAATAAGTGGGATGCGATTCCCAAAGAAAATTCCTCCTTGCAGATCTTTCTTAGTATGAGAAAGACGAATTACCTTCACCAATAGTACTCTTCAAGCACACTATTCCAGGACGAAGGATTCTGTTTTTGACTGGTTGAAAATAGACGTAGGAATCGAATCCATAACGCAAAGGTTGAAAGACAGGTTGTGATATTTTGGCGTTCCGCATTTACTTAATTTCTGCCGGTTTTTAAAAAGGGGAACGTTGTTAAGAGTGAGGAATGGGACGATACAAAGCATGTCCTGATGTTGCCTGCCTGGAATCGTTGAGAACAATATGTCTCTAAATTTTGGGACAATGAGGATGGGTGACGTCCCAAACATCACATTACGAGTTTTTCAAACCTATTGGTAACCTAAGTCGTGCCTCGAGAGTGAAACTGGTGAAATTGTTGACGATACCGTCGGGGTAACAGAAAGTGAAAGCGGGAGAAGAATACAAACCCTTGAATTACACCAGTGTCAGTGGGAAGTAGGGTGTGCTTCAGTTATCCAGGCTCGTAAATTGTGTCCGTTCGGTTAGATAGCTTTAGGTCCACCTGCATAACCCTTGTTCAGTCTCGCCTTCTCCAAGCATTTGGAACAGTACACCTGGACCTTTAGCACAATCCGAAACGAATATAAATACCGCACTCTCTTTGCTGTCAAGTGGAAAGACAGTCTAATGAACCAGGTATGTAGCAATAGCTTACGACTGCGGATAACCAATCGGATTCGAGCCCTTCACACCAAAAATACCCTTGTAAATCACTGTAGAGAGCTACTCGCTTAGTGTGCTGAGCGAAATTGAGTTGTTCCATCTTTTGGCATCGGTCTTGTACTTTTTCACGGTCAAAGTACAGACAATTTTCTCAATACAGAATGCGGACCTAACGGGGTGGACTTCATCGCATTTCCTATGTAGCAAGGATGTGGGGGGGGGCTTGTTCAAGAGTTAGTTGTTTCGGCTACTGGTTGCATTCTTGGCAAGTGTCACATGAGTGGTTCGTTTGGGGTTAATGTTAGCGGTCTGCGAAGAACGTTTGGAAACCACAGAACTGCTTCAGATCGACCCCCATCTCACGGTAGTTGTTAGAGCCAAGTGGCTTGTGTCCCAAACAGGTGCGTCTGATCTTTGATCCTTTATGTAACTGCCGATCTAGTTGACCTAATGTTTTTCTCCCAGTCTACTTGGGAATAAGAAAGTGTGTTGAGGCCTGTGAAAATTTTCCGCTTGGAAAACACGGCTTTAAACAAAAACTAAGATGGCTGCACTATATATATATATATTGTATGTATATGTAGTATATATGTAGTTTATATATATGTATATATGTATATATATATATGTATATATATAGTAGCATATATGTAGTATATGTATAGTAACTAGTTGCTGTCCGCACTCCAGTGTCTTGGTTTCGAAAAAAGACTTGTCAACAAGAAAGACAACGGCTTTATTGCGAACAAGCGTGTGCAAAAGTTACAAGGGGCCTCGCGGTACTTAAAGTGCACTTTCGACCTTGATCCAGACTGTTTAATCGTCGGTAGACAGCCTTCCCACTGACACTCGTTGACCGTGCTTCTGTGTGATGCCTGAACGCTCACCATCGTCGGCTTTTGCTGAATTGACTGACTGCTTGAACGTTCGATCGGAAACTGGCTTTTCTAGCCTGGATGCTTGACAGCTTCCCTTCTGCGATTTTGGTGGGTTTGAGTGTCTCAGTAGGTTTCTGGCATTTTGGGAGTATTCGCAAGATTCTGACAATATATAGATATATATCCAGTCAGAGATAGAAATTTCAATGGTAGATATTTCATCCTTCAACGGACTGATATTCACACGTAGATAACCTTAAAAATCCTCACTTATAAAACGGCCGTGATTAATCTTGGAATGTACCCTGGTAGAAGGGGACAAGAGACAAACCACTGGGCTCAGTGGGGCACTCCTACAAGTGGAAAATTTTCTTTGTCTAACTGACTGAACACTGAAATTGAGGGATTTCATTAGAACAATAAGTTCAACAGAGTTGAAGAACAAGCGACTAAACCATTTGGGGTGGTCAGTAAGTACATACACTGGCTGATCCAAGTATGCCAGTGTCGCAGTGGACAGAGATTCTGAAAACTAGGATATTTCATGATAGATACGGAGTAGCCGAAGTTCGTAGTTTAGTAGCATGTGGTTGATGTTTCTTGAGAAGATAAGCAAACAACAAGCTCGAAGGACAGTATCATTGCTTGTTTTACACAAGTGAAAAACCCACCACTCGTGCTTCAGAAGACGATGGGACAATCTGTCTAAAGTAGGTCGCGACAATGCATTGGACTAATTTCCTTCCTCACGTCGCTACACAACCATCATTACTGTAATACTACACTGTCAGTGCTCTTTGATCTGTTCATGGGGCATCAGCTCAGCCGAGTTGTTGAGCTTTCCGGGTAACTGACGGGCGTCACTGATAGAATTTGTGATCTGTCGATGCTTTTCCGGCCGCCATTCGCCTAGAGCGGTGCTTTTTTGACATCCACGATATTTAAGAATCGGGAAATTGCAATGTATCCTGAAGTTGCCACAAAATCTCAACACTAAAACGGTCAAAATGCAAAAAAAACTTCAAGAAATTGTGCGTGTCATTGTGTTTATCATGCCCTTGAAAACAATTGTAAACATGCAGAGTTACCGTTCCAGACAGATAACCATACATTCACTGTAATCTTGTGAAACAAAACTCTGGACTAAAAGCACTGCTATTTGTAGTGCTGTGTAACCTTAAAGCGCAAGTAGCGTAGCTTTTAAATAACCAATATGTCTCGAAATGACTTAGTCACACTCCTGGACACTTGGGTACACACGGTTACCTGGTAACCTTGTTGTTATGTCTTCTAGACAGACTTTTCGCTCGAAAAACTGTTGGGTCATCAGGAGCAGACCCGGGAAAATTTCGACCGCTGATAGATCAGTGGCTAATTGCGTGGCATCTCGCACCCAGATATGGAATCGGTTAGAGGTCAGAGTAAGGTGCTCAGAGTTCGGTAAAAACAATCTGTTTGGGTGGTGTTGGATCACCTAATCCTATGCATGGTGAGGTGTTGTGAGCTAATTTAAACTGGACCCAAGAAGGCTGAAAACTGCAAAACTGAAATATGTAATTCAGGCGACGGTGCCAGAAGCTAGGAAACAGTTACTTTATAATCAGTTTCATTATTACGACAACTTTTTACGTTAAGTGCTAAATTCATATACTGTTTGGCGGTGACTGGAAAGTTTTGCTCTCAGATCATCGTTTAGCGTCATAATTCTACAGTTAGGAATATATCATTGCGAAAATTTACCTCTGGGATGGTTTATTAGTTCTACTTTTAGCTCCCAGAAATTAGGTTTTTGACCCATTCCTTATAGACAACATTGCATTCGGAAGTTTTCTTGCTTAGCTTTGTTAAGGCTTTTGAAATCTCGCCAGGCTAGCTGGTTTGGACCAGCAGTCAGTCATACTGTTTTGGGGGTCCGTTCTCTGATGCTCAACTCCTAGGTGGAAGTTATACTGTAAACGGCCTCTGATTTAAACCACCAGGGCAACCTAAGGAGCTACTGGTAATGGGTAGGACATAGTGATTCGTTGAATAGGGTCGGTTTACCGAACAGAGCACAGGATTAGATCTTACAGGCAACTGATGATGCTCTCCTCCTTGTTGAAGACCTGATTTAAGGCTTATATGGACTGTAGAAAGTTAACAAGGTTTTGGAGCCTTCAGATGGACTTCAGTAAAGCGGTTACAGGAAGTGGAAAAACGAAATTACGCTTGCACAAACCCACTTCTGTTCAGTAATGGCAACGTGCCGATTGGGAATTTTCAAAGTTTGTGTTTAACTCCATGGTAACAATAATCTTCAGGTAAACCACTGCTGGGGCTGAGAAAGAGTTCGGTATCTTGGAGACGATTTTCGCAAGTAATGGATAATAGAATAAACTAATAGTCTCCCAGCTGTAACATCTCACTGCCTAGCTGCCATGCCATCCGAAGAAAGCATGAGGGCTGAGATACCCAAGCCTAGAAAAGAGCAGTCGAGATGGTAAGGTCGGGTTCGAACCACAGACCTTGCGACCAGTAAGTTAGCACAATTAACAATTGTGCTATCTCGAGTGAGCGAAGCGTAGTGTACCAAGAAACATCTGTTGCAGTAACATGTGTGTGCCACCGTCTGCCGTCGATTCGAACCCTCTTTTGACAATACCGCCTCAGTTTCGATGGCGAAAACCATGCGCAGCATGATGTATTTCCAATGAGATATCTTGCATGTCAGCTTTTTAGGCTGAAATTACTTCAACAAACAAAAAGCAGAAAGCAGGTTGTAGGTTCCGATCACTGGACACAACGGTGGTTGTTACGACAGAAGTGCAATCTAGAGGACAAAACTATTGTGTCTAGTTATGTAGATGACGAAGCTAACAATTTGCGAGGCTTACTTGTTGAAAAACTTCACCTCTGGTTTGTACCATTTTCAAAAACCTCTCTATTGTACGTTTCAACAACTGCATCAGAGTATTACCTATTTACAGTTAGAGGGTTGAGTGATTTTTCAGATTATTTTTGATCGAGTTTAGTTCCCTAATCTTCCGGTTCAAGGTGCATCAATTCATGAGTCCGCTTGGGTGCCGCTGGTAGGTTTCGTTGGTTTGTGTGGGTATGTAAGTGCTACGACAATTTAGTTGAGGGGGTAGACGGAAAGGTGAGTGAGACCAAGTGTACTTCAGATCTGAGCTACTTCTTTCTACTTCTTCCTCACCAGCCGCACGACTTGTTGTTCACAAATACTACTTGAAAAATGGCGAGGAACAGAAAGGTCGCTTTCCACGTTGCCAAATGGACGGTCCTATTTGGCGGTTCCGTATCACATCTAACATCTTCGAGCGGTTCTGTCATATGAATCCCGTAACTGGCGTTGCAACTCAGCTCTTCGACCCATATCCCTGAACAAACCGCTCCCTACTCTCGTGGTGAGCGAAACGGTAACACTTAGACCGACCGACGACTTGTACATGATGAAAAGCTGCCGTGAAAAAGGAAGCATTCTCAGAGCACCCCATAAACTAAGTTGCTCCTTCATACACGGAGGTCAGTTGAACCCAGATTGGATGCAATCCACGAAGTACACTTATTTGCCCACCAAATGGGTCTTAACGCGAGAGTCCATTTAACTCCAGCTGAATCTGAGTGTATTTCGTGAATTACGTCCAATTTGGGCCCAAGTAGGACATGAAAGCTCGGTCGTAGACTGTCAAAGAATCTTCAACAACCTCGTAAGTAGTGTCCCGTCGAGAATATATATTGTGCGATATCTTGAATATCGTCCCAAAAGAAACATGATGTGACCTTTGCGCAACGCCTTCAGCTGAAGAATAGGTTCAGATTTAGACAAATACACTCATTTGCAAATCAATTTGGTTTTCACGGGAGACTCAAGTGAGTCTCTCGTTTATGATGTTCTTCAACTGAATGTGCTGCACACAGGCCGCCTCATGTTTCAGTTGGTACGATCTTCGAGATATCGCAGTATATTTTCATGAAGGAAACTACTCACAAGGTTGCTGAAGAGTTGTCGAAGAGTTTTCAGCAACCTTGTGAGTAGTTCCCTTCAGGTTTAGATTTACTTTCAATCTCCCTAGTACCGGTTCAGTACTTGCAACAGTACACATCGACATGTTTTAGCAATGTGCTATTTGTAGGCAGGTTACACCTCTTTGTAAGCTGGTTAGGAAGTTGCTACAGTCAAGCGGAAAACTTTTTGGAAGTGAACCGTAAAAGTGTGCGGCAGTTGGGACAATGCGGTGATCACACACCAAATCGATTCCTAAACTAAAACAGACGTGAACAGGTAGAATACTATGGTACGAATGACAAGTCCACAGGGAAAACTGATCCCTCTATCTGTCGTAAAGGTTGTCTTCTAAGTAGGGAGACTTATCCTCTCCCCAAGGATAGTCATTATTTAAGAGAGTGATGGTACTATTAAACACAATAAAAGATACCTCAGTCTTCCGACTATGACCCTCATATTTTCGGGCTTATTCTGGTTGCAAATGGGGAGAATAGCTGCACGTTGGTTTCCAAACACATTGGACCAGTCTGCTACACAACTTCAGAAACTTCATTCTACCCCTATTGAACCGAGGGATTTTCACCGGTTGGTTGCTCTGGTGAAAAACAGTGAGATCAAATCCTAAATACCGGTAGCTGGAGTGCGTATATTAGCATTTGCTCAGGTGGCATTCGGTCTTTTCACCGAGCCTCCCAACTGGCTTACAAACTTTTCGTCACCATGTCAAGGAGATATCGTCCGACCATAGCGCAACACAAATCCAGAAAGTGCCAGTCAAATAAACTGCTGGGTAATCCTCAAACAATCAGTCATGTTGTGGATGTTACTTACTCGTTAGGAACTGTGTAAACACGAGCAGAGGTGGAGGAATCACCAATTCAACCGCGCGCTGACGATGCCTTCGCATCGTGACGAAACTTTTGAAAGCCAATTTCCAAGCTCAGCGAAAGGATCAACTGCCACCTGATCAGGACCCAAAGGCCAAGAATTGGTGTTGTCCTCTGTCCTTTCTAAGTATTGATCCGTTCTGGGCTGATATTTGTCAAGTGAGACCAGGATGACCAAAGCACGGAATTACAACAGGGCATCTTTTGTACGGGTTGAAAGTATTGACAGCACAATAAGATGGGCACCGCTCCAGCATACAGGCATGCCGGGACATCCACCAAGTAGACCCCACACACTCACGGTGGTGCAGCCGCACGCATTCATCATTCGTCGATCATCCGTCAATCTTTCAAGTGTGTGGTACGTAGTTGACTCAGTACGAAATTCGCGCGGAATATTTACGGTACGGGTAAAATGTCAGCGGTCGATCGATTCTGAATCCAGTTTCATATTCCATAAGCTGTCACACAAGCAAAACAGTGGATAAACATCAAACATGAAATCTCTTTCCTTTGGTGAAATCCTTTGTGATTGCGAGGGTGTGGTACTCGTCTCCACAGTATGTCACTTGCACACATGTAGATAACGCAGAAACGTGGTATCAGAAACATATCTGAGCATTTTTGAGTTATCAAGCAATAAACGGCAGTCTGAATCTGGTGTCCCATTGAATTCTATCGAAAAAATTGAAAAAAACATGACATGGATAACTACGAATGGCTTCATGTGCAACTGCCAATTGTGTCTCATTGGGAACCATGGAAGTAGATGTTTGAACTCAAGTCTGTCATGCCAGATATCAGGATTTGGTAAATTTGGTGTTTTCGAACATGTTCACTTAGAAAATCACGGGGTGGTATGTGAATCCTAAAATTGTCTAGCGCTGTAGCTGGTTAAATAATGAATTGAAGTGTTCTCAAAAATTCCCACATTCTTCGTATGAAGTACAGTGAGAAAGGTCAAATTCAGTTCTACCGTATGAAAATGTGTGCTGATTTAAAAAAAAACATTCCACGGACGGCTGAGTTGCCAGAAGCCTTGGTAGTTGAACACATGTCAATGTCATCATTTTTGCAAACCCAGTTGCTGTGAGCTCGTAAGTGGCCAAACACAGACAGTCTGAGCAAACTATTGCCAATGAAATACGCATCTTCTCGTTCCTTTATCGATTATCAATTAGACCAGCGTTGTGTGAATTAACCACGTTTTCTTCACGAAGCAGGAAAATTATTTCACACAATCGTCCTCAGTTTCTGATTCCTCTTGAGTACTAATATCAGTTGTTTTCGAGTGCAGTCGGAGCGCGTTGCGTGAGTTAATAAAAACCGTCTAGTTAGTTACTGTTGTTTCGTTTGTCAGTATGCTAATTAACGGGACCTTCTATTTCGTAGGTTGCGGAATTACGGCAGAAACTTGGACAAAGTCGATAAAACAATGTTGTGTGTTCATATGTGCACTGTTTATTTTAATTTTATAATAATTGTTTCATGTCTTTATGAGAAACGAAACAGGTCCTAGAAAGCTATTGTGGTGGTCGAGCTCTAGTGCTATAATGATCCTGCAGGCTACACCGGCTGGTACTCTGATCCCTGAGGATCAACCATGCCAGAAAGTCCAAAAAATAGCAATCCGACGAAGAGAAGCGAGTGCCCTTGCTCCAAGAAATCGTATTACGGTGTGGTCTGGAGTTGATGTTATACAGATCGCTATGAGAGGAATGTGAGGTCATTAAGTTGTTTCCGCAGGTACTGAGAGCCAGACTTCCATGTCTTGCACATTTTTACTTCTAGTAAGGTCAGTCCTCATCACACTATGGGTCCGATTCTGAAATACAAGGCTTGAAATGGCACACTCGAAATAAGCAATTAGTCCAAGGCTTAGCAGTCACATGCTGGACCTCTCCGCACATAATACGGACTGTAAAAAGAAGCAGAACGTGCCTGGAACTTGAGGACATTCGCGGATAAGAATAGAGGAGATAAGCAGGAAAGACGAATAGCTTTTGTGGCACACGAACTCAAACCGGATAAGCTTCGCTGCGCTCAGTAAGACCAGACTAGTTGATTAAGCAAAGCTACGGGAGACTGGCTGTGACTTTTCTATAGGAAAGGAGCAGTACCAGAAGGCCGAACTCAACACATCGTTGGATTCGCAGTTGCAGACTAAAGGAATCGGATGGGAATGGATGAGTCAAACCGCGTCAACTTGAGAATGAAGGCAATAAGATTCCGACTGTTGAATACAAGGTTTGGCACATTTATTAGCGTCTATACCCTCATAATCCCAAACACATGTCAGACTTGGTTATGTCCGCAACTCCAAGCGACTCCCGGATGTCTCTGTTGGGCCATTTCAGTGCTTGGGTTGGTAGGGCCTGGGAAATCTGGAGTAAGATAGTGCATTCATTTGGAATTGGGCCAATGAACGGCAAAGGTGGAAGACTACTGAGAATGCATGAAGCGTTTGAAATCTCAGTGACAATCACATGGTCCAATATGGGCCGAACATCGCTTGCAACGTGAGTTCATCCAACAAATGGACATGAACAGCTAGCCGACTGTACCGTTGTGCGGCAAGTAGATTGCGGCAGTGTACCGACCACAAAGCCTAACACAAAACGGATCCCTTTCTGATGCTTACTTGAATACGCGCCGCACCCGTAACACTGCCATGTCATGGATCAAGAGGAAACACATGCGATTTGGTTGCTGGAAAACCAGACAACCGGGAAGTTGTATTGACGTCTTGTGAAACCCTAACACAAACGCTTGTGGATAACCAAGTTCCACGCATACTTGAAAGCTCGAATATGAGCACTCAGCCAAGAATTTTCTGCGGATATAACTGGACCAAAGGACGATCGGAATCCAGATTTGCCCGCTGAGACTAAATCATTGGTATCCACTTTGATTCAAGAACAGAAATCAGTATTCGTCAAAAGAGCCCAAAAAAATGTGACAAGCACAACCCCAAAAGCCATACAGAGGTGCCAGGATCAAGTCGGACGAAATTATGGCAGCTTGAAAACACCACGTTTCAACACTACTCAAATGACCAGCAGCTGCTGATTTAAGCTCTATAGCTCATCTGGCCCTGGATATTGTAAAAACTTCAATTTTGATGGTAAGAACGAGTTTTCGAGTGAAACATTACCTAACAACTCTAGATCGGAAATCAGCACTGGGGACCAGCAACTCAATCCGCTCACGTCGGACAGTGCAAGGCTGACTCGACTATTTCGAAAATTGATTGAATTTCAAGCTTGTTTTGGACCATTGTGCCCTGGTCACCCAGTGATATTTAGGATGGCTGTGGGAGGGGGGAAGGCTAGAGACAAAAGTTTGGATAAAATTCAGGCTACTGTAAAAGTTACTCAATACTCAAGTATTTGGGATAAGTTTCGGATATGTGTGATCCACACTATTATTCTATCAGCTTCATGCTGCGCAGCAAACAGGTTCAAGCAGTAGTAGGACACAAGTGGCATCACTGGCAATTGTCGCCAAAACTGGGCCGATTTTTCGTTTATTATCGAGTGCTCAGTTGAAAGTTGAATCGGTACCCGTAATTCTCCTGTTCAGCATCGCTACACCAAATTAAATTTTGATGCAGACCAAATCTCTAAAGCACATGCGTTTATGCTGTCTGATCTGGAGTACTACAGTTTTTGTTTGAAAGTATTTAGATGGGTCTCAAACAAAGTTACTGATTCTGAAGAATGGATGTTTGCTGTACACTTTACTGTAAACACTTCAAAGAAAACACCTTGGCGAAGTTTTTAACACTGACGAAGTTTTTGGGGGAAAAGCGTTAATGATCGATCTGCAACTTTGGATCGATCGAAAATCCCATCTCATGAATGCCGTCTTCATTTGAGTGCTCCAGAAAAAGGCATCTGACTGGTTCTGTTCACGTAAACCAAATATGCACCCTCCAAAATGATAGAATTCGTATAACAAGTGTCCACTAGATGCAAATACAGGGTCTATAACTTCGAAAGTCAAAACTTCCTGTATAGAACTGACTTGATCCAATTTGCTGGATATGAGGTGATACCATAGTTTAGGGGTGGTAGGTTTCCGGTGACACACTGATCATCAGAATTGGATGTAAACGGACAGGAAGTTTCGAAATTTCTGAATACGATGGATACCAAATCTGACGGATTTGAGTGTACCTGCAAGTGGATGCTATTGCTGCTGTGAAAAAGCAGTCTGCTAGTTAATTCGCTCGGGAACGCGGTATATGAAAATTTGATTGGTGTATGTTCAGATATAAAGTCAAGATCACACATGCTGTTTTTGACTGAGCTGATCATCCTGGGTTAGCCCACACGAAGAATTCGTCATGCAAAGCCAGAATCATTCACTTGACTATTCATAAGTAGTCGGACTATTCATGAATTTGACGCTTCCTACTTTATACGTAAGGAAGCGTCTCGGTCAGATAACATTCAATCGATATAATAAATGGCAGTTTAGTTATGAAGCGCACCGAGTAGACTATAACTTGAATTTATCACCCTTACTCAAGTTGCATACGAATCTGGCCCGATCAGGTCATATCCAGTGGGTAACCATGGGGACGTCATTTGGCCTATTCATATGCCAAGACTCAAGAGTCCACTTCATATACTGTTTTGAAGGGCTTCACTGTACGGGTTAGTTTTTTATTCACTTATCTTAAGTCTTTAGTCTTGTGATAGATTATGTTGCTCGGTTGTCTGCGTGTTCACCATCTATTGTCTAACAGTGTTTCCGCTGAGCTAACCATTACTATCACCCGTCGATATGATGGTAATTTGAAGGTCACGTGTACGTTTGTTATCCACTCGTCGTCTAGACGATAAAGTAGGTGTGAATGATCACTCAGACCCAAGTGGTATGAATATAAGCTAGTCAGAATATACTACTCGTAAGCCTGCTGAAAACTCGTCGACAACCCACTACCGGTTTTATCCTTCTTGGGGCTCATCAGGTGAGCGTAGCCCCCGAGTTTCCACCAACCATATGTTTTAGTTGAAAACCATTCAGTTAGATTCATCTAGAGAAAGAGTGCTGTTTTTCAATGATTGCCATCATCAATAATAAGAATACTACTGCTGTTCAGTTATGTCAGGTGGTTAGAAGTAGATCACGCGGTAAAACAAACAACATCACAAAGTGACATTGGGGGTTCCAGTGATGGTTTCACTCTTTATAGCAAAGCCAATATATGCTGAGAAGTCGGGCATCCTTTTAAAGTGATCCTCTGTCACGGAATCTACTTCCCTAATACTGACACTCACCGGAAAGCTGAAAGTCAAACAAAAAACGCACGATGAGAAAAACCACCCTCACAGCTCATACAGTCGTTAGGTCAACGGTTGTCCCCGACGGCACCCCAGTTTAGGAGGACCATAAATACTGCATACTCTTAACGTTTAATTAGTGTACCTTGTGTAAACAAAAAGTCAACAAACAACTTTGAACCCTCGCTTGGTATTTACCGATATCGACTACCAACGCACAATTCCAGGTCATTAGAGGCTATGTTTAGGACTGAGTATAGCTAATCTATCGTCAAAACAAATGACCGAGCACCTGTTTCTACGCACAGGTGGTGTGTACGGGCGAAAACAAGGCAACAGGCTAAACCGGTATTTCTAGGGCGGAACACCATACTAATTGGAGCCGTTTTTTGTCAACTGATGAAACAGGGGTTTTAATCTTTAGCTCTACCATATTGCGACCATTTCCTAACTGACGTTTTTTTCAGAGCTTTGAGAAGTCAGTAATGCTCACTTCACTCCCCATAATATCAGACTTAGTTTGTATCAGAAGGGAAGCTTAGATACAGGACAGGCTCTTACCAGTTGACTACGATGGCTAACGGAACATTGTCCTGACCCAGTGCTTCGTGACCTAAGCCCTTATATTGGAGGAACGGCCGTGATTGATGGTGACTTGGTGCGGTTACTCACCATCCGTTGTAATTTTAGGCCAGTGAAGCCTAATAAGGCGGAGAATTGGGGTCGTGCAAGTAGGAAGCAAAAAAAAATTGGCGGCGCTTATTGTCGTTAGTCGTAGATCTAGTGGAAAAAACTTGCAGACTGCTCAGGATAAAAATAAAATTCAACGGGGCAAACAGAAGGAGTTCAAAGCCAATCAGCATGTGGCCTCCACGTTGCTCTGGAAGACCTCCAACGTCTTCTGATAGCTATATGAATGAAGCCAACTGTCGATATGACAGTAACAGTAATTCACTTGACATCTATGGGGTACCCAAACATTAGGATAGCAAACAGAATCAGTCAGCCCCTCTTGTATGAGGGTTTACCCTCCTAAAGCAATCAACTTGGCTGTTTTCTAGGCCTGGCACTGTGTAAGTAGTTTGTCCTTTCTGGATCTCAGGGAAGATTCGAAACCGTGATCTTCCAGGCAAAGGTAAATCAGCCATTCGGTAACGAATGGATGAGAGGTAACAGGAGTATGCAGGTAACAGGAGAATGCAACGTAACGTAACAAAAACTTCAACAACTTTGCAGTGTTCCTTATCACCAGAATTGAGTACATTTGTCTTAAAGGATGAAAGCTACAATCGAAAGTTCAGAATCATGTTAATATTCATATGCATTCGAGTAGAATCGACCTCCACGTAAAAACCGCAAAGCGTGAATAGGAACTGCAACCGAGAATTCCGTCAACACTGCTGGAAATTGACACTACCCAATCTAGAGGAAACTCCCTGAGATGAGATATGTCCATCGAGAAGACTATTCCAGAGACGTGGGTTTTCCCCCTTCGCATCACAACGAAAATCCTCGGTGCTACTGACCGGGAATTTTTAGTCAGCTGTCAGTTCAAGAAATTCATGCCGTAAGCACAGCTGATTTACAAACTCCTGATAGTGTGGTATAGCTGAAGTCACCACTAAACGGACAAACAAAGGACAAACTGGCCCATCCTGGGGAAAACCATACGGCTGAAATTATCTGCGAAGGAATGCTGGAGTCGACCGAATTCGAGAGTTCAGGCGTCCACCACCACAGCCTCCTACCGCATCTCAATCTATGGTGAACTTCGGTAGCAGTTGAACGAATATGGGTACACCGAAATCCGACGTTCTACTGAGCAAAACAACCCAGAGACAAACAAGACATATTTGGAATACGGGACCTAACGATCGGAACTGGCACACGAGTCATTATCGACTTTTACTTACCGCTTGGTGTGCCGCTCATGTTTAAATGTGTTGCTTGCCCGTTTAACTGGTCGAAATAAACAACTGACCTGGCGACTAGCTGTCCCGGTAAGGTGGGCTTGATTAGATTTAATCCTAGAAATCAATGGCTGGCGAATACCAATCTTGCTTAAAGTGTTGCGTTAGTATTTGTGAATTACAGGTGAGCAACTGTTTTAAACGCCTGTGACGAAAAAAAAGTAAGTAATAGTTCACCCTCGCAAAGCTGACAAAGAGCACCTGGATGAATAATGCAGAAGGTAGGCGATACATTCACGTTAGGGAACATCTCTGCTAAAGGAAAATTTTGAAATCCTTCTAGGGTGTTTCCTCGAAGGGGGAGTATTCTATTAAATGACGATATCCACGGTTAACTACGCGAACGTATCGCATCCTCCGGTATGGCTTTCCGTCTTTGAGACAACAAAGCAAAAAGAGCACTTCGATGAACATTAAGTGAATGCAGTACAAAATGGAATTCATGAACCGGGATCTATCTATCTATAGGACAGAAACTTGAATGCTGAACTACGATAATGTTCCTCTGAGCTGATTTCATGAGGTGAAAATTCCGATCATATCAATGTGAAAAGTGAGGGCAATACCAGCTTATTTTAAAAAAATACAACACAGCACGGCGGTTTTGCACGTTTTGCCTGATATTTTGCTGTATCTCATCAGGCACGTGCTCATAACTTCAACAAAAAGAATGAGGAAAGGCACATTTGTCCTGCTCAGTGTCTGTTCTAAAGTATGCCAAGGAAACGAAAGTTTTGTCTGGCTACACGCATCCAGGTTTTACATGCGAGTAATACTGGCCTCGGAAAATCACAATGTCCTGTTGTTTTGACATGATCAACCGATGCCACCCGCAAGTATTGGCTCGATCCGAGGCTTGACTAGAGAAGCGGCTAGCAAAACCGATAATAAGGGCTATTTGTTTTTCCCTACGCTATGTTGGCGCATATTATTGGTCCAAACGTCTTCGAACTCTCTGCTGCCTTAGCTTTTCTACCGATTGCTTTTTATCTTGGCTCTAGGGCTATCGTGGTTAGCTGTGGAATAAGCCGCCGAGATTGGAATTTCTCCGTTCCCCCCTACATGGTCCTAAGGAAATGCAAGGAAACAATACCGCATATCCTATGAAACTGCCCCGTTGTGCTGCACCTAAATGCTCATTTCGAGGTCTGTTTTGATCCGCTCGTGTTTCGCTGAAACTCTACTGTGGATAGATGTAACTCGCTGACCGTCTGTGACTTTGCCGCATGACTATTTGGCCGGTTCGATGAGCTGTTACGTACTGGAAACAAAATGTTTGATCCTGATTCACTTAAGAGTAGCATTACAAAAATCTCAAATTTCAGTTACTTCCGAGCGAATGTTTATCTTGGTATGTGATTCACTGAGTTTTATAAGGAGCACTATTTTCCCACTGCACTGACTTTATAGTTGGAAGGGGCTATACAGACTCTTAAAGTGCCAATCAAGCACCTTCGGTAACCAAGCCCAAAATAATTTCGAATAATTCTGGGCTCATACAACACCCACAGTACTATTTTTAAGTAGTCTTGAGCAAGCCTAACTAAGGATTAAAGAGGCAGCCAAGAATACTCACGTCAACCACTACACAGTTGCGATTAAGACACGATTTCAAATGAAATGAACAGAAGTGAATAGAATAGAATAAATGAAATAGATTTCAAAGAAAAACTTTCAGCAAGTGAAAATTTCTAATTTCCCGGTAGAAAGGCACCATGAACAATAGAAATGACGTAAGTAGAATAGGCGTCTTCTAAACCACTTAGCTTGCAAACCTTTTGGTTTGGGTACAATGTAAAAACGAATACAACTCGCTTGTAGAACAGAGTGCGCATCCTCATGGAGATACAATAAGGTCCCATTCTGTGTACTTTCAGAACTCTCCATCCTCGGCGTACTAAGCAACATTAATCAGTGATGACCTCGATTGGCTCGAGATGGCTCAGCGGTGAATGCGCGAACTTACTAACCGGAAGGTCCGTGGTTCGAACCTAACCCTGGCATCTCGGCTGTTCCTGTCTAGGTTTTGGCAACCTGGCAGTATCGTGGCCCTCGTGCCTTTTTTGGGTGGCATGGCAGCTAGGCACCGGAAGTGCGTCACAACGGAACGATTATTGTAATTCGATTGACCCAACAAGATGCTTAATCGGAGGCTGTGGTTTACACTCAGCGAGCGGTAGCTCATAAAGAAGGCATAGTTGAACACCTGAGGACACTTCTGTGTTTCGTGTTTCGTTGTACTGGCTGCGTGTAGCAATGTATCGGCATAAAGCTGAGAGGCTGCTTTGTCGTTTTCTGCGGGGCTGTGATTACTGACATTCAACCAAATTCATTTCGCTCACCGCTCTCCGGAATCTCCTCCACTTTTGGTTAATTTTCACAACAGAGACGGTAATGATTGCAAAACTCTTACGGTGTATGCAGAGTCTAGACGGTCAAAACAGTTGATGTACGCATAGGTCTATGACAGTACTTAGAGCGGTAATTCCTAATAGCGTACCCTCCCTCTAGAATGGAAGGAGACATCTTTGAAGTATCACCTCTTACAGCTTCCCTATCAGAGTTGCTGCGTTTCCACTGAATCGTACTGCGGTGCCCGATACCAGTTCCATCGTTTGCTAGTTCCAAATATGAATGTGTGAATTCTTGGTCTGTAAGCGGTGCCAAATGATGAAGAGGGATACAACAGGGGCAACTCAGTAGTAATTCCCAATAGCGTACCATCCCTCCAGAAGGGAAGGAGATATCGTTGAAGAGTCTTCACTCCATGGAGAGCTATTAGCTAAAATTCAGTCAACTCGTTATCGATTATTGAAAACACTCTCCTAACAGTTTCTCGAAAGCGTGAGAAATTAGCTGACTCCCGGGGCAGCCAGTGGAGAAAAGGTAGCGCGCTTGCCTCACAGGTCATATATTCTGAGTTCGAATCTAGACATGGTGAAGGATATGTAGTTCTTCGATTCATAATGGGGCGTCATGAATGAATCCAACCCAAGTTCAGCAGGTTGTCCAGTTTGCGCAACTATCCGATATTTATAGCATTATTTAGGTTGAAAAGCCCTTGAGGTTACTCGCAGTTTATTTTCATTTACTTTGACTTATTAATTAATTAATTAATTAATTAATTAATTAATTAATTAATTAATTAATTAATTTAGCAGTGCAATGTTGACAAATTATTCAACATTCTATTTTTTTGTGAATATGTCAATAAATTCGTGGAATTTGAACAGCACAGCTAAATGCACTGACGAATAAAACCTGTTCAAAATGTACGCCAATACGTAGAAATAAATATATGTTATTCTGTACAGTTTGACCTTTAATTGGTGCTATAGAAGGCTACTTTGCGCTGACTCAGCTCCAGTAATTTGAATGGATGTCACAAAGTGTTTGAAAAAACGAATTAGCCAAGCAATGAAATGCTCCACTTTTGAGAAGGGGCGCTGGAAGACTATCCAAAGCAGCGGAAAAGGTCAATCTTTTTTGCTAGAACACTTTTTTGGAAGCACCGCTTTTCATTTTCCCAGTAAATTTAAGAACGATTAACTGGTTGTCTTATTGGTAGCAGCCTACCCTCGGTAGCAGCATCTCAGGAAGAGGAAGCGGTGCACTGACTTGAGTAAAGTTAGTCTCATGATTGTGTTCAAATTCATGTGCATTAGCATTATTTCTCTCCGAGTGATTACACTGAAGGTTTTTTGTCAGACTGGGTTCCCCACTGGTAATACGGTACCTCGTGCGAACAACCAACCACAATATGCTTGGTGACCTAGGTACCGATTGGATGAGGATCATTTTTTTAAAAATTCGCTAACCGTTCTTCCCGCTTTCTCCTGACGTTTTAACAGGCTTCGTAGTAGTGTAAATTCAAGTTGCTTTGAGGACAAGACGAAATGCAAAATTGACATTTTGATGTACCTGAATTAATAGAATAACGAACCAAGTACTCAGAAGACTTGCTTTATACGTCTTTGACAATGAATTAGGTGGAGCAGTACCTTCCAGCGGAGAAGTTGTCACCCGAGAAGCCAGTGTCCCAGTGTCCACGTGATATAAATCACGTGATTGAGGGATGAGTGCCGTCATATTCTGTCTAAGTAGAAGTTATCGCATGGCTGATCGGCCGCTTGCGACCGAATGGTTTAGTGCTAAACTATCAGCCGTGATTTCGCGGGTTCAAATCCCTCTGGCGATTCGTGGGATGCACACTGTTAGTGATCGCCAATAAGGATCAAGAAGTCGTGAAGTGCTTCTCGGCTTTCCGGCGTAGATTGCTTTCAGTCAGAGGGCGAAATCTCAATTGAGATTCCCGAATCTCTTCATACTGTCAACTAAGTGAATTTTTCTGAGGAGTGAAGAACAAACATTGACATTAGATCAACAGCTGTTGTATTCACGCAAAACAGCTTTCACTGCGCAATTTTTATCTGATACGATGTTCGGTTCCATCGGGTTCTCAACACACCTCTTTTAACACCACCGATCTTCACGGGTTTCTCCCAGAAAATGTTGTTTTACCACTCTCCCTCAAAGATTCTAGAAACCCCCACCGGTTCTTTTCTCGGTTGGATTAACCCCAAATCTGTAGTACACTGAGCTGCTCCACGCTTAATCCACACATGTAAAACATCCATCAATATTATCCTTCCTTTCTGTTAACTCAGAAACAATTTCTAAAGGGGTCATTCCACGGAGTTTAAGAGTTTGAAGAAAGGTAGCATTCACGAGTAAATTCTCTTCACTGTTGGCCTAAAACATTTTTCTCGGTTGACGCATTCCATATTTTGTGGTGTTAATTTAACGTCACTCGCAAAATTCACTGTCGACGATCAGTTGGAAAAAGTTTGGAACCGACTGAGAAGTCATCGTCTCAGAAGGGCTCGGTAACCAATCGGTAGTTTTTAATTGGGCAACGTTTCACTTTTGACACAAAAGCTTCATCAGGCCAAGTGAGCAGGTCACCAATTTGGCCAGGTTTTAAGGCAGACAGAGAACCAATCACTAAGACGTCTTCAAATTAGCGCAATAGATCGGGGTTGAGTGTCAATCAACAGCTTTCGTCGGTTAGTGTGGTTGCCAAAATCTTGCATTGATGGGTTGGGGGAGTTTCAAATTAGTTCCGATCGGGTTTGGTTCCTTAATCTTCCACTTCAGGGTGCTTCAATTGATGGTCCACCGCGGGTGCCACTGGTAGATTTCGTTGGTCTTTGTGGGCTTGTGGGTATTGCGAGAATTTAGTTGGGGGGAGGGAAAGTGGGTGGGGTCAAGTGAAATTCAGTTGATGACCACTCCTTCTGATAACCGCACACCAAACCGTTTCAGCTCGACTGTTCCAAAACCATTCTCCACATGCTTGCCAGTTCCACGTCTTCCATTCTAATACAACTGGGAAACTTGGCGATTTATACCACCTCGGCCATCAGTCTCTGTGACGTGGACCGTAGTCCTCGCCTCAAAAGCTCAACATTTTCTAAATATATTTTGTGTCCCGTGTCCAGTGCATGCTCCGCAATCGCCGAGTCTTTCAGTAACGCTCGATATTAATCTGCGTTTCTCGGCGGTCTGTTTATTTTTTCTCCTATGCTCACCAATTCTGGTGTGAAGTTCTCTAGCCACCTGTCCTCCATAGACCTTAGTGCGGTCATTGCGATCGGGGCCCCAAAGCCGATCAACAAGGGTTTAAACTCTCGCAACCCATTGATCGTAAGATTTAGACACCCACACTAACCGACAAGACCTTTTAACCCATATACAAATCTCATCTAACTTGCTGGTTGGAAGAGATCTGGCTGGTTGGTACTCCGTCTGCCTCAAAACTCGACCAACCTGGTAACCTACTCAGTTGGCCTGATGAAGCTTTCATGAACAAAAAGAAATGTTGCCTAGCTATAATCCAGCAATTGTTTACCAAACCCTTGTGAAACGAATACCAACATCTATTTCATCCCCTTCCTGGGGTGAGAATGATGTTTGCATATTATAAGCGGAAGGCAATTCGATCATTTTATTTTTCGGTCATCTGACTCACCGAGCAGCCTAAGTCTTGAAAAAAAATCCGGAGATTCAACCATTGAGGTGAATTTCTCATCTTCAAGCGGCAGACGTAGCTACCTATGAAGTTATCTCAGTTATGCTAGTGTATTCACACAGGTTGGATTTGTAACATCGGCCCCGGGTGATAAGAAAAAAATACTGAGGTAAATGAAGATATTTACCGTGTATCCCCATGCAGCATCCCCTGAAGGGTTCCTTTTACTAACCCTCCAAATGGCACTGATTTTGAAACAAATGAAACCATTATTTATTTTAATGAAAGTGGACTTCGCAGGGATTATGGCAACTGAGTAAAATACTGGCTAAATTAACACGTTTGCTACTCATGAGTAGTTTTGGGCAATAACTCTTAGCAAACCTTGGAGGGGTGAATGACTTGTGGTGCTATTCTGAAGAATAGTTGGAACCACTGACATGAAAAACTTCCGATAAACAGGTGAGATTTTTCCATGAGTGTTCAAAATTACCACCTAGCTTATTTTCCATTCCTGGATAGACGGATTTTCTCAAGTTAACTGGGCATATTTTGATGGCGACAGCCAGCGCGTTAGCGTTATTTGCGCGTGTCATATTCCCATACTTGTTTTAGCTTGAGGAAAAGGTACGTTGTGTTGTCCATCCTCGACGGCTCGGTGGGGTCACTCAGGATTATTTTAACTCTTGACTGGACGGTAAAAATGAAATCGAAGCACATCGTTCGATAAAATTGAAACACGTTCCACGTTTTGTGCGTACCATACATTATAGGCTTTGTGTGTCCGTCCAGATTTTTCTTCTCTGGGAGTAAAACAGATCTGTTTCTTGTAGAAACACTTTTGACGTACTGTACCACATTTTCCGCTTTATAGGTTTCATTTATTCGTTGTTGGAGTTTTACGCAATTCGACATAACCCATAACACATTTCAGTACCAGGACGGTTATCAACAGACCCAGGGGTTAACGGCTGTCGAATCCGGTGGTTCAGAATACCCATTTGTTTCAGCGGTTTCACCAAAAGAAATATCAAGTTGGAACCTAATCGGCAAGAAAAAACTGAACGAAACTTATTGTCTGAACTAACACACTATTTATAAGGTTGTTGAAAATTTTTCGGAAGCTCATGACCAGTTTCTCCCTTGTTGGTAGACGCCATTCCGAGTTTCCGTCAACCTTATGGTGCAGCGTATTCATTTGAAGCGGATCATCGTAAACGAGAAATTCAGCTGGATTCAGTTGAATCACTTGTGAAAACCAAATTCGTATGCAAGTGAGAGTAGTTTTTGAGCCGAACTTAGTTTTCCTAATCCCACGCTACTTATGCATCAGACAGACGAGATAAAATTGGTGGAACTTTTGGACGTGCGTGTGTCTGGCAAGCATCAAAAAGGCTGTCCAAGACTTTTAATCCATTTTTTTGCAGTATCAAATAAAAAAAATAACTTGCTTTCTTGAAAATCTTTTAAGTTGTACCGTGAGGTGGTGGTTATGGAGCGTTCTCAACGGGAAAGCAGTATAAACTAGAGATTCGGTTGGGATTCAGTCGAGTCACCCGTTAACACTGACTGAATGTTGGTTTCATTTTCCGGCTGAGATTCAAAACACCCTTCTGGTCTACAACGCTATGTCTAGTGAATAAAGGTCTCTTTTACAAATACACTCAGTTGTATGCCAGTATGCTTTTCACGGGAGATCTACCTGAATCCCACCTGAATCCGTCAATTATAATGTTGTTCTTCAGAGGTTCATCTGGGATTCAGGTGGATCTCCCTTGTATGTAAATGAGTGTATTTGTCGAATTTCGTGCAATTTGGATTCAATTGTAACATAAGGTCTACTGAAAAGAAACTCAGGGACTGCGCCCACCCGATGAAACCGAATAGGAAGGACGAAACCTGTCGTGGGTTGTCGAAGAGTTTTCAGCAGCCTCATGAGTAGTGTGTTATGGCTGTACAAGGGTCCCTTTGACTCTTACACACCGAATACTCGAAATAGAACTTGTTGTCAGCGAATAAAATAAATCCTCAAGTGCCTGAAAAGTACGTAGGCGCTTGTCAGTCTTGGGCTGAACTTTTTTGACGCATGAGCACCCAATCATCTTTGATCACCTTGAATGGGTGCCTCCTTTTTAAGTAATTTTTACGACAGTGTTCTAGTAGTAAGACCCGACTGACCTAGATGAATGACCGGAGAAACTCATTCAGATGATGACCTGTTACACTTACATTACATTTATCACACGCTACTGAACATCTGACACATTTACCTGGTGGAAGTGAGCAAGTTCAGTCAGTAAATTGCCAAAAAGTCCCACAGGGAAGCAAGATAGTCACGGTGATGTTTCGTACTGGCCAAATTTTCCGAGAGCGCTTATCACCCCCGTCTAAGGATCAACCTAGTCCCCTTCATGAGGGTTTTTCCTCATGCAGGAGGAGTGCTGAATGACGCTGATTCGCGACAGCTATTTCTATACTACTTCTACTATACTACTTCTACTTTTATACGCAAACCACGGTTCAATCAGTAAAGCCAATGACATGCAGGATTTGCTTTGATCTGAAACAATGGTGATCGTTTTAAGCCTTGAAATATCACATTAGAATGCTCATTTACCTTAATTGTGGGTTTGTTTTCCCGTTCCAAGACAAACCACCTATGTGTGAATGCTGGCACTGGGCCATACTCTTATTAGCTGCACTACGATATATGTAAAAGTGGCTGTCTTGGCAACAGTTGAGCACTTTAACTTCGGGCGCCACAGAGGGGCACACCCTGACTGTATAACCTTGAATTAGTCATTGGTATAGCTAACCAGGCCACAGAGACTCTGAAAGGTGCCCTACAGCAATCACCACGTGGAAATTAGGTATCTGACCCCCTCCGTGGGGGGTGCATTGGGTCATAAAGGAAATTTTCAGGCAGGGGGTTTCCTTAGAGGGATTTGTCTTGCTGTTTACATGCACCCAATTTAGTTTATTTGTGGAAGCTCCAACCGGCTGGTCACTGCACCACACTTTGAAGCTACAATTGGGTATTCGCAGAATGAGAATTAGCATGCAGGAGTGTTCTTCCGTCCTATGAAGGCCATGCACATGAAGGCTGCATGAAGCTCCGCACACCAACCTACCTCTTCGCGCTATGAGCTGTTCCATAATGTTTGTCTAGTTGCTAGGTTGACGACTGAAAACAGCTAACGTTACCAGGACTAACGCAGATAATGTTGCAAGTCGAAAGCCGTGGTTACCGATGTCTGGACTAGTTACTATGGCAACCAATGTACAAGGTCGAGGAGTGGCTCTAGGACTGAAAAAACCGGACTGCACAAAATGGATTATGCGGAGTGGGAGAAACCAATGGCAGACCGATTGAACAAACTTCCTGCCGTTTGAAAAATGCTTTCTTTCAGCAAATTAAATGTATATTGTAACGGAAAGAAGTAGCCCCTTTGAAGCACGTATGCCAGGAACTTAATGCTCAAGGGATGAAGCCGATTAGTTTTTGTGAATGAAGACGATAGCAGTGACATAACACACTACTGAATACAATATAGTACGATATATCGAATAGCCTGCTAATTGAAACATGACATGATCCCTGTGCAGCACATTCAGTTAAAGAATATCACACACAGGAAATTTGTTTGAGTCTCTCATTAACATCAATGTACTTTGCAAATCCGCGTAGTTCTCAGAAGATGCTAGTATTTTTTGGACCTGAAAACTGTTACCTTTAGACCGGTAGGGGAACAATGACAAAACCTGCTTCGGAAGGAAAGTCTTGTGCTCTGCCTATCTAGTGTGAGTACCTAAGACATATCCTTTTCAATTTTTAAAGGGATTTTTACCGTTGTGAAATCCATGTTGACGTAACACGGATTGTTTGCTAATGTTCTGACAGTTACCAATGTCGAAAATCCAGTCTAAGTTCAGTAGGCAAAAAATTGAAAGACGGTGAGGAAGTTTGAGGTTCGAGGTAACACATACTACTATACTATTATTGAAGCAGACAATGCATCGGGGAAGAAGGCTGTAAATGCAGGCATTTCTCGTGTATTATTAGATGGGGACCACATCCCTCCTCATTTGTGATCACAAGCCCCGACTTGAAACACCTGTTCTAGTCACTGAGGTTGGGACAGACGCACCATAAAAACTAGCTACTCTAATAACGTAAAGTAGGACGTTGCTGTAAAATACTTTAGCTGAGGATGTTGATCGTCGGCCTTTTCAGACAGTATCCTAGCTGACATACAACCATGAGTTCCGTAAGAGAAATTGCACATCTTTACGGACTTTGCTTGGTGACACCAGCTCGGGATCCTTGTTTGCTGACACTGTTGACGTCTTTGATCAATCTTCATTAGTATCCCTCAAATTTGTTTCAACACAATCTGACGGTTGCTCTTTGGTAGCACAGTAAACGCTGGAAACTATCACTGGTTAAGCACACTTCATGACGCGGATAAGGATGTGAGTAGCACTGAATGTTGTACTGAACTTCGGGATAGCCAGTGAATCAGTTTAACATTCACAAGGGACTCTCTTTTTTAGTTTATTTATCTCACTTTACGCTCACTACTGGCCCTGATATCTTCTGCCAATTTTAGCATCCCTAGGTAAATGCTGAAAGCCTACTGTAGAAGTGTATAAAATAACTCTTCAGCCTGTCATACCAGGAAACGAACTTGGCCTGTGTTAGGCGGGACCCCGCCCCAAAGCCACTTTATCGCTCACAGTTAGGCCCTGTTACGGCCAAAAAGTCTAACCCACACATGATTAGCCAGATGATCGGGCCGCTTGCCGGTTCAGCATCAAAGCGAACTCTGATTGGCAGAAAGTGTGAAGCCAACAGCCAATCACAGTCCAGTATCTATCGCATGCCGGCTGCCAATGCAGCGTCCAGAAGGCGTCGGAGTTTACAGAATATCTTCGCCTCATACTCTTTAAATACATTGCGTTGGACATGTGTTTTTGACCTGGTTTTGGGCGTTTAATACAAGTTGTGCACCTTTGGTGGCTCTTCTGAAGAGAACACTAGCCTGTAAGGTTTAGACTGAGAACTCTAGTGAGGCCTTACCGTTATTACACCATGGGAGCTCAACTTTGTTCTAGTTAAGCATGCTTGAATTCCTCACTGAGAGAGCAACTTGTCCCTTTATACGTCATCGTAAAGTATGTGAGAAGGGCATCTATCATTCCCACTGGAAGACCATTTCAATCGTACATAAGTAATTGATATTCCTGTGAGTACAGTGTCCTTAAACTAAACAAACTGTTGTGAGATTCAGGTTGGATTTATTTCGGGTTCTAAAAGACAGGCCCGGCTGGGGCATACAGATGAGTAGGAATGTTCTATCTGGTATGATATGCCGGATGGTTATCTACCAAAGAGTGAGTTATTCTCAAACGTAACACACTACTCAGAAGGTTGCTGAAAATTTTTGGACAACCCGTGAACGGTTTCGCCCTTCCTAATCGGGTTCTTCAGGTGGGTGCAGTCCCCCAGTTTCTAGCAACCTTGTTTTACTTGAACCCAAATTGAAGTGGATCATCATAAACGAGAGATCCAACTGGATTGAGTTGAGCTCGTTGTCAAAACCAAATTAGTGTGAAAATGAGAGTATTTATCGGAGTGAGTTATTCCGTCTTTCTCCTAGGACCCAGTCTGCAGTCAGGTTGATCGGGTTACCATCTGTAAAAAGGGTTTTTAGCATACTGTTCGTCTTTTCTAGATAGGAAAATTCAAGGCGATATTCACGAGACGCATCGAGCCCTTCAAGTGGCTCCGTAGGCTCTCAGTTTTAAGAAGTGTTTGTCTAAGTTAGCCAAAACAGGCTTTGTGCTTAACTGCCATCTACTGACCACAGTAGATATCAAAGCTAATGATGTGACACCTAAGAAGATCATGCGAGTAGGATGAGGCCAGTCTAGTTAGGCACCCACTTCTCCTCGTAACTGGCTCACGCACTTGATAACACCCACACAACTAAGAAGGTCGGCTCAGAAAACGACGATAAAATGACAACTTCAATTTTTCGTCACCTGGTCAAACAGCATCAGACTTGTTCCATTTTGACCGCTTGTGAGTTGTTTTAGGGTTTGTGAATTTCATTTCTACCGTCCCCGTGTCCTGGTGCAATCATTCTCATAGGTCACTGACAAAGGAGAAAAGCGCTTGGATAGGTTTTTCAATAGTCAGGGCGAATTAGTAAGAAGTGTATTGGGTCGTTTTGCTTGACCGAAACATGTCGTGTTAGTCGGCACGTGACCACGTGATGTCGTTTCCTTGATTGAAGGAAACGTGATACTGTATCCTGTAACTGCCAACCAACCGCTCTTGGCTGGATAGTTTAGTCTCTATCTATTAGCCGGAAGCTTGCAGGTCATAAGGCATCCTGGAGATTTGTGATGCGCGCATTGCAGCGAATTCCCAGTGAGGATGAAACAGTGATAAAGTGACTCTTATAGAAGGGCTTCAATTGCAGGATGAGGTCTCGATCGAAAGGTTTCCGAATCTCTTCCTTCTACTAATAAATTGTGCACCTTTAGCGAAATACACTCATTTGCAAACAAATTTGGTTTCAAGTAGAACATAAGGTTGACGGAAACTCGGGGACTGCGCCTACCTGATGAGCCCCAAGAAGGGCGAAACCGGTCGTGGGCTGTCGGAGAATTTTCAGTATCGCGATATCTCGAATATCGTAGCAACTGAAACATGAGGTGGCCTGGTGCAGCACATTAAGTTTCCTGAAAACATCACAAACGAGAGATTCAGCTGGGTTCCAGGTGAGTCTCTCGAAAAACAAAATTTGCTAGCAAATGCGTGTATTTCGCTAATTCCGTGCAATTTGGTTTCAAGTAGAACATAAGGTTGATGGAAAATCGGGGAGTGCGCCTACCAGATGAGCCCCAAGAAGGGCTGTCGAAGAATCTTCAGCAACCTTATGAGTAGTACATTACGAATATAAATTATACACCTGTATCATAAGCTGGATAATTTTCATTGTGGTGACTCTCCTAAGGGATAAAATCGACCATCAGAAGAGCCAAGACTTACCCACACAAATGATTACCTCAAATGCACCTTGAATGCTGTCTTCTCACTGGGGGTGCTTCCTCTTAGTTACTTTTCTCGAGGGAAGTGTCGTGTTATTAGTGAAAGGTACTATTAATGACCATCTTACCGTTACTGACAGTTGCAACACACATAGTGAGTCGTCTTCTGTTGTGTTTCATCGCATCACCGCCTTATTTATTGGGCAGTTTTATTCTTCTGTGTTTTTATACTGAGTCACATTTAATTCAGTCGCATGACACGTGGTTGTATAGTAATTCCTTCAACAAAAAGCACTGACGTGATTGGTCCAGGTAACCCTAGTTGTGGGTGATCTCTCATGGAAGAAACCATGGTTAGCAGCTGTACAAGTTGATGATGATCAATGTTCAATAAAAATACCATGAAATGCTTTCGCTAGTGAACTAATGTCGCGACTCATCCTTGTGAACTCCATCAAAACGGGAACCACGCCCTTTCATATGGGCTTCTTCCTATATACTAAAAAGTCTCCTACCAGTGCCTACCTCTCCACAGGCACTATCTCTGAGAACATTGCAATAAGATATTTGAGTAAAAGCTGGTACGTGAACTTCTGGCAGATTACTTTAATCTACACATCATTATCACCAAGTCAACAAACATTCCGACTTGCATGGACCAAATTTCCTACACTTCTGCATTTTGGTGTGAGTAGCCGTTAAGTGACATGACGCTCAGATCCAAGCTAAATCCTTACCTGAACTCATATTTAATTACTTCCTCGTTGGCGGGGGTTCATAGAAGTCCTTGTTCGGCTTCACCCTATTTAGGTTTGAAGTCTCACTTTTCGCGAGATAATACCCAGAGAATCAACCTTTGACAATGTTGTTCAACAACGGTTTAGCTCAGATTACTTCTGTTCAAAAGGCGCCTTATTCTGTTCCGAAATCTGCCGAAGAAAGATTTAGTCAACGCAACCTTGAATGAGGCGGAACTCGCCTTGTTTATCTCTCACATTTTCCACATGTCACTCAAAATACTCGAAACTATAGCTCTCAGTGTGCCCGTGATAAATGTAAACTATCAGTGGCTGTTACACACATGGTGCAAACTGCCCTACTAAAACGACACTCGATTCATCCCAGAACATGAGGCATTTTAGTCAAGCAAGGTATTTGAGAACAGGGAAGTTAGTTTACTGTTAACCTAGTATAATTCCGTTGTAGTTAAAAGGCGTAGGACGTAGGACATCTAGTCCCGATGCTTTGTGCATTTCCAGTTTCACGATCAATTTCGTAACTTATGATTCATTTAGGGATCCAGTTTAAATGATCAGTGAGAGAAAACACTCATAGTTGGCAACACAGAAGTGCTTCGAATGGCCCCATCCGGAATCCTATGGACTTTCATCGGTCGTATATCCATGTATCATCGCCTTTGTATATAATCCACTTAACATCATTCTACCTGGTTTCAATGCTTTTGACAAAGTGAAAGAAGTTCTAGAAGTTTACAGAGAAGGCATTATCCTTTATCTTTCGCCTTGATTCATGACCAGCCCTGTGGTCACTGTTGGTGTAGTACCTTACAACATTCGTGTGCGTGCGCTATAGTGGTGGCTGACGTCGTAAACACCGGTCGTCTTGACCATCACCATCGAATGCTACTATTTAAGTTGGCCAAGTGTGGCTCAAGTTCCTGAGGGCTCGGTGAATTAAGCTTGGAGTTTAGCCTGTCCTAGCAATGCTAAAAGACTTGAATTCGACAATCAATCGAACGGTTGTGCGCTCACCAAATGGCATCGGGGTTTTTCAGCAGAATCAGCGCAAACGAACCGACGGCTGTAAACACAATCTCGCCATCGGCAATGAGATCCATTTTTGTCTATGCTTTCGCTTGTATAGCAAGGCATCACTCGAGGAGACAGTTTCTGGCCTGAAAAACTATTAGCAGTATTAGGGGAGGTAGCATCGACAGAAAGTAGGCTTCATTCTTCACTAAACGGCTTTTTCTGACACTCAGGTCAGGGGCCGATACCAAAATTTCGGACTTCCATGACTTCTAGGGTTTTTTTGTCACGCTACTACATTTTTTACAAGTAGTGTACTGTTACCAAGAAAAGATTATTCGGCATCTTGAGTGTCACGTCAACTGAAACTGGCCTTTGTGCATCACATTCAGCTGAAGAATACCGTAAGCAAGAGTTTAATTTGAGTCCATCGTTAGCACCAACGTACTTTGCGGATGAGTGTATTTTACTAGTTCTGACGGAGTTCGTATGAGTGCTGTTAAGAATTTTATTTCATCTCTCCCCAACCAAAGTCACTGGGTGCGCATCAAACTACGACAAAGGCAGTACGCCTGTTCCGTTTCGATTAATTAGTCCAAAACGAACATTCATGTCTTCTAAAAAAATAGAACTGTTTGGCGAAATGCGGTTAAGTGGACGGGACTCGAATATTTTACTCGTCCCAAAGCGGAGACCGTAAGATCGCCTGAAAATCTAACGGAGAATTTCGCCTCGGCATGGACTGGGTGGTTCGCAGTTGCTTCCCGGCTCGTGCCAAAAAAACCCACAAGCCGATATGCTCCAGAACGACGAGGTAGCGGACTTAAATGGATTCTGGGAGCGGAAAATATAATTTTCTTTTGGGAGCCGTGTAAGTACGACTTGTTTTTATTGTGTCAAATTAAGAGAGAGGGCATTTCGTTGAAAGATAAGGGCTTTTGAGAGCCTGGTGGGACCTGGTTTCCGTCTGAAGTAACATTATTGGTAAACTTGCTCGCCAATGTATGAAGGCACCTAAAAGCGTTGTGCAAAAACACGTATGTTGTTAGCAGAGATGATTCTCCGGTTGGCCATGGCGGATTCGAGTTTTCCAAGGGATCCCACACGGAGCCCGTGATAGAAGAACTGGATCCTCAGAACAACAAGATAAACCACGGAGTTTACATTCCATTGGGAGCCGGCGATTACAGGGATGTTTTATACATCCTCTGGATAAGAGGCAGACATGCACAGTGCCCAGTGAACCGTACGACCACTGCGTTAGTGGGTGTCAAAAACATTCAGTCCAGACTTATGTCCAGTCACCCGCCGAATGTTGCTTCATTTACTGTTTGTGTCTTTGCAGAGGAGTATCCCATGTAAACCTACTAAAACACACTAGTCCAGGAACGCCCATGTCCGATACTGCAAATTTTCTTACATGGGCTGGATGTTAATATAGGTTTTACGGGCCTTGCACCAGTCACGCAGGCCACGTAACGATGGCCACATTGATCATCCGCTGATCTTTCTGGGGTCCCAACGAATCAGGCTAGAACCTGCTACGCTATGGCAGCACAACCACCAATTTTCAATCAAGTGCTTCTTGACCACAAACGGTCTATACACAGCTAACCGCAATCATATCCCTAATCATTCACTGACGATACTTCCGGAGGCATGAAACTCTACTTCATCTTCAGTATTCCATGTACCTGGCGTCTGACATTCGTTACTATTAAGCAGCCTACTCAAGCAACCTCTGTTTGAATAGGCTGAGTCAGTTGGTAAGTGTTTGTTAGACAACAGTCCCAAGCTAGCAGATGGGTTGTGCAGTAGAAGGGAACAAAATAATTTCCTGTTACCATTCAAATGTAACTGGTCTCAACCAGTGTTAAATTCTGCTCAGCACTTTAAGCAAGGTTATATACAGTTCGGTGTATAGGATGAACGCATCTCCTAATGAGGTGGGGGGGGTTTGATGCTAAAGCCTCTATTTTATGTTCCTAATATGGGGGACCTGCGGTACCAGAAATACATCTGCGGTTGGCATTCAGCTCAGTCTTCGATGCCGGTAAATGCTTTAGTTTACACCGCCCCAACTCAGTCAGATCACGTTAGACAGCTGTGTGGTATTAATTGGTTGATACATACAAGTCATTTTAATAGAGGGTTCTTCGGAGAAACCTTTTCATTTTGACACATATAGGTAACTTACTAAATACGATGGCAGTTAAAACTATTAGTACAAAAATTGCCCAAGTGCACTTTCGTCCTGCTGAGAGGGATGTGCTATGCTGCACTACTGAAATTTTTTACGGCTGACAGATCGTCCTCATGTAGTCTGATCCAGCTCATCCAGCATGCCAGTGTGGCGGTGCATAATACTGATGAAATATGCGAGTAGTATCTGACCGAATAGTTTAAAGCGCGGTCCCTGCATTTGATGGAAGGGTGATTTGAAGATTATTGAGTCGCTTGGTAGAGTTTGTTCACCATTGTTTGGTATTCAAACAACGTCCATGGAAGCTCAGCAGGACTCTTGACGCTTCACAACTCCGTGCAAATTAGGTTTTTCATTCTCTTGTCTGATTGCTTGTAACCGCTTAGTTCGTGCTTGTAGATGAACAGCTCCATACTCAGGTGCTCTAGGTTTGACCTAATCCCGTTTGTTTCAAACTAATGATGTTGGCAAAGGGGTGGTTTCTAGTGCTCATTCCCCACAATACTTTCATCTGTTTTGCATCAGACAGTAACTAATGGCACGTCTTCATATTGGAGATTCCAATATACAATCGTCCGGGATAGTGGTGGGGAAAAAGAACTGATGTCAACACTCGATTCAAGGTAATATCACCACCTGTCTCACCCGTCGCCATCTACGGAATTCCGCGTGAAAGACACTTTATACCCTTAGGAACTCCAAGCTTGTTCGGATTTGTCTAACCTGATTTTCAACGGATGAATAGGCCGGTGTTCTGCAAGGTTTGCTTGGGCGCCAAACATCTAGATCAGTGCTCATTACTCTTTTTCCCTACTCATATCCTATTTGACAAACCCAACTGCCTCTACAACTCCAACTTCTTTGACAAGAAACGGTGAAACATTAGAACGGGCATCGCCAAATCACAAGACAGAAATGCTGTTCACATAACAGATATTTTGGGCTAGAGCTGTATTTGTAGTTCACAAAAGGCTTCAACATAGCATCCATGACTTATCGCAAGACAATGTGGTTAGCATTACCGTAGACAACTTCGCCGTCAATATTTAAAGTTCTTTTGGAAAAGGTTAGTTGCCTATCGTGATGGGTATAACAGCAATGCGTATTTCGGGGTTTTGCATCAACCGGTTACGAAAGACTCTGTTTAACCCATTTCATGTAGTGACAAATGTAGACGGAACAGCAATACTCCTTCTGGTAGGACTGTTGAAGGCTCTGTTTGAGAAACCTAGCCTTTACAGGTTGACCATAGAGGTCTGTAGGAAATCCCGGTTGGTCAGTCGATCCATGAAACCTCCCTTAACGTCGATGTTATCGGCAAACTATTTTAGAGTAATCTCAACAGGGTTTCTGCTTTACAGAACACAGAAAATATATCATCTTTCAGCACATCCACCAAATGACGACTAGGTGATGTGCAAAAACTGAGTGTTGCTTAAGGTCCTCTCAGGTGGTAAAGGTTTACTAGTCGAGGTTTTGTGAAAGGTTAAGTTGTCATCCGAATCTACATTTCTCGAACTTCTCACTCTGTGTCACAGTAGATACCTAAACGGAGTGAATGTGAGAGTACTTGAGCTGCTGGAGTGGTCATTCGAACTTACAATATAGGCGCAATTGGATTAGTTCATTCCACTGCATACAGGCAAACTGCAAACCGTCGTTAAGCGAGTTTCACAGCAAACGATCACATCAAAGTTTTAGCTGATACAGAAGCAGAGATTTTGCCATCACCATCAATATTACTGACAGCACAACACCGATGCTTCGCTGCCGCACAACCGTAATTTAGTTGAAGGCCTTCTTTTGAAGAAAAGAATAAAAGTGAATGGAGTGGGACTCTATACCAGACACTCATACAGACATTCTGGATAGGAACTGACAACAAGAACGTCACTGACATACAGTAGCAGCCCAATGTTGCAGCGTCTTCAACCACGCACAGGGGAGATCATGTGGACTTCATCCAGGAAGGCAAGTGGTACCGAAAGCACCTAGACTTTTTGTAATCGCTTTCATATCCCCTGCCAGGTTAAAGGTGGACCACCAGTCTATCTGCGTCGTTCCTTTCCATACTGTGCAACAGAGCTGAAATGGTCGATCATATGGAAATCCGTGGCGAACCGTATTCACCATTTTGTTCATACAACTAAACTCATCTTCAGTTTCTGAGACAGCGTTATTGTACACATAAGACAGGGGAGTTGGCAACTGGACCCATTTTGGTAGAATTATGTAAATCCCGATGCTACACAAATACAACCACGCTTTTGATAACCGAACTCGAAAAAATGTGATGTTGTTTTCAGTGCGAGGTAGGAGTGTATAGATTCATATCCGAATTTTTTCATGGCCCACTTAACGAACTGGTAGTACACAATGATGACAACTTGACACATCTGGTGTCCATTCGTCACTGGGCTAGTCCACGTGTCCGAGATAGTCTGTTACAGAAACTAGAAACTTGTTGCCGCAGTTCACTTCCGCGTTTATAATGCATTAAAGATACACAACGCTGGCTCCATGACCAACGTTAGTGTTGACCGTGTTTAATGAGCTCGTGCGAGTCTACTCAACTTCGATCATCGTATACACTAGTTACCACGGTATCCCCACACCCTACCAAGAACACATAATCGGGTATATTTCCTTAATGTGGGTGTTTTCTAGAAGAAGGCAGAAACAAATTAGAACTGGATCGCAAGTCTTCTATACAGAAGCAATGAAAAATTTTCCGTGTCCGAGCTCTTCAAACGGCTTCTTTGTGTGTACCGTGGAATATCTCTCATTAGATGGAACAGACAGGCCAGGTAATCAGTGACCTTTCCCAAGTGTGAAATACCAATAGAATATGGCGAAAGTGTATTACAAATAAGTAACGACGCGTCATTTTTCTACTATCTATCTAAGCGCCAAACAAAACCACAAAACGATATAAATTCTGACGCAAATTTGCCCTCACATGACAGTGGAAAAATTACACCCACTCGTAAGCCGACAGATGTCGAGCTTTCATGCCTGATACTTCATCCTCTTTGTATTCAATCCGCGTTGCAGTTCTGATGTGTTCAAGAATGGTCCTTTACACCTATCTAACGCTGAATGACCATCCGATCCAATTCTAGTCTAGTCAAGAATACCTTACCCAACAATGTTTTGAAATCAACCACCTAACGTGAATGATAACAGAATGAACAGACAATTTAGAGAAATTAAGTAATTCTCAGCTTTGATATTGGAAAGAACTGTGCCCTAGTAGTGGGGTCGCAATGAAAAAAATTTCGTGCTGCTTAAGTCCTCCCCTGTGCTTTGAAGAGGTTCCTTGTCTGGTGGAGTACTGTATTCATGCAGCCCAGACTGTATTGCTTTCCAAACGTCGGGAAGCAGCTCATCTGTGCTCATCTGGCTTGAATGTTCATTAGACCTTCCCTACCGTTTAGGAACCATGTTAGTGACAAACAAAGACGACTGTATCGTTATACACTTTTGTATCGGGTTTCTCTCCCCAGTCACTGTGAAAGAACAATTGTGAGAGAGGTTTCGGGTCATTAGCTTTTCTTCATTTCTTTGTCGGTTCGCTGATTATTGTTTCTCTGCCTCATGATAGTGTTTTAGATAAGGTTCTAGATTTCCTCTTCTATATAACACGAGAAACCACAATCCCATCTTACTGCATTTTCCATTTTCCCACCGCGCTACTAACGTCGCACTGCTTTTCTGTTTAGTTATACAGATGGACTTCATTGTTCTGTCCGATTTCCAGCTCTTTGCCATTAAGAAATCCGCTTGTTAATCTCATCTCCTAATCTGTGTAAAAATGGAGCTACATTTCAGCCGCGCAGCACTCGATTACTGACTGTGCGGCTGGTGATATTCTGTTGTTAACTGGTGAGATCGTTGCGAAGATATCAGAAGTTGTACTCCGGGGTTTTCTCTACGCGTTAGTCTACGTCTCCGGAAAGGCAGAGTCTTTTTACGGAACGAACTAAACTACTGGAGGCCCAATACAATTAGCTTTTGATTTTCGATTCAGCGGATGGAAAGTTCTTGCGGTCTGCGACAGCGAAGGCAACACGCTCTGAACAATCCAGGGAGCTTGCGTTGTCAGGACTTCCAAAATTGGGGCACCATAAAAAATATGGTTATTACTGAAGATGGGAAAATTTTCCATGGGTTTCTGAAGGCAACCAACTTGTACATTCATCTAGCCTTTTTCGTGTCCCAAAGTACACCCTCAGGTTAAAAAGCATTATCTTGGAGAACCTTGAGGGCAACGCGCTTTAGTGACTGCAACAACTGGCACCAGATTTTGTGTGCCCACCTTTTCAACACATACATTCGCTGCACCTCGCTGGTCTATGTACCGACGGTTCCCTGTAGTGTGGTGTCCTTATCGATCGGCGATGTATTCATTGCATCTTCCTCAAGGCTATTCAGCCAACGGCCCAGTGAATTAGGCGGGAGAAACTCAACTCTCGTGTTTGATCACTCGGAACACTTGAGTGATTAAGGCGCGAGCTTACTGATAATAGTATATATGGTTCCAACCCAAACTCTGCATCTGGGCGTCCCGTATGTATGTTGGAATTGTCTTGGCCCTCGTGTTTCCCTCAGGAGGTATTAAAATTGTGCACCGAACGAGTGTTACAGCTGAACGGTTGATTTATTATTCGATTGTGAGTTAAAGATGAAAAGGATAGAGAAGACTGATGACTGGGGGTATAGCACCAATTTCTCATAGGTTACTTGCCTTGATGGTAAAAAATTTGGGCCTGAAAGTGGCTTTATCCACTTTGAAATTTATCCGACAAGCAAAGGTCAGTTGTTTTCCGTCTTCCATCACTGGATGGCAAAGTTTCTTGTCAATAGACAAGTATTTACCTTAAATCTATTTACATGCATAAAATAACACAGTCAGCTTATCTACTTCAGACCGTCCTAATCCCATAGGACACCGGAATTAGGGAAGGGGCAGGTATGTCGGACGATCTGGGTGTGAAAATTTTTCAAATCACGGTTATCCTAACTGCAATTTAGGCGGATGATTGAACACAGGTGAACACAGTAGCACAGGTGGGTGTGATTTTGGTCTCTGTGCTATCACGCAGTGCAAAGTTACAGCCTCACGTGGTCAGACTGTGTCCAAAGATAATTATACACCCACCTCCTCGTCAGCATTCGGGGCGTTTCCTTCGCTTCCAAGGTTGATTGCGGACAGGTTCTGATCATTCAACACGACGGAAGAAACTCGGTCTCAGCCCGCATTACAACAGTTCGTGTTCCGCTGATTCACTCAGCCGGAATAACTACACACCAACAGACCGATTTCCCGAACTCGGCTAAGCAATAACACACTGTATTCAGGTGATTCTTATAGGACACGTACGGATGTGAATCATTGCGACAGAGGTGGATGCCAGCGAAGCTGGTAACACAAGCATTTGGAAAACGGGGCTGTTGCCACCAAACGCCTAGTGATAACGAAGGACCGGAATTGCTTGATCCGCGATTACCGGGATCAAGTTAACTGAAACTAATACGAAGATTCTGCAACGAACTGACGCAGTGAATAGATGAAATTGGTAGGGGAATATGATAAGGCAAACATGTTTGGTTTTCTCACTCTGGAACGATTATCGAAAGTGAATTCCCTAATGGGCTTATGGACGCAAGTGACACCAAATCGATCAGTTCATCGAAGGAGCCAGTTACGTGGGTGGAATGCATTCGTAGCGGAATCGGCCAACAAAGCGTTGAACAACAACAAGGGGCGAATGACCACGTGGTCACACGAAATCTTTTCTCCTCCAAAAATTCAATTATTCATCGTAAGAGTTGAAAAAATGTGTTGATAATGGGCTCCCCATAGTTGGCCTGAAAAGTCCAGGATGTTTGTTGCACCCGAATCGATGTGGAAAGGATATCTATGTTTCCGGTTTACAGGATCGCTCGGGATCGCCCTCAGGTAGAATATCACAGAAATCAATAGGATATAAGGTGGTATTGTAAGGTGACTGATCATCGGATGCACCTCCAGTAGACATGATGGGTTCAGATGAATCTAAAAACTGGTGTACAGGGAGGCTACTGCAGGTGTGCATTGTTCTCAACCTCTTCGGAAATTTCTTGCACAAAACGAGGGTATTGGGGGTGAAGAGGCAGATAAAACAAAACTACATCAACGTCTTCCTGTACACCCGATGAAGATGTGACCTTTGGGATTTAGAAAATACGATATGAGGATTTGTTGGACTTTGAACCATACTTTCTCTGTCCGGTTGGTATTGCATAAGCTCGGCGCTAGTAAAACACAAATTATGACAACTAAATCCTTTCCCAAAGTGTCTGAGTGTCAGTCATACAGTCGAACAACTGACAAGCGGTTCCAGGATGGTTTTCTGATGTACGATGGAATCAATAACCACGTATGCCAGAAGTTCCATTTGGGAAAACTTAACTCAGATCATTCGTTGGATTTTCCTTTATCCTCTCCATTCCGTTGGAGGCGTTGAGATAAAACTGAGACTTCTATCTAGAACCATGCCTCATGCTCTGATAAGCACGCATAACCCAGTGCATAACACAAATCTTACAGAGGCATAATGATTCAGCCCCTTTCAGAGTTATGGCAACATCCCACGATAAGCGTGTGAAGTTTGATCTCCCTAGCGAAATATGAGAGACCGACTGGCTTCATAAAAGCGTATAAAGCAGAGCTGTTATTGAAGTTGAAATCTTCTAGGAAGAGTTCAAAAGAACTTCGGAAGGGGGGCAGGGCAGATAAAATTGAACTTCTACGAAACGTAATCTCTGCTTGTGATGATTCTCCATATAAGTACGATAGCAACATAAGCAACTCGCCACAAAATCCATCTACTTAGACTGATTTGACTCTAAACAGGACCTCATGAATGAAGGAGTATCAC
>SJOL01006453.1:1146643-1157230 GCA_004794785.1 Opisthorchis felineus | reverse complement strand
AATCGGTTGCACTTGTGGGTACCCGGTTAAGCTCGAAAGCCTTGAACTGTCCAGAAGTGAGAATTCAGGTGCAGCTTGAGTGGAACAGTTATAGCACGTTCACCTCGAAAGTCGTGTTCGAGGTTCAGATCCCGGCATAGCCAAGGATATGCACTTCTGACGGGCTCGAATAAGAGCAAAACCTGAGTCCTGTGTGTTCTCTCTTTTGCGTAGAATAACCAGAATAGTCATTACAGGACACAGACTGAGAGTAGGATGAATAAAATAACGTGGACTTGGTTCTGGTGGGACTGCAAACGTTCAGATTCACGGTCATCCGATTCTCCTTCAAACAGCACTTTGAGAATGGTGGTACATTTCATTATCTTTTACTTACCTGTATAATTCTTTTAAAACCGGCCTTTATATGTAGCTGGACACTGTTTGGAGAGTTCATAAACTAGGGGAGTGTTATCTCGTCTGGTCCAGCCTTGTACTTTGTTACCGTGATGCTGAGACTAACAGGCCATCCCGCTTGAATAAACCTCATCAGTGCGTCGTTATCGGGAGATGCTTGCGTAAAGTCTGAGGACGAAGTCCAAATGATGCTTTAGGCCTGAGCGCTTCAACAGCATCAACAGCATCAACAGCTTCAACATCCCTGCTACTGTTCTTTGGACACGTGAGAGTGATACCAAACGCAGAAGATGTAGTTCAGCCCTGACTTTTGAAAATTGCTACCCGATAATCGATTCGCAAATTTTAGACCAGAAGGAATGTGTCGCACGACTGAGTTGTTCCCCTGTAGCAACATGCACATAGACCGGCTTCCTACTGACCAGGAACAAAGACGTTTCATCGTCTTACACTGAAGTGTACTCTAATGTAGATCACGATCACTTAATCGTTTCGGAGGATACTGTTCATATAAACAGACCAAATCCTGGTCGATTATATATTTTGTGAGTTGCCGACAGACACAGCACTGGTTGACATCATATGTTAATTTCTCATTCAGTTTAACGGGTTAACGGTTTAACTAAGATTATTGTCGGTGCTGATTCCCTAATGTAAACTGTCGAAGACAGTAGTGCTCTTGTTGAACCATTTCACCTAATTAGCCTTCTCAACACACAAAAATCACACTGGATTCATTGCCGTCCGAGAAACGTTTGCCGGTCCCTGCAAACCACCTTCGGTAGAACTTGAATTAACGGATTTGACCATGAATGCCTACAGAAAAGGAGTCGCTCCAATGAGTCAGAGGGATCAGAAGAACTTCACTAACATGACCGGTTCTGCTTGGACTACATTCCGCAATTTATCTCCCCTTGCTACACTGTGGATGTTACTTAGTGGTCATTTTCGTGAGTGTATACTGTTTCCGTACTTTTACCCTGAACAGATTATAGCCCAGCAATACAGCAATAGCCCATCGAATGATCTGATTACAAGACGTCACTTCCTGCGTGATTGGTTCGAATTTCGGAAGATTGGAGATATGCCTTATTGCCTTTTGTAAGATATATAAGAGGGGACGAAATACCGGAGCAACAGCATAACTTGTTAAACAGGGTACTTGCTGCGATTTTTCCTAGCCAAACCTGTGGCAAATTATAGCCTACCTCAAAGTGGATGTGGAAAAATCGATCAGATCCTGTTCGCCGTCATTTATTCGGTCGAACAATTTGACCCTCACTACCTGCTGGGGAAAAATTTACAGGTGGCTATCGGAGATAGCCATCAAGGGGCACTTGCTAAAACACGTCTGTTCAAACGTGATAGGTTGGGTGCACAATGTACTCGATGAATACCTAATGACCGGAATGTGGGACCCCGTACAACCAAGAATATGTACCGTTGATGAGTCAGGGTGAGAGCCAAACTCATGCGTTTCCCACTGAGTTGGCCAGGAGTACGAATAAGTGAACCGAGACAACGGAATGGTTGTTGAAACTATTCATCGTTAACTGAAACTATGAACAACAGCTTCATTTTCCGTACTTATATTCATTCGATCTTAGTTACTTAGATCACCTTCGTCTATCGACGTCCGAGTTACCGTCAGACCGAACGATGAATGTAAACTGCTTCTGTTTTATTAAATCTGATTGGTTGCGGGACTTTTTCACGAACTTTACAATAACTTTTTACACAACATTTGATTTTCACTAAATTCAGCCCTGGTGTTGTTTTGAATGGGGCTTCCCTACCCCCATAAGTTTCTTTCTGTTCTCAAGTCACCCCTCGAGAATCAGCTAATTGTTTCAAAATGAGAAGCTTATCTACTAACACCATTAGGTAAACCCATAATAGTTCGTCTTGTTGGGAAAATCCAACGTTCCCAATAGGCTCAAACGACAGGTAAGTTCTCCTCTCCTGAATAGTCCTCGCGTCACAATTCCCAAGGGAGGTACTGTCTTGAGGATTAGACTTAAGCTTCAACCCACTCTGTCTTGAAAAATGATTGAAGCGTGGACGAAAATCAAAATTTATGGCCCTGAAAAGGGCCGTTGGTCGTTCTCAATCCAGAGTCCCGCCGCCGGTTTTGGATCTTCGCCAAGAGCTCGCCCAGCACCTGTGATCATTGTCCAGTATCTCCAAGGCTCGACCATCCACTGTCGTCGGACATCCACCGGAAGTTCAGTTGTATCCTGGCTTCCTGGGGCCGTTGAATCATCTGAAACTCAAATATACTGAAACCGCACACGAATACAACCTAAATATGGTCGGATAACTGCAACTACTTTTGTTCTGACAAAAGAAATCTGTACGAAACGGCCAGAGTAAATCCTAACTAAACAAGTCTAAATTACGAACTGCCAACTTGCGGTTGATCACCCACTGATCGCTGGCTTAGATTTTCTCAACCACATGTTCGTGTACCCGTTGATGTGCTCGCATGTTTGAACGGTCAGCAAATCGGCGTTCACAGTAGGCACATTGGTACGGCTTTTCTCCGGTATGCGTCCGTCGATGTATTTCACGTAACCAGGGCCTGGAAAAACGCTTCCCGCAATCCGCACACTGGTAAGGAAGGGTGTGAGTCGCTTCGTGCAACCTGTACAAACAGGGAAAAGATTAGAGAGCTGGTGAAAAATGTTTTCCGTCTCCGCTTATCGCTCCAACAGACAGTGCACAAGTGGGCTGCTTAAACGAGACGGGGCACTTTACCCTGAGTGTTAAAAGACACTCTATGGATGCTCATCCCCACTGAATGGAGATAAATGTGCCTGCCAAAAGACCTGAATGGTCTGTTGGTGAGAATACAGAAACAGACAACTAGTGAACTAAAACTGTACTTCACTAACGCTTTGAACGACAAAACCATAAGGAAGCCTACTATCCACACAATGGCTTTCTAATCGGTTTTCGCTGTACCAAGCAAGTGGTCACTTGGGGAATTCCGTTTTTATGTACACAAAAAACCACCGCCGTGACATAATTTCTTTGAGGTGCTGTGTTTAGGGACGTGAGAAACTATCACCTAAATTACCTCAGATTTCACGCTAAAAGTAGCGTCGTCATTCGCTGGATGAAAAAGCAGTTTGAGCTTTACGACTATCAGATTACATTTTTGTATATCTACCGCTCCATAGAAAAAACGGGTGACTGCAGGGTCATTTTGTTTTGAGTTAGACTCAATTGGTCGTTGAGTGAAAAGCTTCAGAGATATGCCTCAAAGAGTCGTCAGACGTTCAGTTAGTGTGCAACTTAGACAGTTAGGTTAAAGTTTGGTCTTTCCAATAATTTTTGAACTTTTACGTCTTCTGCCTCTGTTTCTGGATACCGGATATAAAGGACTTAACTATTCCCATTAATGTGATTCTACACTTGCCGGGCAACACAAATCAAGGATACCAAATCACATCAAACACCACGCATTAAATATCAGTGATTATCCATCAGGCCAGTATGAGTTGAACTGTGGTAGTTCACCTGATAAAGGTTGACTGTACACCTGGTTTCGACTTTAAAGATGGATGTAGTCGAGATATGATGGGTAGTGTATACATTCACGCACACACTCAACGGATTAACAATATATCAGACCTGCTAGATGATCGAGAGTTGTACGGTTTTCCACAGTATCGGCACGGAAAGTTGGGAATTCCGCATTTTTCCTCAGTCCGTCCCACTCGGTGCCACAAACCACTTGTTTGCATTGATAAATCTATTGGGATATCTTGTGATTGGGCGCTGAAGGGCGATTGTAGTCCAACGATGTTCTGTATTTGGAACAGAGGTTTCGTATACAGTCGCTCGTTCTCCACAGGATAGTCATCTGCCAAAAGGCTTTCGATTGAGAAATCGGGGCGTCTAGAGCTGGAGTTTGTTCTTTGCTTCCTCTGGCATTGTCCAGGAGTACCAAAGCTGCTGTAACCACTGTCGGTCCACTTGGATAGGTTGTTAGACATACGAGTTTTCGAATTTAGGAACCCTGCATCTCTCGGGTTGGAAGATGCGGTTGATGCAGTCCAGAGTCCATCCAAAGTTAGAACTGTTCTGTGTGGTGAATGAACTTCGGCCAGTGGTTGTGCAACAGGATAGACTGAAATCATAAGATACGTGCAAACCTAATGAGTGCTGTGTTATTGGATAAGAAAAACTGACAATTTTTAGGTGATAGATTGCTGTCGTAAAATGTGTCATGCATGGTGAACTTCCCGGCTAAATTCGATAGGCATATCCACATTCTATAGTCTTTACCATCGCAGGCTCGTACGATAAGCGTGGTACGTTGTTCTGCTCATTGACTTAACCCGTTTTGAAAGCCGATTACGCAAGTCACTAAGCATCACTGATGAAGCTGAATTCAGTTTGGTGGGAAGTAGATGGAACACCTGGTTTTGTAAAGGCCAGAAAAGTCGCCACAATCAACAGCTTTGAGAAGGCACGGACTTGAAGGAATCTTTCGAAAAAACGCAAACAATGTGGAGATTTCGTCCTGTAAGTGAAACCAATCTATGCTGAAAAGCCGATAAGCACTGTACAGCTGTTTCATCCTTATTGGGAATCATCAGCAGTGCGCATCTCACGAAACTCCGGAGAGTCTCGAACCCGCGATCTCCTGGCTAGTAGTCTGAACACTTAACCGTTCGGCCACGAGCGGGTTCGAGACTCTCCCAATAAGGATGAAACAGCCGTACAGTGCTTCGCGGCTTTTCAGCATAGCATGGCTTCACTTACAGGACGAAATCTCCACAAAAATTCCCAAATTTCCTCACACCACCAACAAAGCAAAAAGTTTCAGTCGGATATATCATTAGAGGTAACTTACACCAAGGCAGACCTCTAGGTTCCATTTTGCATTGGATCTAGTTCCAGCCGGAGGACAAGCCATGGTCAAATGCAGATGTAAGGCGAACGGTGCAATCAATCCAGAAAGTTAAAATTTGCGTGGAATTGTTCTCGTAAAGCCTAACAGCTATCTGTCGAAAGTGATTGTGTGAACGAACAAAACTGTAATCTTCAGGAAAAAGTGGGAATGGTGAAGTACATGTTGTAATGGGTTGTCAGAATTGGGTTACACGCAAACGGACCCATTGCATTACCTTGTTACATCCTGAGTTCGAACATTACTCACGCCTTGCTTTAATCCGGACAGTAATTCATGCCTATATGTCGATCGTTTACATGTGTTGACTCTCTGACTTACTGAATGCTGCTCACTTAGCGGGATAGTCTCCGAGCCTTGGTCAAGTTATATTTGACTGTCATCTACTGAACGTAGTTGGCAAACCAAGAAACATCAAAAATATCAAGGAAGTGGTATTTTCTCCAAGGTTTGATTATCCTGTTATGACCTCCATATAATCGGTAAACAAAATGCGAACAAACGAAATCAACGTTTTTAGGGCTGAGAAACGGAACTGAACGTACAGTGCCCATGTCCTTACAAGATTCATTGTCACTGAACTCTGCTCACGGAAAGTTAACCTTCTGAGGTTCACTGATAGGCAGGTAATAAGACCGTGTTAGTCACAGCCTCATTAGTTTGCGCTGATTCGATGCTTCTAGTTGTCAACCTTATACCTATATTGCAAATCAAATACAACCAGTATCTTCTGTACTCAGAGAGTCCTATTAGAACAGTTCAGTTTAGGTTTGACGACTGATCAAACTAACAGTCATAAAGTACAAAGGTTGAAATAGTCTCCTAGAGAAACATAGCCGTCATAATCATTTTCGACCTTACAACGTAGCAAAAACGATGAGACAACAGGACTGAGTAACTAGTCCATCAAAGTGCAAGCTACTCACTCGAAGTTGCTCCTTCTGAAGAGTATTGTAACTCTGGCTGTTCACGTTTTGGTGTTGAATACCATAAAGAAATGGACATTTTTCTTCGTTCCTCAGTTACGCTCAAATTGACTTCGGCTTTTATGGAGGGGGCGACATAGCACGTTACGGACACCAATTTATAGCTGCTAAAATGACCCCCACTTGCATGCAGGCAATCACGATTCTGCTAATGTGACCGGTATTGTATTCAGTCGCCATCGCGATCCCCCCTCAGACAGCTTCCCAATCTCCTAACTTGTGAGGAGCTTCACTAAACATGGGAATTTAGCTCCCACTGTGTATTACCTGCCCCACCAACCAATCAGAAGGCAGAGCTAGAGGGGTCGAACTGTTGCGCAATTTCACGCCTTAAACTCACATGACGCAAACCCGCCAGTCAGAAGGGCGGATTCACCAGGGTGGGTGGCGACAGTGAGGCTGGTTAGGTGAACTATTCTAGTCAACGCATCTTTTTTGAACAGTATCCGACAAATGCGCATCGAGCACCTAGCTTGTCCCATGAAACATTCAACCCAACTTCGGTGGCTTCCGAGGCAGTTATTTGGGCAACATATAATGAATAACTGACGTTTTAAAATGGACTTTAGTCAACACTATTGCTGGTTCATAACAGTTTACTTGCGAAGGTTTTTTTGTTGCGAATACCTCCTGGATGCTCCTGAGAAGTAACAGCTTCAATGCAACTGGCACTAGATTGATGATACCAGTTAACACAGGGAATATAACCTGCCAAGATTGCGTAGCCACCCAGAGCACGCTACCCTGGTGTGCATACGTCTGTTTTTTACACCCCATTTGCTAATCACCACATAGTTCTATTTTAAATATCAAGGATCCTACATGTTCGGAGTTACTCATTGAATTCTGCCCGCATGGTACAAAAACGATATAATCGTGTTAGGGTACTGACCAGAATGAAACGATGCTTGAACGGAAGTCATTGTTTCCATTTCAGAGGAGACTCTGTCGTGTTCAAAACAAAATTCAGTGTCTCCCACCGGGACCAGTCATTAAAGCAATAGATGTTTTGTACCCAATACATTTTACTAAACGCAACCAAAAGTTCTGACACTGTTGAATTTAGAAGTCCACGCTTCATGCTCTCTCCGGCACATATAGTGCAGTCGAAAAGATGGAGTCCATTGACTGAACTCGAGCTTTCAGCTTCCTTTTCGTTTGCTTTGTGCGCTTATGTTCAAATTTTTCCAAGTCTCCAGCTACTCTTCATCTCAACCCAAGGGGTATAACGACTGGCTGATTGAGAGCACAGTCTTTCCAACTACTTTACGTTCGGTCCTCGATGACCATATTGAATAATCCCTATTTGTGGCCTCCCTTCATTTAAATGGGACTGCGGACACTCCCAGAAACAGGCGGTCAAAACTAAACGCTCCATCAAATACCTATCAAAATTTGTGAAGTAATGGAGGGCCAGTATACAAAGGCATTTTGGGAAATTACTGTTTAACTGTTAATCTCATGTTGCAATATATTCCGTACAACGATTGTTGTTGATCATTCGTAGTGATCATATTTTGACCCAAAAATCAGCCAGAATGTCCTCTCCTCTGAAATCATTTAATGAATGTACCAGAATCAGAGGCATACCGGTCACCAAAACCTTCCAATGAACTGGCCAACCTTCCAGCATTGCCACTTAATCAGACCGACCGACGGATCAATTGTGAATGCCTGTTTGATTGGTTGGTTGGTATTCACACTTTCATTAATTCCTGCTGGGACAGACAAATTTCCCCAAACCGATCTATCAGTATCTGCTTGCATCGTAAGCGGGCTATTTGACACCGCAAATAAGGCAACCTAATTTGTTTAGGGGAACGTACAAAGTCAAGGCCGCTGGTGAGTTATGTTTGATTAGAGGTGCGCCGATTTCTAGGCTTCATCGATCGGTCGGCTAACCACAGATCGATTAATTCATTCATGCTTATTCAACCTGTTGGAAAATTTAGTTTGACCATGGCCAACCTATCAACACACAATGGCAAGATAGATAAGGGTGAATGACTATTCTGTGTGATGCATTGGTCTTTTTCCTATAAACCAGCTATGGTAATTTTTGCCATGCTATCAACGTGAATAAGTAAAACCATTGTAAGAATTTATCGAGATGGCGCATTCAGCCGCAACTGGGTAACTGGCCCGAAATCACAATTCTGCTCCCTTCTAGGAAGGATGGTCTCCATAACGGGTGGCGGGGGACGATTTTTCTGTGTACATTTCAACTAGCTGTGTTTTTGGTGTTTTTACTCCAGAGGTCAATTACGTTACCGTCACTGCTCTAATGAAGAGTGGCCTTATTCATTCAGTCGTCGGAAAACCACTGCCTCTTGGGCTATGGAAAACCATGTAGCGATTTTCAGCGACAACGTTGCCCTTTTTCTTGAGGCAAAAGCAGAAAGTACTCTTCACATGTGTGGTACCGCAGTTGCACTAGTCGGATGTATATCTTCGTTTTTCTGATGAACGGGCTTGAAATGAAAAATGTGACAAAAGCTGAAAACAGTCAGCGTCGAGTCGCCACCGATGTTTAGTGTAACGGCAAATTCAGGCTTCAGAAGGCTCTACTGAAACCTCGGTAATAGAGAGATAATCAAACCGAAATATGCTACTCGATGATCCATATAAAGCCTGGCATTTTGATGAGCCAAACTGGAGTTATGAATTTTTCAGTACTCTGTGAGAAACATATTTAAACGACTTATCACTCTGGAAGAACTCCGCCGTAGACAGATACATACTTATGATGTTTTGCTATCTCACGAGGAAATCAATGTGCCGTTTCAACGTGGAATTTTCTACTGCCGGGTCCACGATCTTGATACCCTATACTTGCCCGGACACGCAACCAACACCTACTCGAAAAAAGACCGCAAGCGGTTGGTGGTTTGTTTTGATATCTATCCCCAAGACTAGCCCAGAAAGATCTGGCATCACAAATCACAAGTTGCCATCGGTGGATGTTTTGGCGAGATTTCAGGATTTTCATTCATCATCACACAAGATGTGGTTTTACACATCCGTCATGGATTTGAATGTCAGATGAAACGACGACAAAAACGATCAGATCATGCGACAGACATGTTCTTCGTAAGGGGGAACTATGTCTAGGGTATGCGAAAAATTGGTTACTTCAGGGGTTAGAGGACTAGTCCTTCCACACTGCAAATCTTTTATCGAGTAGGTGCTTTAGGGGAAGACAGGGTTAGGAGAAGGACGCTATACTCGTCCCGCTATTTGCCAGATTACGTGAGGTGTAGCCTAGCCATCCGAAAATACGCAACAACAGGAGCATTCCTGTATGGTTGTTTGGCGTCGTCAGAGAAATATCTCAACAGTGATTACTGTGTTAATAAGGGTGTCTCCGTGAATAAGTGGTGATCCGCCAATCATTCGATACCGGCCGGTTCAATTTGACCAAACAGTAGGGGCGGATGATCGATGAAATTGCTTAAATCAGTATATCTGTGATTAATAAGTATTTCACCTCGCGAACTGGCGTGGTATTACCGCTTTTCTACAATCTTCCTCTGAAGCGGCGGCTTGTGGTCAGAGTCATCGGCAATTTAGTCAAGACTCTTTATACCGGCCGTTTTTGCAATTCGACAAATCAACATCTATTCCACAGGCTACAGTCACGATGAATAAATTTGTAATCAGTTTCTTAGTTGTAGCTCTTAACTTCCGAGTGACTGACGTGTGAGAAATCATCAGGTAAATAATAATTTCTGGCCGGAAAACTCATCTTGTTTGATGACACAGTGAGTAAGGTACGATCATTCCTTCTTATAGCGATCATCCATTGAACGTAAAGGAACAGAAGAACCGTGTCTTTCATAGGAACTGTGAATTTGCCAGGTTTAGTTTGGGTGCACTTGCGTTGTTCAGTGTTCGATCACCTAGTTGGTCGCAACACATGGTGGTTTCCGCGCGCTTTCCACCTCATCATACTGGTTCTAGATATTCACCTTGTTTCCTGTTGAAATTGCCGATTTACTGTTTGTTACAAGGTACCGGATGATTGTGGTCCTCTCTCATGGGCTCTCTGTGTATCCTACGTGTGATTTGAGCCTGGAAGTGTAAAAGTTTTACCGAAAAGATAGCAATGTATGCAAGGTCGGTGTCTTATTTTCCCTACTGCTAGAAAACCAAACTGCAGAGACGACCACAGCGAATTAGCCTCCACGTTAGCGCAATAGCCGAGCTCGTGTTGCCGATACGAACTATCGGAACTGGTGGCTTGAAATCGCATTTGGTCACAAAAGCCGTAGATTTTGAAAAAAA
>SJOL01006453.1:1114751-1139409 GCA_004794785.1 Opisthorchis felineus | reverse complement strand
TTGTCCAAAAATTGGGTTTTACCCAACATTTACCGTCCTGGTCCTTTATGGTGTGGCATGAGGCAATCTATATATCCTTTCTGCTTCAGCCAAATGAATCAAGAGGACATAAATTTGAATCGCGACTGAAATTTCAATGTTCAGCATGCTCCCCGAAATATTGTAAATCTGACGAAGTTTACCGACAGAAACACATGAACTTGTTCAGCATCCGCATGCCAAGCACTGATCAAGGCACTACTGAACTTTCGTGGTTTCTTATTCGATCAGAACCTTGAAATCTCCAAAACCAACAGTAGAAAATGTTAAAGACCCCGTACCAAACCTGAAGGAGGTTGTGATAATCCAGTCGGCTTTCAATACCATTTCTCTAAAACTGTTCAACTGCAGTCATTTTGTATCCTTGAGTTTATGGGCTAAAAAGCCTGGAAGAGGTTTTGTTTGGCCTCTGAGTTATATCCGTTATCAGTCCAGTATGATACGTGATGCCTACTCTGTGAGTTCACAGTAATGACCATATAAGAGAGCTGACTGAGCGATTTGCGGTCCAATTCTTACCGTTTCAGTCATTTAGAATGTGAACGAATTAAATTTATATATAACACTATTGGGTCTTGCCACTGAAAAACACCAGAGAAGCACTTCTGAATCCACGCAGTGTGGTCGAACATTTGGAGACTGATTTTGCATGCCGCCTTACAGTCCGAAAGAGCCGAAGCATTGGAAAGTAGAGAACTAAGTTAATTCAGCCTGATGAGATTCTGCGATTTTTCAGTAATCTTCGTTTGTTCGTATTCTGGCTTTTTTCCCGAACAAAAGTGTGGATTTCCTTCGGAACCACGACAAGGACAACAAAAGCCATGAATATAAAAACCCAATTGTTGCGTTGTTCAACTATCTACAAAATGTTCATTCGCTTGGCCAAGCTGAATGAGGACAAAGCTTTTGAAGTCATCACGTTGGTGCAATTTACGCCCACAATCTTGAGTCACAGCTTTCATGATCGTGAAACATGCTCAATTACTTGTGTCCTGTTCGATAATTCGTTCCCCCTTTATTTCACGCAGTAGAAAGTGTTGTGTTCTACCTCTTAGTTCAACAAGGACTATTCAAAACAAACTTGTTTTCACTCCATGGTAATCATCACAGACTGATCATCCGAGGCTTATCATGGCGCTAAATTGTGTGGAACAATAGATATCTAGGGGACCTGACCCCTCCCATATTCTTTTTCGCCTCAGTTGTCACAATGCATAGCCACTAGGTGTGAACGTTTGTTATCTGTGTTTGTTTTCGAAAGAAATTCTTGAACCTAGCACACCCCCTCCTCCGAAAACCTACGGATCTGCCCGTCATTCTGCTGAAAGCAAACTGAACGCCAACACACAGGAAAATTAGGAACGTTGTAATGTCAAACCAGGGTGCTTCAAATGAGATGAAAAATTGCCCTTATCTGAAGAGAGCACTGTCTGAAGCAAATGCTCGGAGTCTGTCATTTGAAGTGATTTGTAACTGAAAACCATCTCACTGTAATTGAACATGCTTTCAGAACGGACCGCTTTTGTTCAGTCCGTTCGGTTTGTCTTTCCCAACTGGACTGATCGTCAGCGATCACTCCGTTAGCAACCTGATTGACTGGATTCAAAATGTAACAAAATATTATTCCCCCAGGCTGATGCAGAACAAACACTTTTCCAGGAGGACGTTCTTGCAAGTTTATCTGGTAAATATTCTTCTGAGATGAAAAGGTTTCGGAACCGAATGGGCCATTTTTCGGACCATAAGCTTAGCGTAGAAGATAACATGAAACTGATACATTACAGACGGACGTAGGACGTGAGCATTCATGAAAAGTTACGACGAACCATAGACCGTTACTGCGTCAGTCCGTTATATTGACTGTCGTTAGTTTTTTGTTCTGAAAGTCCTGCATACGATTGTCTGATATCTGTTTCTAGACTTGGCAGCCACCTCGAACTGCGATGATTGACCACAATTAATACCAGAAGCGGTCTGTGCCTAGTCACATGAGCAGACCGCTGAACTCCATCTACCCGGTTTAATCAGATGGAATGAAATTGGAGCAGAAACGGGAAAAGGTAAGATTAAAGCCATTAAAGTGCCTAAGTGGTGATTAGCAACTGTCAATTCATGCTGGGCAGCTGAACACTTGAAATCCGCCGTGAGTACGAAGGATGATTTGGTGGTCCAGACCACACTCCCAAGGCATGTCTCTTGTTAGCTAGCTACGGAGAAGCAGGGAAAAACAGTTGGTAATTTAAAACAACACATCACGATATGTTAAAATATACAATACGTATTTGAGATAGCAGTGAAAACAAGTATACAAACCGGGCGATTTCAGTAGCGAACCACGTTAGCCTTCTACGGGCTTGGGCGGTGGTACTTCCTCGGACGATCTCAAGGGTCGTTTACCAACTCTTACACCTACAAAACTGCATGCATTCACCTGTTGTAATACTAAGCAATAATAATGGTTCAGCGCTAACACCCTTTCGCAGCCATGCTACCCAGAGGAAGCACCAGGGAAGAGACAATGCCCAAGCCTAGAGAGGAGTGGTCGATATGCTGAGGTTGGGTTCGAACCACGTACCTTCCTGTTAGTACGTTTGTGCCCTAGCCACTATGCTATCTCGAGCTCGCACTACTTCGTCTTCTGTAGGAATACCGCATCATACTTCCTTAATGCAGCTTGTCCAACTAGCTTCCTGCATCAAGTGATATCATTTTGACTAAAATGCCTTGATATTTTGAGACAGATTTGCAAAGTGAACAACAGATTTCCAAGATATTTGGCTTATGGAATTAAATCCGTTTTAACATGTTGGAATTCCGTACTAATGGTTGAAAGAGCCATGTTTATTGATGACGTTGCAATAGCAGGATGGCATAATTGCAGGTGCTTTGGAAGACTTTTTGTGTTGTAATGGCAGACAGATTTTTTTGCTGTGGAATTTTGCCTGGAGACAGTAGTGATCTACTTTGCATGACAGAAAAGCACCATTCCATCCTGACAGGAAATTATCAGCAAGACGTCTCCCAGAAACTCCAATGGAGGCTTAAACCTGCAAAAACCTGCTGACAGGGGCTTAGGACTTGCAACCTAATAGTAGTGTGATTCAATCTCATTCCCTTTTGGATGTTTTGTCACTCTTCTGCTATACGAAGCACTTGAATGGTTAGTCAAAAAGAGTACCTCTTATGGACAGATCATGGGGAAGTTTCACGGGGATAGAAAAGCAGTGTTCTTCTAATGCCGCGGTAGTCTTGGTATATGATATCTCGTTAAGTGGACGTGGCACCAACCAAAATTCGTAGCTGAATCAGATACAAACTCACTTAGAACTTAGGACAGTAACCAGACCATCTTAGGTTACACTGCATCAAGCGCCAAATATTACTGAATGTGACTGCTGAATATAAGAGATCGAACTTTCACCTTTCGAATACTTGTCGTCAACATTTTTATAAAGCAGTGGTGTCGATAACTTCATCAATAATGTTTCATTCTCAATCGACAGAATGATAGGGCTAAAGTGATGCGCCATAGTAGGTCAGCTAGATGATTGGCCTCCACAATTTTCTTGAAATCTGCAGTTAAACTCTTGTCCACTATCGGTGCGACGATTGTGGGGAGATTCACCATGGTTTCCAATCCCTTCAGTTCACAGTGTTCAGCAGCTCAAGATCAGTCGAACAATCTTGCAGTTACTTTCAGGCGCCGGTCATCGCCGCTGGCACTGGCACATTTCTTACTAATTCGTCTGATTCAAGAATATGGAACCCTCTCCTCTGCAATGAATGCCACAGTGTTGAGGTTGCGACTACTTTGAGGGGCACCGGTTGGATCCGGAAACTTTCCGTTCCGATCATTTCGATCAACGAGTATTACAATACCGATATCCCCGCCCAATTTGACAGAAACAATCCCGATGAATTCGTGGCAAATAACTACAAATAACCATAAACGTCATGAAATAAATTGCGTCAGTAGGAGTTGAATCTTCAAAGATGGCAAGCATTGAGAAACAGTAAACGTAAAGTCGACAAGGAGCACTCAGAGGGTTAATCGATTTGTCTACACTACCAATCCATTATGTTCGGACGACAGCAAAGTAGGTTCAAATCTCCCTTAGTTCCTTGTTGGCCCCAGGCTTTTTATCATCAGGTCCACTCAGCTCAATTCAATTCAGACAAGCACTCTGAGAGGTGGACTCTCAGCGTGCAGGCTTGCAGCGGATATCAAAATATAGCTATGTGGTAGTTACCGCGTTAAAAGTAGAACAACAACAAGTGTAGAATAAACAAGAAAGCGTGACAGGGACTCATCACGTAATTAGTAAGAGGTAATATGGTACTGGGAAACGTAGAATGTCACGGGTTTCCGGTAGGTTCGTAGTTCTTGTAGGCAGAATGTTGTACTTGGAACACTTACTGGAAGTATATACGGTCTGAGACAAAACTAGATGAAGAAATTTTGGGAAGCCCGATTTTGGGAAATCCTGGGTAAACCGATTATTGACCTAAGTATAGGGAACTGGTTTTTCTCAGTAATGAAGAACAGCAAATCCAAATGGGGAGAGACATACAAGATAACAAATTTAGCAATACGGTTTGGGGGTGATTGTTAGTGTTCTCAACCTGGGCACATAAAAACAACGTATTCGGACTTGGTGAAAACTGCTTGAATGTGAACGACCAACTGATGATACTCAGTAGATCTTCAGGCCTTCAGGTCAGTGTGTCTTGAAAGATGTACATTCTTAGCTACAGCCGAAATCGAACTGTCAGCAGTCATAGTCAATCACGATGTCTTCATGCTACTGATCCTGTATAAAAAACTGGGACAAAGTGGCCACGGCTTTTGGTAAGAAGGAAACTTGGAGAGGGCGGTGCCTAAAAAAACGGTGTTTGGGTTGGTAGTGATGTGGACTTGAATTGGCCAAGACATGTGAAATTGATTTGGTTGTCAAGATGATCGTGTGCAGGCTTGGTTAAACGTTTCACCCTAGACCTGTCGGCGAAAAGCTGTAGCAGCAAACCTCCAAGGGCACCGCCAGGGGCACATTTGTCATTTCGGAATAACAAAATTAACTTTAGTCATTGTGCCGAGTGCTGAAGAAACCGAAAACAAGATGTAGGTGATGTTTAGATCACCACTGTTAGTACGCAACCTGGTATATTGAGCTATTTGAATTTATACTTGATAGCTTTAAACGTTCGAGTAACTTTGTCGACACAAAAACTTGGGGTTTCTACTTTACGCATCGAATTTGTCTTGACCATCCTCAAACAATACGAAATGCTTCCCCTGATGAACAGAATTGGAAGTGGCTCGCTGAGGATGACTGCACACAACCTGAGTAGGAGCGGTAACACATGATCGAGACAGCAAGCTTTACTGTAATTCACTGTCAGCGTTTTCCATATATCATATTTTTTGTCAGAGCGTGAGTCAACTCACTGCCCTCTTCGTGTTACAGGACTTCGTCTTGTCGATAAAGGTTTATCCAGCAACTTCATACGCCTAATAATCCGATCACGGAACACAAAGCAGTTCACATAAGCCGTTGTTTACCCTTTAGGTGTGCTGACTTGTTCAGTGGAGTACTGGGCCATAAAATAGTCTTGTTTGTATCTGTTTCACTTCAATTCGGTTTTCTGTTCTCACCCTGTCCAAACCTGTTAACACCTCCTTATGGAGTTTAGATGTGTTCAGAGAGTGATTACACACAAGTGATCAGAACAAGAGCTTCACTGGACGCCTATCATGCGTGTCAAATCCCAGGTCAAGTTTGTCACCCATAAAACACATCGTCTACAGTTCAATCACCAGATCAGCTCGTTTATCACGAAGTTTCGTCACAGTGTCTTTTAAATAAGTGTATGGTAGCCTATTCGACAATCAGTGTTCATTTAGACTGGCTGTCTTTAACAGACGTTTCCGATTCAGGTGAACGTGATCATTTGACTAGAGCTGACAGAGTCGTGGCTACAGAAACAGTCTTCTCTGTCGGCAGTTTTCTGTTTGTCCTCGGAAGCGGATCTTAGGTTATGGTGATGCAGGACGATGAAGATCACTCAGATATGAACTTCAACAAGTTTGTGTTTGCATCCTTTGGGCGAACTACCTACACAGCTTGGATTTGGTGCCCGGAGTGGGCGAGAAACAACAGAACAATTTTCCGGATAGTGTGAAACAAACTGATCGCAGAATATCTATATTTTGCTAGTCTTTTTCTTGGCTGGTCTCGAAGTCAACTGATCTTGATTGGTTCATCCAAACGCACGTAATCATCCTCGTAAATACGAGTTGTAAGTTATACATCAGCACCTCATAAACCTCCGACCCGTAGCATTCACATGGGGGTTGTTGAATTGATTGGGTGCACTCATAAATGCATTGGCTGCCAAAATGATCGAAACGTCGTTTGCTTAGGTTTGGATTTCATCCGTACATTTCCGACCGAAAGGCGACCTGTCAAATCATACTGGTGGCTTCTGCATCCACCCGTACTCAGAAGCAAAACTGCGTCACTGGTTTCTACCTCGCAGTTCTCCTTCAGACTTCGTGGAACAAAGGACTACTCTCTCTTTCTCTCTCTCAAACCTTGCCCATCGGTTTCACGTGCACATATGTAACAGAGAATTATCAATTTTGGATGTACCAGTGACGTTGACCCATTACGTGAAAAAACCTATATTTTTTGCCACTCTTTAACAGAGCTTCTCAAAAGGGGCAAAAGATGCAGCAGACTGTCGGCAAGTTCTAATCAATCTCATTAACAGTACTAAAAAGCTACTGCAACTCTTTGAATACTGACCTAACTCAGGGGTCTTCATACTGCGTCTCCTGAACCGGATCCGATTAGAGAGTTAGCTTCTTCTAGCAGTCGCTGCTTGGTATCAGAAAAGAAGAAGCTAGTTCTTTCACAAAATTTAGAGGGCATCAAATAAAAGTCAATAGTTTCCACGGAAGACTCAAGTGAGACCCAGCTGAATCTCTCGTTTATGATAGTCTCCAACTGAGTGTGCTGCAAAAGGGTCACCTCACGTTTCAGTTGGTACGATATTTTCACGCATATTTTCATGAAGGAAGCTGCCCACATTAAATCCGAAACCGGTTGTGGGCTTTTGAAGAGTTTCCAGCAACCTTGTGAGTACTTCCTTTTAAACATGGAAACTGCCTAAAGACAAAGATTGAGATCAATAGTAAAATGTGATGGTTTTTATACAGTACTGTAAACAACCCGGATGACGATTGTCTGACTGGTGTGATAACTGATTGGACGCGACCCCCATGCATCGGTGGGCATCCACATACATTGGTCCGCATCCATTGGTGCGCACAAAGCTGTTCGCGTCATAGTACTAAGACCTTCTTGTAACCAGTGAATAAGGTCACTTGCTGTTTCATCTTGGAGAGCGCAACATTCGCCAGTATTATGGAAGGGGACATTTTTGCAGCGGTGAGTCATTTCGAATTTCAGAAGTGCCTTTACGGAAATTAGAGTGTGTAAAATGAGTGTTCATAGCATTAGACGTTCAGTTGGGTAAGTAAGCACGGAATGAGATTGGCGGGAATTCTGTGAAATTTCTGACCCCCAAGAACGGTGCAAGGCGACACTGGGCTATCTGAGACTTCTCATTGACCATATGAGTAGTGTTGTGTGAAGGAAAACGCATCGGTATCTAGATTATCGTTCCAACTGAAACATGAAATGGTGTTCGCAGGTTGTGTTTGGCGGAAATATGCTATAACTGAGAGGTTAATTTAATAATCAGTTGCTCCTTTCTTTAAAACCATAATGATTGAAAACCAAGCGCATAGCTTCAGTTGCACACGTTCTGTCCGTCCTCAGACACTGCGACCTTTGTCACCACAACGGGACGGGAGATTTTGACATCGGAACGTCCCCTAAAGCACCTTCTAGAATGAATCATTTTTACCGACAAAGCGGGGCGAACCCAATAACTACATGGGCCGCATAGGCAAAGCAGTATGATAACTATTTCCTATGCATGCGAATTTGTTCCGAAATAAGGTCCTTTCTGGTAATGCCACTGCACTGATACATTGACGTAAACATAATGTCAAAAGTCGGTGGTTTAATCAGCAAAAATTCCGTGAGACCGATTCTAAATGTCATGCTACCGAACTGTCGGTATCTTTTCATATAAAACCCGAAACGAAAACCATGGAATGCCTCCAAAGTAACAACGTAGACGGGTGGCAGTTGATGGGGAAAAAATGTCCTGGTTTACTGGGTCCTGTTTTTGCGTACTTCATTCCGCGTCAAAAATTGCCCTGTAGAAAATATCTGTATAGGTCTTCCATGGTGAAATCAGCCAGTTTTGTGGTTTCTGCGCTTCATCAAAACCTTTTAGGGATTTTGCTACAGTTATTATTCCTGTCATTCACTTTGCCACATATCAATTCGGCAAAAGTGAATTTAAACCAACAATTCTGTAAACCCGAAACTGGAACCGACATTCGATTGTCCATGTAGCTAAAGTTACTAATGTGAACAAAAGGCAAATTCAACTGTTTGTTGGGGCAATAAGTTGATGGGATCGGTCAAAACCGTCACTTTGGAAGGACGTGGTGGCTCTGGGCTTGTCAATAAATCTGAGTGGATCAGCATAACATGGACTCTTCGTTTTTTTTCTTAAATTTCATATTGGGGATAGTGATGCTGCAACCGATTCGATCCAAACTCTGCCATCATCAAGGCGAGATTTCATTGCATAAAGAACAAAAGTGGAATTTAGCAGGACCCGAATGTATGTCAGCGCAGAAGGTTGGTCTCTATTAAGGTATTTCACTGCGCAGTTAAGCTCTGGTGGTCACGTCCGGTCTGTGGTGGTGTATCAAAACTTTGGGCGGATAGATGTTTGGAGACTGTCGGCTTACCTGAACCCCGAGGCCGCACACTTGGTGGGAAAACGTCCTGTCGGAAAGATTCATTCAAGTCTCCGCAAGTAAGCAATTCAAACAAGACACAAAATTGAAGTGGATCCTTGGACCTCATTATGGGCACGAATCCCATTCAGGATCAGCCTAATAGAACTAACCGTTTTCTAGCGTTATAAGAAATGAGGTTAGTCGAACTTCGAGAAGTACGCCCGTAAGCGGAACCCCAAACAGGTTAAGACGGCTGACGGGCTAGATGTGTGTTCCAGTCGGTCTTGCATAAAACCAGAGGAGATTATCTGCAATAAACTTTTGATGTTGGCTTCCAAAAATCGTTAAAAGTTTCTAACAGAAGAAGAATTAGGTGGCACGGATGTCTCTCTAATGAATCACCAGCTGCGTGAATAACGGGGATTACAAACTAAGCCTGACTAATGTACGCAACACTGTTCTAAACAGCGGCAAACCAGTTTGTCTAGCAATTACTGCTGGTAACTGCAGACGACACGTCCGAGGGGCAATCAACCACAGAAATGATTCGTGCTCACATGTTACACAAGATACAGTAGCCCCTTCCTGTTAAAACTTTACATTATAATGCAATTTTACGTAATATAACATAATACAATAGAACACAATGTAGAATTTGATATAATCCGATAAACATATCTTTCCAGAGGGATTAACATTGTCCATAAATGAACGTTTATCAAATTTACCGCTCATTGCAGAGTTTTTGTGCTGTCAATATTGTGGCTAATATCAGCTACCTTCAGTGAAATTATTGACACCCGATGATCATAGAATCTCGCGCATTAGTAAGCATGTTACCACCGTTGTGTTATGTTTAGTGTCATTTTGAGTGAAATCGGGCGTTCGCCTTAAAGGATCGTGATTTTAACGAACCTGTAGGTAGCCAGCGCTTCAAATAACAACCCTAGTCTGGCGATCTGGCCGGCATGATCCTTCACCATGACGATATTGTGACCATGAGCCTCATATTATGCAGTTTCATTCACCACAAGGTAAGGTTGCCCCAGAGAACCACCACAGCTTGTGTTCTGTAGCGTTGGAATCGGAAATAAGACCACACCCACGACGGCACGGGACATAGCTTTATAGATTCATAGATTGTTCCAAACTTGCATTGCCAGTGTAAACCAGATTGAACAGTTGTGACGAAAGAGAAACTTTCATTCTTTTAATGGCGACCTACTGACAGTGGTACTTCATTCAAACAGCAAGGGAGAACGTGATAACTTCGATTACCACCGTAACTCCGAATGGGATAGCACAATTTGATCAGGTTCGGCGGGCACTGTGGAGCGACTTGCAGAAACGTGTGGGCGGATTGGAGCACTCGACAGATCCCATACTGTTCAAAGTTGACAAAAACCTACCCTAGGAAAGGCTTCGCCTTGTAACTCGCATACCTGAATATTTTTTTCCAGTGGAACCAATCATCCACACAAATACCCTTTTTCCCCCATTATTTTGCTCGGGCCATAAGGAGCAATGCTTCCAAACCGGTGCCGTAAGCACACTGATCTGCAAGATTCTACTTTTTTGATATGAGTAGCTAGAATGTTGGATGAAAATTCTAGCAACCAGATCCACGAAACATCCGCTCAACATGGTGACAGAAAACTACCAAGTGTCCCCACGATCGTTTTTCTTTGTAGATATAGGACTACGGGATTGCCATACGCATTTTTATTCCGTTTGGTTTACCTCAGTAATGCAGCGGTCGACGAAATTATTCGCTATATTCATGGTGTATATATCCTTCCGTTTTTAAGCGAGAAGCCCTAACTCACTGAGTGCTGAAACAAGGAAAATTTAGATCAAATGCGAATAGATTCCACACGCCTGGGACTGATCAGCGGACAGAACTGAAAAATTCCTGACAGGTTTTTTAATGGATCCTGAAACTCTTAAAGAATAGTAAGAAAGCCATTGGTTTTCGAGGACGGTGAAATTTGTTTCTGCAGACCAAAGTCAGCCGTTAATCCTTTTGTACGGGTTAATGCTGATAAATACCCAAACACGAAATACGTTCAAATGTGCTGTAATCAAATACACCGAATGGACGTTTTTGGATCCTTCGCCTTTGCGGGCAGCTTATAACACGCTTAGCTTCAGAATCCTCAGAATCCCCAACACCCTCCAATGACAGTTTTGGTTTATCACAAGTTTTGTTCCGAAAACCTTCCTTTATTGAAGTGGAGAGTACAAATATATGTGGCATGAATGAAAAGACGCCTAAATGTCGAACCAAACTGTCGTACCGCATTTTACTTTCGAACAACTATCCTGACGTTATATTCCTGATTTACACCGGCTATATTGTCCACCATCGTGTTCCCGGATTTCACAATGAAAAGGGTAATAGGTGTACTACGCGCTTTGCTAGATGTCCAGTTTTGCTTTCAGAGCAGCGCATAAACTGTATAGTACAAAGAATGGCAAAGTGGGGGATTGTGAACACAATATGAAACCCAAATTAGGTTGGCGGGTTTTTCTTGTTATATAAAAGTGAATTAAAGGCACCGGTCGAAAGAGATCGGCAGTTCTAGCATTCTACCACTGAGATGTGTGTTACACAATCCTTTTGAAAGCCATGACTTCCATGTTCGGTTGGCATTTAGTGTGATGAGGGATGAAAACATCTGTACGTGGTCATCTTACTGATCTCTGTTGATTGTTGATCGTGTAGCTGCTGATCTGTCCCCCCCCAGCTTGGCGGTTAACTTGCGAACTTTTCGTCGATAAAAGAGCGGACATCATCAATACTCGGTTGAGGGATTCCTTACCCCATACCTGCCTACGTTTTCTGTCAATCAGTACTTGACTTCTGGAATGAACTATGCGCCGAAATTAGCACGTATATTCCCCCTCCCATTTAGTAATACTATTCATATTTGGTCTCAGTTGAAAATATCCTCAAACCGCTCGCTGGATTTTCACGCCTTAAACGTTAAAACATAGATGCACAAGTGTTCTTGATAAACGTGTATGGAGACGGAAACTAGGTTAGCTAGTATAGACCTGAGTGTGCTCAACTGACCTTAACAAACATGCTAAAATGACTTGTTTTATTCACAACACTTGAAACAATATACATGGCGTTTTTAAGAGACTGTATAAACAACAAGTAGAAACGTGCCTCATTTCTCTTGAAGATAAAGTGATTTCACCGACTACGTTGCATACCGATGTAGAGGGTACATTGGGCAACAAGTTGATGAATTTGTTTGGAATGAAAAAATCGGAGCCAGCAAAAGAGTCAAAGATGTTTTTTTATTCTCAAGCCTCCCAATTTTTGGCCTCTTCGTATTGCCCATGAAGTGAAAGGATTCTTGAATATTGAGCACGCCTCTATCTTAATCAGCACGGAATCGATTTTACCCAAATATGATATGTGATTGCAGGAACAAGTGGAATTGTGTTAGACTGATTAGAAGCCGAAGTAGGAGAAGATTCTCAGCAAGCACCATCACGTAAGCATTGATCTGATCCACCTGTCCGGTTGCGTTCATTCATGTTCGTCCACACTAATGAAAGGAAGGGTTGTATTCGAATTTATCCAACGGGCAGTGCAGTACAGCATTTTTGTCATGCTCATGTTTTGTGCCATAGGTCTGAGGTTCGAGTCCCACCACGGCCAAGGACTCCAGTCTATGCTTCTCTCCTTTATCTCGGACAAGTGGGGATAAAATCTCTAGGATGAAATAAAAACCCTTCAGGACGAAACATAAGTGGATATACACTCAACAAATCTTCAACTACCTAAAATAAAAGTTGACCACTAGGTTTCAAGCGTCCTTGGATGGTCTTCACAGGCGGGTCACTCGATAAACGTGCAAGATGACGTGAAAACCACTCACGCCGTTCGAATGTGAACACATTCACTCACGTAAATGCTGTAGATTAGCTGTACCTGGTGCAAGGTGGTGGAACACTCAACACATGCTCGCCCGCATGTCACAGTGACATATACAGGAACAACCTCGGATAAGAGAGACAGTGGGATCCAGTTGTTCATTTTTTGGTGCAAACTATCAAGAACACTTGTTCCGAGAAAGGAGAGGGACCGTATAAAACTTCTCGTCTACGCAGAGCCATCACATTGGTATGCATTTTCCGATTAGCGACTGTCATGAGATTGATGTTTACAGTCAACGAAGTTGGAGTCACCCACTCAAAAATGCCGTGAGTGTTAACTAAATATATTTGTTTTGCCACTTTGGAGCTAATTTTAACCTAGTTATTTAAAGTGATACCGTTAGCAGTGAGTTTTATAAAGAGGGGATGTCGTTTATGCCGGGGGCCCGGAACAGTTTTCTCAATGAATTTTCTATGCAAGTCATATTTATGGTCAAAGATGTAAATCTGTAACATGTAACGCTTCCGCATTTGAAAATTTTCTGCCACAAACCTGGGTGCCCACTGTATTTCGTCCCCTTCGGCGGACATTTACTTACGGTAACTTTAGATGATCTGGTGACTTGTTCAAGGACATTTCGACGAAGTGATGACATCCCCAGCAAGTAAAGATGGCGTACTTTCCTGGGTAGCATTGGTATTTTCTTAATATAATACAACACCCACAATGAGTTCATCCGACAGAACTTATCTAATCCGCTTTGGTCATGAAAATAAACTAGTGTCCTTGTAACGGCATAAGGCGATATTCGCGCATGAGACCAAGCTGAGATGCACCTGAATACCTCACTTATGATATTATTCAGTCAGAATTCAGCAGCTTTTTCCGTTAGCACCACCTCAGCTTGTATGCGGGTGTATTTTGTCAGTCTCGTACAAAGTGGTTTCGAAGTAGAGCACAAAGCTGGAATGACGTCTATCTGATGAGCTACATGAATGGCCAAACCGGTTGTGGGCTGTCGACCAAAGTTCCGAAAGGTCTTAAAAACTAAAGTACATTATCTAGACAGAATCCTCTAGTAGTCTCAAAAATTATACGGCCCAAGAAACATGTGTCGGGGACTAGCCCTCTTTTTATTATCCGCATAAGTTGACTTGTCTTCTTTGTAGTCATGTCTAGAGTGTGACTTCCAATGGGGGGATGAAAATATTTCAGTCTGAGCCACCGAAAACTTGGGCTGAAAAAGTGGAATTGGTGCAGTAACTAGAAGGCCGGCGGTCACATACGTTAGGGGTAGAGTAGAACCGTTTTAGCTACAATCCGTTTGTCGTATGAATTTAGTAAAAGCGTCGAACGGTTTTCGTATCGAATGCTTCCCCATCAGTGCAAAGAATGAACTTTTCCCCAGTGCTTTCGAGGTCAGTCTTCTACTGGGAACCCCTAATGATGGGACTGTGTGTAGGTGATCATTCTGCATCCAACTTTCACTGCTAGTATTATTTAGTTTCAAACAAATATTTGAAGCGAATTACTTGATGGATTTTGGACAGAGGAAACGATTTTACCCTGATCTTCTTTAAAAGTACAATGACTTTTGTTTAATCTAAACTTTTTCGACCGAGTTTACACAAAAGGTCGCAAGCAAGGTTCGCGCAAGCAAACACACTAGACACGGTTGCCGGTCAGTTTGTACAAATTTTTATGATGTTCAAGGTAAAAACGTACATTGGAAAAATCGTGAGTCGTAGATGTACGCTAGCCACCAAGCTATGGTTTCCTCTTGCATTTAGTGGGTAGTAATAAATCCAATTGACTTGGGTCAGCAGTTTGGTGACTGATATGCGCTGCCTTTGTACGGTGCGGACAGGAATAGATTTAAACAGATGGAATATCCGTAGGTATTGCCAGCCGTGTAATGCTGCGTCCGGAGCAGTGGGTTTTTCTCCTCCTACCAAAGTTAGAACCAAGCTTCACGGAGGCATCGATAACATATCCTTTCTGAGGTTCACACTTGTGTTCAGATTGGCATTTCTGAGTGACTACTCAATAATAGTGCTTTGGTGGGCTACTAGCAATGATCTTACCTATGTTTTCCTTCACTCTGTTCCCTAATAATACATGTCACATTGGTGTCAAACAATTTCTTACGCTAAGAGGGTCTATTTATGTGGTTTATGAACTGAAAATAAAGTTTACTAGAAAAACAAAACTGTTTCTAGTCGGTAATGGTAGAGCGTGCTAACTAATTGATGATGATTCAAACTAGGAAATGGACTGTCACTTAGTGTGATAATTTCAATACTTCGAATGTACAGTCCTTTCATCAACTCATAAAGTAGGCGAAAGTCCCTAGTTCCGATTAATGTAACATACATAAGTGGAGCAATACACTCATGTGCTGATCAAGATGGGATTATGTTGTGGACCACAGTCTTCTTAATGCCATCTTAATACCTTGAACCCTAGTCTGGATAGCCTGATGCGCTTAGCCAAACCAGAAAGCCAATGAACGTGTAAATCAGCTGATCTATTGATCACTTACGCGTACAAGCGTGTCATGTGCAGCCGAAAACGGGCTGTTTATAAAGCTCACGTGGAAAGTTCTAGGCGGGCCAAAAAAGTGATACTAACAATAGAACTCATCTGTCAAGGGCAAGCGAAGAACAACCAATTAAATCTGTCTCAACGAAAACGGTTATTCCACTGGCAGTTGTGTAGTCCAGTTACATTCGGAGCTGGTTCTCTTAATAGATTAACAGGTGAGTCAGTTGAATCCCAGGTGAATTTTCTGTTTATGTTATGCCCACATAATAATATCAGCTACAAGTTGTTTGGTAAGTAATTGGTGAAACGGAATTTTTTGGCAACCAATACTCAAGTGAGTGAAACTATGGACAGTAGTTGGTTGATGGATGGGTGTACGTTAACGTGTAGTCACGCTTTCAAGAGTACCTAAATAATGCAGTGTATTTCAAACAGAATGCTACCTCCTGTTTTCGAAGCTCCATGTAGGCAGACTCTCGGGGCCGGGAGTCTCAGCCAATTGAAGGGTGTCCTCGTGCGATCTGAACTCTGACTAGCAGAATGACCATTTGGACAAAAGCGCAGGCTTACATATTTCCGTCTGTCTCCGGCACTTAGAGGGATCGGTTTCATTTACAAATTATAAACCTTGTAAATGAAAGGCCATTTAACCGATGGTCAAAACACAGTCTATCTTTCGTGAGTATAAAACCAACTGAGAAGCGCAAATAAGCTAGGAACAATTGATATCGTAGGTAGCGATCGATGGAGGACATGCTCTAGTCACTTTTAAGCGTGTCTTGCATTTTCTCACTGACAGTATTTTACTCCGAACCTATAAGCACGGGTATAGCTTTTCAGGGGCCCTCAGTACATTGACGATAGCTATTCACGGAGAGAGATAGTTTACTGCCATGTATATTCAGGTGTCCCCATACCCCACATCATGTCAGTATTTGACCGCGGATTGGACTGTTCGGTTGCTCTCTGACGGTGAGGAAAGCGTCCATACGTCCATGCGATGGCGGGAACACATTTGTTGAACCCCATTCTAATGTCCACTAAAGGGCGAAAGCACAAAATAAAAGGATCTAGTGTATTCCATTGGCTTACGATAGAGTCCAAAGCTACGCGGATCTTACAAGCATAACTCCCCGATTCGGTCAGTAGAATAAGCCACTCCATTGCCTTGATGTGCGCCATCGAAACTGACGTGGTCATCAAAGTACGACAGAGGGCTGTTTTATCCAACAGTGGTACGGCAAGCAAGCTCTATTGGTAGTTTGTTTGTATGCAGAGAGAGACAATGAAATTCTGTGCAGTTCTGAACAAGAAAGTAAAAAGATTTGTTAGAGAAATTCTGATCAGAACCCATTTGGTTTTGTTTAAAGCTAGCTTCGACATCTTGGTACATCGTGGTACACTCAGGTTGCGGAAGAAATTGAAATTCCAGATACTGGGTAAAGAGATGTGTGATAGCTATCAAAGTTCCAGAAAGGTAGAGGTATTCGAACAGACTGTTTCATGGTCTATCGTCTTTCCAAAGCGTGAAAATGTATAAAATTTGGAGGATTATTGCTGAAATGACTAAATTTAAGAAAAAACAAGAGGTTTTATTTAGTTATTTATTTGTTTGTTTGTTTGTCATCGCTAGTAAACTTTCGGATGAGTGTCAAGTCGAATTTCTCAATAATATACGAATACCTACGAGTATGCATAAATATATGAAAATAACCAGGTTGAGACCGGGTCTTACCGAGATGATCAGAAAATTTAAGCCAAACCGGCTCATACCGACAGCATTTTTAAACGTCCACAGGTGAACGACAGTGGGGACTTCTGAAGTCAAGCAAAATATGAGATTATGAGTTTTCTGTGGGCAAACGTTCTGATGCACAAAGGTACCCGAAAGCTCCTTTATACGCCTTTGGTGTTCGGTATATAGGGGATAGAAAGGGTCGTGGAGAGTCGCGTTCAGAAGGTCTGAACAGGTTTTGAAGTGTCAAACTATAAAGGCTGCAATGAGGAAACTAACGATACGTTACTGGGTGCGGACGGCATTATGGCGCAAGGTCTGATGACAGTAAATTCAACTGTCAACAGACCACAAAAGACCGCGACCGAGCAGTACAGTATCATGAGTAAGGCAGTAACATGAACAAAAAAGTTAAGTATGGAAAGAAAAATATATCGAGCAAACCACTCTCTGATAAAAACCCACCCCACCAATCTTCAGAAATGCGTCTGCTACGTAATCTTACCAGAGAGGAAGGAAAACCCTTCGTTGTGAAGTCATTCATTAGCAAACACGAACCAAGGGATTACAAGGTATTAGACACAAAAGTATGGACCTTAAATGCACAGAGTTTTTGAAAAGTTAACATTCCCAAGTCTCATCTTAAAATTCCCCGGGCGTTTTTGGAATAGAAAACAATTATAAGCGAACACTGCAAAGCGGTACCATAATTTCCATGCTAACCTTCACATTCCGTCAGATACGGGTGCGGAGCCTGGACACTGGACAATAGGTTACTTGCATGCTTTATCAGTAGTGAACACAGTTACACCGGCATACACCAGAGGACAACTTGACTTCTAGGTGTTTGTCGCACTATACTTGCACTAAGGGGAGTTCATCGAGCGTAAATGTTGTTGTTTGCCCGTCATAATGTGAATACAATCCAGGCATGCCTTCTGGAATTCATATTGACGGAAATGCCTTGAGACCAAGAGCAGATGGCATGGATATCCTACTGACGGCTTAGAAGTAGTGACTAGAAAACAAGCCCTTTGGACATATTTTGTTGCAATGATTGAGTCGTCAAACAGTAAAAGACCTGCGTACAACGTGAAGAGGACAGGTGGTGGAACGGCTATCTTAGGCGAACCGCAATCCATTGAAATCGTGATTGGTTTCATGCCACCAAGCCATGCATACAGCTTACTTTCAGTTGCTTAAAACATTTAGAGAAACAAACCATGATCAAAGCAAGTAAAAAGTACCGCTAAAGTCTATAAATTAAATGCGAACACGCTTGTTGCTGTGATCAAGCTTCCCCAAAATATGGTATGTTAAGCAGGCAACAAAGTCCGCGGTCAATCTTTTGGGTTTGTGAGAAGACTGATGCATGTCCTTAAAGGCACACAGCCAGGGTTGCATTGTAGTGAACATCACCCTATTTAGCAACTTAAGCCGGACCAAAAATGCATGAAGTAGGGCGGCATTTCGTAGGACCACAAGCTGAGTTTAGCGATGGTGTTGTTCTGGAGATCCCCCATCCTTTGACGACGTGTGACCCTCTAGGAACACGACTGAATAGACTGGAGACGAGAAGAACAAGTTTGGTGCTTCAAAGCTTTGAAAAAAACAACAGCGATACGTTGTCAGATCCACTGACCCTTTCTGGGAAGATATTTTTCAGTTTTTGTATGCGTCGCCGATGCATACAATGCTGAAGTATGTGTTCACACAAACGTGTGCAACAAAATATACCTAAACCGTTGAAGTTACTGGCTTTGGCAACAAATGAGCAACTTGGCTGATTAGTATTCCTTAAGAAAATGAACCTCCTCGTTTGCTGACTCAAGGGAGTCATCATCGCCTTTCAGATGTCTGTTCCCATTGGCCGCAACATAAAATTTTTATACATATTATTCTGTCTAGAAAAATCGGCTCTAATAACGGTCTTGCTCCGTTTTCACACTTGTAAGCTCTTTCTACCTAAAGGCGGTATTTCTTGAGCACAAACGAAGCTAAGCTATATGTGTACTGATAAAATAGGTGCCCACTTGTTGGCCTAAATTTACGCAGAACTCTGAGGAGATTATGCATTTTCTCATGACCCAGAACTCCCGATTTTAAACTACATTGGAACGTTTGGGAACACCAAACCTTGCCTTTTCAAAAAACGGTGTCGAATCACAGCTATCAGTTTTATGAAGTTAACGATGTACAACCACCGACCCATCGCAGCGCTCCACTACGCTCCATAACAACGCACTGATGGTGTCATCTCGATTGGTGATCAAACGTTTGCACTCAAACTGCCCAGCTCAGCGAACAAACCAACGACCGTGTATATCCATTTCGACAAGTAACGTCTACAGAAATCGAGAGAACACATTCAAGGAATAGAATCGTTGACGCATTAGGTCCACAAGCAAACGATTAAGTAAAAACCTAGTTGAGGACTACTTTGGATGCAATAATGGTGACTTAGTTTAACGACAGATTAGGAAACCGTTTTTTCCTGTACTCATATTGACACGATTGCACGGTAACCGAACGACCGTCAGTATCGGTGGTACCAGGTCATTCACAGACTAACCTCGCCAACCACTTCGGTGAATGCTGTTGCACTTTTAAGGGAATTTTTCCTCCGTTGTCCCATCAAATTCCCCTTCTTGAAGTTTTGGGAAGATTTCGCTAAGAGTGAGTTAGCCCCAACGTGTTTCAAGCGTATTTTCGTTTCAGTTAACCTTTTATAACGAAAATTGCCCCGTTTTAGTGAGTTTTGCTGATTTTGTTCTTGGCGAAATGCATTTGTTACAAAGTTATTTGATGTTAACCAGTGACCCAACTGAATGCATACATATACACACGTCAGGATTTTCCCGTTGACAAATGTGTGTTTAAATGAGTAAATCTGTTTTTAGGTCCCCATACAATGCTGAACAGAAACCAACAGACCTTAGGTCTCACTCTCAGCTTGCTTGCAGATGTAGAAAACTAAACTTAAAGCAACAGATGGAAGGTTTTTTATCTTTCATGAAATATACCGCACTTAGAATACCTGATGAGGAGAATTCTGTTGTATACAGTTGGAAATGAGGCATACTTGGTTGCGCCAGGTTGTTCTTTCCTTCTCCATATAGCATTGCTGTTAAAACATCCTAGGATCTCTAACCAAACATCGTGCTTCCTCGGATGTTTCTGTCGGCGCGTACTAACCCACGACTGTATTCAGTCCGCCTCCCCTCCAAAATCCGTAAGATCAAATGAAGCTTGGCTTGCCTCCTGAAAGTCCGCTAGGTGCATGCATTACAATCCATATTAATCACACTGTATAAAAACAATCGTTTTCCCACTCCCCTACCTCACATAACACGCACATGTCATCGTTGTGCATCTTGGCTTGTCGATGTGTGTCGGGCTTCCGCAGCGTCTGCGTTGCGTCAGCAAGGCTCCCAGCCCGACTGTTTTTCCTCTTTCTAACTTCACGGTTTCTGAACGGATAATTCCTTGACCTGCTTCAAAAATTAGTAGCCTGCTTTATCGGACAGCCGCACTACTGGCCCGGGTTTTCACCCGACCGGATAAAACACCTAGCCACTGGATTTTATTGGTGCGTAAGCTAAGAATATCACTGCGTGATGGTATGTAATATAGTGAATATGTTTGCTTGCAGAAGAACAGTAAGTTCTTGGGGTGGTTGGCTGCGTCATCCATGGAGGGTTCCACTGATCTGTTATGATAGCGTATGTGCACACATCCACCATGACCTCGGCAGCTTGGGTGATTCGCCAAATAATCGACTCCTGAGATTAACTTTTGTAGGCAAGAAACCAAAATGAGGGCTGCCGTCGTCTGCCTGTGACGCTGGATCAATCCTGTCGTAATTCGAGCATATATCATGGAAGATCCCTTTATGGATCCGTGGCACAGAACAAGAAAACTTCGAAAATTTGTGCCGCATGTGCATGGAAGCGGAAATCAACAGAATGAAAACGACGCAATTCGCTGGACAAATCGTTCTATAAAGTCAGCACCTCTAATGGCAGAGGTAAATACCATGCATCAAAATATCCTATCACCTACCTGTGAGGCACAGTCAAACGCATGATAAAAAGACAAATTTACATGTACTTTATCTTCCTGTCGTCGTCTAACACTGACACCAGCCGATTCAAGCCCAATCGCGGCTGCCCCCTTGGGCGGTGTTGAATAAGGTCTAAAAGAGCAGAGACCGCAAGAAGTGACCATTGATTAACCCGTCCTTCACCTTGCATCTTGGCTCTCTACTGTATCAACCTCCAATAGTAATAGGTTTATTTCTCAGTTTTTAAAGAGCGTACCAGTAGAGGAATGATTGGACTGTTACGATTTGAACGTGGCGAGCAACAACACAAGAAAGGGGAAGGGAAAACTGAGAAGACATGCTTATCATGCAATAAGTAATTGTAAATTGTGGAAAATAAAAAAAACTAGAACAACGGGGCAAGAGGTGCGACTATTTCAGTGATGAAGCCGGCTGACTTGAACTAAAACTGAAAAATGTTGCTGACTGTGGGTGACCTTGGACATTTAGTGAATGGCCAGGATCACGAAGGACTCGAGTGGAGATGAACAGCTGGAGAAATTTGCAGTAGAGGTAAGTGGCAATTTTCGTCCCGAGATATGGTTTACATTGAAACTGGATAGACTTTCTGGTGTCACTGTTGTAGAGACATCAGGTGTACAAGGCAGTTGGGACGGAGAGGAAGTGCTAATGCATAGGGCCAAACGAGCACCCTGAGTAAAATCGCTGAACGTGTGGGCGTAGCAAGCCAATATTGCAGCGGAACACCGAGATGGTTAAATTCAATGGAGAGGTTCTGCGGACTAGAACACAATCTCCTCAGGGATGGTTGAGACCAGGCAAGCGGTTCATTCGCATTTGCAAGTGAAAGTCCGGATAAGCGAGAGGGATGGTGAGGAGTAGGAAGAGTTTGGTTGCGGGTGTCATCATACTGGGTATGGCATTACCGCGCCGGCTATGCACTGACGCTTTATTTCTGGACAGCCCCGTGACGGAAGTCAAGGTTGCAGTGTTCGGACAGGAGCTGCGCATTCCTGTGGTAGCTAGATCCGGGTTAGCCGAAGAGAGCGACACAGGTGGGGTCAAGCCAGTGTAGAATCACAGGTAATTTTGATTCATTTGAAGATCTACGCGGACGTAAAGAGGGGACCAGGCAAAACAGGCGACGGTCAAGCGGGGTGTTCGGAGCAGCCACCACAAAAATTTAGTCTGGGGAAGAGGAGACAGTGGGATAAGATCAGTAGAGGCTAGCGAGTGTGGGGATAAAATGATGACCACTGATAGAAAGAAATCCAAAGAGGGATGACAACAAGTGAGATTAGATCACTTAAAGGCGATTTGTTTTGGTTGACCCAGTGACCAAGTGCTAGCTGAGGTTATCGATATAGTACGAGGGCAGAACAAACAACTATGAGTGTGCTTCTGCTTGACGAATATGCAGTTCACTCAGACAGCGGTGCAAGGGGCCAGCGTTGGTGGTAAGAGTGGTGCATCTTGCTTTGCACTGGGTTTTAGTCAATCAGTAGGCGTAAGACCAGAGCGAGAGTAGTTGCGTAATTTTGGGAAGGTGGGGAGTCACCCGATGTGGTGAGCAGGAAGGCTAGCCGTTGGACTAGTTGGTGAGGCTGCGTTAGACAGGGAGCAGTGGCAGTTTTAACTCAGTTACTGTAGAATAATTTGACGTATTCGGGAAAGCCCAATTGAGTGACGCGCAAAATCGCAAGCCAGAAATCGTGGATTCTTGAGATTTACCAATGAAATGCGGTACTACATGTATAAAATACGTAACGAAAAGGGGTACAAACCTCAAATTATGGGGGTTTCCGTCTATATTGTTGCACAAAGTAGTGCTAGTCCAAAGGAAGCCCGGAGAAGACGGCAAATCGATCTTAATTAGCGACACACGCTTGCGCAAAACCCGCGGTAACGCAAAATGTCGAAAAGCGCGCGTAAAAGATGGTTAACCAAATTGGTTTGACATGTCAAGGGTTAAAAGGTTCATGAGGGGCTACAATGCATATCCAGTCTGAGGTAGACGCAGTAAACAGTAGGCTCACACAAAAGAAGGGTTTGACCGGGGGAAAGGAAGTACAGTTACAAAGTCCCATCACATGGACTCACTTGTACAAAGGGGGATTAATGTGAAGAGGGACATCAGACGGATAATGAATGTTGAGCGAGAACTTCTGAGATAATGGATAAAGGCTGTAGTTTAGCTGGAAGCTACTACGTGAACTCAACAGAAGGGCAGGATTATGGGTACTAGTCGCTGAGTCACTGCTGTCAGCTCCAAGCAACGGGTAATGCATGACAAAAAACAGCCATCTCGATAGCTGTAAATGATAGTATTCAGGATATAATTAGGTCCTCATGTTTTATACGTATGGGATCACCTCCGAGAACAGGAAGGACGAGCATGTGTTATGCTTGGCTGACGAAATGGACTTGGTGTGGTGCAACCCCAATTAAGCTGGTGGCAACAGCTTTGCACGTCGATGCTAGCCGCGGGCGTTGCGGTGTCCTCAGGCTCCACCACGCTTTGCTATAAACTCAGACGAAAGGACAGTTTTCCTCCGCTTGTACTTCATGCCGTTGCCAGATAGATGACAACTGGGACAAGTTCAAACCAGAAGCTACGGAGAGGCAACAACAGCACGCTTTTATGGATTCACTGAATAATGATGTTTATTCCCAACTAGTGGGTAGCATACCTTCAGGCATGATCATAAATTTACAGTCAGAATAAGAGCATGACTGGTGGCGTTTGTGGGTACTGGGAATTCCGTGGAATAGGGACGGCAACATAAAGAGTGGGCATTATCCGAAGTAGACTTGGACACGCCTGAGGCGGCATGGGTAGGAAACCAAAATTACAAGGGCTCGTTCTTATGGGGAACATATCAGATGAGACAAGGTATGATCATTAAGATTTGAAAGTGGCGGGCAAAAACAATACGAGGGAGGGCATAGAAAGAGGATTCCTGTCTGGTACGTGATAAAAATAATAAAAGAAAAACTTCAATCGGCAGGAAAAGTGGAACCAGAATAACGGATCAGGAGAGGCAGCAGAACTGGCACGATCTGACCGGCTGATTTGAACTAAAGCCTAAAACCGTTACTGAGGCATCGTAGCCTTGGACCGTTGGGCGTATGGCCAGAGTCACGAAAAGCGTAAGTGGGGGAATATGCGGTACGAATGAATGGTAGTAGGAAACTCAGAATCACCGTGTGCTGTGAAACTGGAGAGACTCACTAGTGTTGCTGCTGGTGCGGGGTCGGGTCTAAAAGTTCCTTGGGAGAAGGAGTTCACGAAAACGCACAAGAAGGAACGCGAAATGCATGGAGAATGACTGACTTGGTGAGGGGTACAAAGTAAAAGACACCGAGATGTTCAGATCCGATGGAAGGTTCAGCAAATTGGAATTGCCTCCCGGTGGCAACTTTGATTGTGGTTGTGGGTAAGGGAACGAGTGGGCGAGCGGGCGCAGTCAAAGTAAGGAGTGAACAGTTGCGGGT
>SJOL01006453.1:903015-1111444 GCA_004794785.1 Opisthorchis felineus | reverse complement strand
TACGAGCATGTTCGTCACGCAAGAAAGGTTTGGGAGAAATCCGTGTTGAACTGGAGATATCAAGTTGTTGAAGGTGAGGTGGTTTAGGATGGCTCGCTTCAGAATGCGTTCCATCACCTTGCATGGCACGCTAGTGAGGCTTATGGGCCTGTAGCTGCCAGGCCACAGTCGGTCACCAGTTTTGTAGATTGGTGTGACAATCGCTTCCTTCCAAGCATGCGACAGTTTGCCTTCGTCAAGCCACAGACGAAACACCAGACAGAAATGATTTGCCAGTGTGTATGGCGTTTCCTTCATGATTCTTGGATGGACTTCGTCGGGCCCCAACGCGCATAACGATTTAATCTTTTGCAAGAGTTGACGAACGTTCTCCACCGTGAAGACCAAATCGGTTAGAGGACGTTCGTAGTTACGCCTTGAACAGGTTGGATGTGACGAGGACGCTGGGGCTGAATATAGGCCTGCATAATGTTCTCTGTAGTCCTCAGATACCACTATTGGGCCACTAGTGGGTTGCCCGTTCCTGACCCTCAAGGCAAACGCAGATGGCTTGTTTCTGCGGCGATGCCCCATTTATTTAAACAGCACATTTCTGTTTTTCCGGGCGAGGTCCAGAATGGTGGCTTGTTTTTGTATATTCCGTTGGCGGATTTCTGATTTGCAGCGTTTCCGCATTTTACGAAATGCCAGCTCGTCTTCTGTGTCTCCTGGAGTCAATTTTTTAGACCTCTTTTCCAGAAGACACCGAATCCTTTTCGGCAGCTTGCGGCTCATCCGACTGCGTGTTGGTTTTCTTGGGGCGAACTTCACGTCAGCCTCGTGAACTTTCTGCACAATGGTCCTGTATAAGTATTCTACTGAAGCTGGTCCCATTTTAACATGTTTGAGAAAGATGCGCATTCCTGAAAAGTCAGCACGGCAGAAGTTTCGAATCCACGTTCGAAGTTCGGGAGTTCCGGCCCAGTAGCAGATGAAATTAAAGTTCAGCACACAGTGGTCACTATGTTCCAGTAGAGCGTTAATTGTCATCTGATTAACGAAGTGTCTTTCGTTGGTGACGACCAAATCCAAGAGGGATGGTTGTTTGTCTGCGCGGCATCTGGTGGGTGCAACGACACGTTGAGTCCAAGCGCTCTGTTGAACGACTTTGGTCAACGCCGCTGAAAAAGGTCCACTTGATCCGACGCGCTGGAGCTCCATCCAGGAGGCCTTTGAAGCGTTGAAGTCACCTACCAACAAGAGATGAAGTAGTAGCTAGAGGAGAGTTGCTCAAGGGTTTGTATGAGGAGTTGGTAATCTTCCGGAGGACTCGAAGGGCAACGGTAGACCACACCGACAAGGAGAGAATCAGACCCGCGCAGCGGAATTTGAATCTACAGTGCATTACAAATAGGTGCAGGAGTGGTATCAGAGAGGACAATCGGGATGGGCAGGGCCACATGTAAGTACAAAGCAACCCCACCAGCCCTCCTTCGTTGAGTCAGCTCGAAAAATGGAGTATCCGTCTATCGAGATCTCCGTGTCAGAGGCATATGGTGTGAGCCAAGTTTCTGTAAGTCCGATTATGGACGGCAGTTCAAGGTAAACCGACTGTTTAATATCGCAAAGCTTGTTGAAAAGGCCGAGGCAGTTAGTGGACAAGCATTTCAACACTGTCTCTGCTGCCTCCAAAGTTGACGAGCCGAGAGCTCCCGGGAAGTTGAACGTCTGCAAAAGAAATAGGTAAGAGAGTTATTACTGGCCAAGAACACTCAGGAGGGAAGCTCTCCCATATATGGTTTAACACAAGAGGATCCACACTGGTAAGTACACATGCCAGGACACAGTGACAGAACAGGTGGGGTGAGAGCGCAACTTAGAAGGGCTTAGGGCTTTTTTCAAAAATGTGTCTAGTGTAAGGTGTGGCGCCCAAAGACGCCAAAGTCACAAAAATAAGTTCTTCGAAGATCCAACGAGTGTACCTGAGTTACATATGCTACGCCCGACAACAACGGTCATCCGGCTACCGGGAGCATTTATTTCAAAGTAACATAGTTGTCATTTTTGACTTTTGCTGCGAATTAACCACAAGGTTTAGTACACAGAGTCTGGTGTCCTTAATTACCTGTCCCATTTTTGACGGAACCGATCGCGAAGAATAAACACGAGGCCGAAAATTTACACATGCACTTTAACTTATTGCTGTTCGCTGCAGGGAAAAGAAAGTCAGAAAACCGGATAAAAGGTTCTGCGTCTTTACGACAGTGAATAATGAATTTTCAAAAATGAGTCCGTTTTGAGCTTGGCTACCGTCAAGCATCTGAAGACACTGAAACGAAACAAATATAAAAATACGTTATTCCCGCACGACCGTGTTTCGCATGCAGATGGGTATCAGTCAAAGAAATTTCGATCTAATTAAGTTTAAGGTCCCGAAGAATGACCTCTGTGGCTTCAAAATGTGCAGATTATCCGAAGGTTGACCGGCCTATAATTGAGCGGACAATAGCGTTAGTTCGATCCTCAAGGGGTTTGTGGTATTAAGCGGAGAGAAATACCCTAAATCCGCTATCCATATTTTCAACCTCCACGTTCATCGCAGCCTTCGACTTGTGAGAGTTTGGACAAAGTGCTAGTGGGCTTATGTTGTGCGCAATTTTGTTGCTTTATGTTTACATATATCCAGGCATTTGCTGCCTTGCCAAAGCCCGGAAACAAGCTTCACATAAAGCAGTTATGCATGGGAAAACTTCGCCTTCTATGTAAAATGGACTTCGAAATTCTACAGATTCTGCAGCCGCTGCAACGAGATGCAGGCGTTGCGGTAACTCTCAGCTTGCAAGCGGGAGTCTTGTCCCTGGCAGGCTAACCCGTAGAAAGTCCAGCTTCATCCACACCGCCTCCCACCTCCATAAGAAATGAATGCTTTATGTTTACGGTTCCTACTTATGCGTCACTTGCCTGCGACCCCGGTTCGTCGAGGGGCACTTTCCATGGAGGACTAACGGCCGTTTTCTCCACCACGAACAGCTAATTTATAGCATGGTCGCTGGAGGCTTCAGCGCACGCGTAGTTTGCGTTAGTTCACCACAGGAACACCCGGATGTCATCTTGTTGGATACGATTAACCCCGCAAATGCTGCTTAATAATTCGTCGCAGGGAACAATTCTTTGCCCCAAACTGTTCAACACTTATATGCAGCTGTTTGTTGCCAACAAGAGGACAAGGTAGGGCTTATGACGTTGGTACAGTACTATGACGTTTTATTTATATCGCCGGTGGTATCACGGCGTTTCAAAACAATCCCAGTATCTCGAACCATTGATCGATAACGGAACAATTCGGCGCGGTTCAACCGCCAAGCATGGTAAGCAGACCAACAGCCAAGCACCGCAACCAAGCTACCCATTTTTTGAACATTACCGGTTAAATTTACCTACTTCATTACGGGACTATTGAGAACTCGTACAACTGCTTCAATGAAGTCTCTGTCAACCACAACCACACCAGCAGTGGAGCGCCGGTAGTGGTGGGATAAAATGTGACAAAAATGCTACTCAGCAACCAAAGGAATTATAAACCAAAGACTAAAATTGATACAAGGCTTTATAGCAAGCCACGCTGGCTTGTTACCGCAATATCTTAGGGCTTTTCTGGCTTTTAAACAGGATAAATGTCTTTTAGTGCGAAGTACCCACCCTGTCCTGCATTAAAACAGAAGAAAGGGACAAATATAGAGAAAAAGGGACATGAGAACCGCAAACGGGCGGCAAACAAACTGTCGCATGTATCAGAAATCAGAGAAAACGAGCTCTTTATGGTTTGCTTTTGTCATCGGGTATCAACTAAGCCCCTTTTTGCCGATCAAGCCGCCTAGCCAGATGTCGTTTTGAATGAACCAAACCGGGATTCAAAAAATGCCACAATTACAGATTGGGGCGTAATAGCCAATAGTTACCAGAACATCGGGACATCAGACGTAAACATCCAGGCCATTGGAGACAGAAAAGCTGACGCTGAAAAGAAAAGAAAATGCAAAAAAGAAATCGCGCAACTTGCAATAGCGTTGCAAAACGACTGCATTGAAGAGGGAATTTTGGGTAATGAGGGACAGGCACAAAGTGGAGTTAGGTTGGAACGTAAATGCCTCAATTTACGGAGCCCCAAATTAAAACGAAATATCCATGCGAATCTAGTGAAAACGCTGAGGCGGAACATGGACATTGCGATCACCACAAGATCAAATGGAACTCGAGGAAGTAATCGAAGGCTTTCAACGTGTCAAGACTCCCAGAATTCGACTATTGGGAAGACCGAAACATGCTGTTGACCAGAATTAAGATGATTTACCTGAGGATAGGCACCCCAACTCCAGTTACTCCAGGCCTATCCTCTGTGACATTCGATGATTAGGGCAACGAAGTAAGGACATCCCACACGAAGAAAGGTCCGGAGGCTTGGTAAGAAAGGCTAGTTGCGTCCGTAGTAAACCACCCGTTCACGGAACACAGCTTAACGGGCACCTTGAAGCAAGAAGCAGTACGATAGTGTCTGGCTATCCAGTAGAATATAGTTGGGAAAGAGCAACCCCTAATCTACACAAAAACAAAAGCATTGGTGCTTCCGAAGATGAATCAGAAAAGCAGTAGTTAATGAAAATACGCTCTCTGCGAATGACTTAAATTGTTTCTGAATAAGTGATGCCGAGTTGCACGTTTCACATGGGAATCAACTGCAGGGTCAAAAGTTGGAACGACTCATCGAGTTTCTGAAAGAGTGATTACAATAATAGTGACGGGTTTATTTCCGAACTTGTACGGAACATACCAATTGAGGCGTGATCGGGCAGTTACAGTTTGACGTGGAGGGCAACAGCACAACGGGGAGGAAGGATAGGAGGAAGCTAGGATTGTGGGGCATGAAGCATGAACATTTCACTGGTGGTTTTGACTGACACGAACCTGGCCGTAAGTGACTTTCGGCGGTCGCGTAAATGGCTTAGGTCTCGAAAAGAACAAACTGAGATGAAGAGATGGAGAAATTCGAAGTTGAGAGGAATGACGATTTTCACCTAAAATATGGTTTACACTGAAACTGAGTGGACTCACTGGTGTCGCTGTTGGACGTTGGTGAGTGACAAAAAGTTTAGCGAGGAAGAGGTAGCTCTAGTGCACGGGGCCAAACGAGCATCGTAAGTAAAATCGTTAGACTTGTGGAAGGGGAAAGCTGAAATCCCAGACCCGGGGTGGTTAGATCCGAACGAGGGCTCAGCGGGCTAGAACAAGCTCGTCCCAGAGGCAGTTGGGGCTTTGTAAGCAATTTTTTCTTATTTGAATTAAGCTGCGAGTGCTAGAGAGAGGCAGTAGATAGTAGGAAGAAAATAGTTAAGGAGGTGCCATCAGACTGGGTATAGCGGTGTCGTGCCATCATTGCACTGACCTACTTCGGTTTCTGGACAGCCCCGCAATGGACGTCAAGGTTGCTGCAATCGGACAGGATATACGCATTCCTGTGGATTTGGGATAGGCTAGGGGATTCACACAAGTAGAGCCAGGCCGACATAGAGCCTCGGGCAATTTGATTTAGGTGGAGGTCCACGGGGTTGTAATCTGGGGACCTGCCAGAATGCACAACGGTCGGGCGGAGCGTTCGGAGCAGTTACTGCCGAATTTTGAACCCAGCAGTACTAGTCGACTATTCCGGCGGTAGACGTAGATCCCTGAGTATTGAGGACGTTTCCAAATTTTCCGGCTACAAACTGTTGCGTCTCAGACGACGGCGTGCCATACTTTTTCAAAGCACGCCATGTGCCCGACTGCTCCTCAGTTAGCTGTTGGTTTACAAGCAAACGGTCGTACAAAAACTTCGTCACCTTATGATTGTGGAGAGCATAGGAAAAAATGACTGGTAGACGGTCTTTGTACCCTCTTACGCAAAACGATACCAGGAAACCGGATCTCCGCGTAGTGCTCGTCATGAGACATACCCCTAACTTGCCAGTTTAGTCGGAGCCCTTGACTGCCACGTGTGTGCTGATAACGCAAAAAAGCGTCATTATGCCCACTGCGTGCACAACTACCACATGATTGTCCTTCACTTAGTCGTTTATGACTTCTGGAAGCCTTTAGTCATTAGCTGACAGCGTGACGAAGTAGAACTGATCCATAGAGGCACACCACAAGTTCCTCTAAGACCACAGCTCTTAGGAAGGAAACTTTTACATAAAGTTTCGGCGTTTGAAGGTATTTATTCGAAACCTTAAAATCCTCCCCGGGCATTCGCGGTTTCGGTCAAATTTTTTAAGCGTACTTATGTGTTGATACACTGGAGGCTCTGAAGGCGGTATTACTACAGCTAAGAACAAGCTTTAGGCACTCGTGTCAACTAGCTGTGATGCTAGTGTCGTTAAGGGCACCGAAGAGTGACTACAGGCGTCGAACCGTAGGCTGTACCGTCTTGAGGAGCGATTGATGGAGAGGTGTCGTCGGGGTTGATACTAATGAGCACAAACGGAGTGCTAGTGACACGGCTGAAAATACTTAGTGTTAACCTGTGGCTTCTTGGTGGAAGCAAGATCAAGAGCCAGATTTATTTACTGAGCCCCCAACCCTGTGATGGGTAGGACGCTCAGTTGCTGATAAACATCGTGGCTATTCAACATTGGGAGAGGCTGCGTGTCTAAATGTTGGAGATTTCAGCGCTCCAGAAATATACTAGGCACAGAACCCATCGATCCACCTACGTAGCATCGGCTGTCAGCCACTAAAGCAAGGCATCAGCCAGGCGGACACCAATGCCTCTGAGCGAATTGGGTTATGGAGGGTAATAAATCTCCCGTCCGATACTCACAGTTTACATCGTCTACAACGAACGTTGAGGACTTTACCGTGATGAGCCCTTTGGCGGATTTGACCACATGGTTCTGGAAACCTAGTAAAAAGCCAAAGCCCGTAGTCTCACTTTGATAAGTTGTTGATTCTTTTCGCAGATTCAGGTAGCATATCTGAAAGGTGAAAGGAAACGAACGGGACTTTACCACTTGTGACTATGGGCCATAGTGGGGTTCGTTTGTTGGTTCGACAAAAGTCCAGGGGGGCATATTCAGGGACGCGCATGAAAGTAGGGGACAAGTTTCGGAAAGGGGCTGATGTTGCCGTAATGAAGGGGCACTAACAAACTAGAGGAAGAGTTTATGTCTGACTGGAATAACCACAGAGGAAAAACATTTCCTCCTTGGTCAACTGGCATACCTGAGCTGGAGGAGTTTGAGACTGCCCCCAGAGGTCGGTGTTGCTGGATTGGGTCATGTGTCCCAGAGTAAAAAGTTGCAGATACATATTGGACATCCCCGAGGCCTGCTGTACCTCGGTGAGAGCAGCCTTGGCCGCAGAGGTCATTTGAAGTGGTGGAACTTTCGGAGTGCGACGAAACCTTTGGTGGTTTTAGGCCTTACATTTTCTAACACATTAACGTCTCAATCCAGCCTAACGAGCCACACAGTGTCGCAGCATTTTATCATGCATTGGAAACAAGTGAAATGGAAAACAATAAAATTGAGCTGGTTTAGGCTCAGAATAGTTCTATGGAAGAGATCGACCAGTCTGATCACTCTATTGGAGGAGTGGATAGCATAACAGAAGGGGACCTGTCGGAAGAAAACCAGGTTTCCGATTCTACGTGCCCGGTAACCACTGGGTCTTTCCTTGTTTTATGAAGTCAGCTAAAAAGGAGAGAAACATGTTCCGGTGAGGGGCATACGGGTATTTCCAGGGATAACCGGGGAGGACGTTGGTTCTGTTCAAGGGGGAGCAGGCGTCCGTGTTTCAAGTAAAAGTGTGAGGATCACTGCACCTTATCTTTGGGTCTTCAGGGCAAACAAATGATATGCAGTTAGGAATAAGGGAGACACATGAAATTAATTATTATTGCAAATAGTGTGAATCCTAGCAAATTTCCTCGCGGAACTCCACTGAAAATATGAAGCTGGGATGAGGCTGAGCCATCAAAAAGTACCACGAAAGATCGATGAAGGGTGGAGGAAGAAAGTCATTTAGATGGTGGACCCTTGGATCCCAAATGTCCCACCAATAATCTAGGAGCTTGATTGAAATTTTGTCATTGTGACTGGGGAGGTCAAAGAAAATCTACTCAGGGTAAGTGTTGTTCATAACAGCTAGAGTGAGGTAAGAGAAGAGCGTCAGGTTAGTAAACCAGGACCGGGAGCGGAGAAAACCACGTTGAGGTAGTTTACTGGTAAGCAGGTAATCAAGTAAGGGTTTGTTCACAATTTTTCCACTTTCTGCCACGGGCTGCACGTGACGTTAAAAAGGCTGCCTCTACTTGGGTTGTGGCAATCGTCATCATTGCAGGTTTGGAGAATAATCGTCCGCCTCTAAGGACAGGAAGAGATACCAGAGAAGAGGGAAGAGAAAAACAGAAGTTGATATTGGAGGGTTGACACAGCAGCAAAGTCGCTGGTGTCTGTTGTTAGGTGCCATCCAAACCACCTCGCAGAGATATGGTTTTGTCAATTGGCAGTTAAGGTATTCCATCACTCCGCTATCCGCTATCCGGAGCGCTGGTCTTGGGGGGCGATAGGTGACGCCATGAATGTTCAGCATTGCTTACAAGAACTTGAGCCGCTCCCCGTGGTGAAGAAATAATACAGGCGTCGCAAATCAATGTGAACAGTGACGAGCATTTGGTTTTCCTAAGAAGAAGAGGGTGCCAGGAAAGCCATTTTGAACAGGCTGATGTGAGGGACTGAAGCGCGTTCCACTTTTCTCCTGTAGCGTTTTACTGTCGGCGTACTTTCACGGTGGATGTGGACTGAGAACCCCCAATCATGTCGGTTCATGGGGTAGCGTACCCGTAGACTTCGTTTTCTTGCCAGTGGTAAGCATGCGTATCCAATTATATTCCAACCTCTCTGTGGGAACGTGGAAAGAAATGGTATATAAGAGGAACTTCTGTTTTCCATGTTTTGTGGAGAGATATTTCAGCGCCGATAATTTTGCTCCTCTCAAGTAATCTCTTATGTCAGTCTAGCCCCCTCGATGGCATGTCAAGTGCGAAGGAGTGGTAACAGGGATGCAATGCCGTTAGAATGATAGATCCTATGAGAGGATCACGTGGACGCCCTTGCGCAATGGCGAAAATATGGTGATCTCATTCATCACACCACACTATGCGGTGAAGATAGGGACCAGGATTGATAGGCGTCGGCTGACTGGTTCTGTGCTAGACTTTTAGGGCCGCCCTGGCGATGTGGTTTTGCCTGAGTGGATAGAGGTACAGCTGTGCTGAGAGACTGAGGGCGTGTCCCAGCTAAGTTTTGGACGGGTAAAGTCATCTAAAATTGAGAGGTGGGACAAGTCCAGGCAAGGTACTGACTGTAGAAGGCTGGGAGAACGTACAGTATCCACCAGGGTGGATGGAAAGCTACAGATAGAGGCCGATGGACAGCCGATCCTGCTCTCTAAGTTTGTAGTAGGCCACGGAGTATCTGTAACTTTCACGTCAGAGACGAACATGAGTCTGGCAGAGAGAAGGGGTCCGTTGGTGTGGATAAACAATCGCTAGTTCTTCTGTGGGAGGGCCAGATCGATGAGTTGTGTCCCGGCAACTGTACTTCACTCTCTTTGGCTTCAGGAGTAAGCCTGGTTTTGGTTGAAAATATGAGGTGTGTAGAGGCGTGCTGTGTAAACCACTAAATTCGGTGCATCTTTTCGCAGTTCTGAGGATCTTGGTGTGGACGCCTGAATCTTTTCATTGGCAACTTCCGTTTAGGCCGGGATTGTTGTAATTGCCCGATGCAGCGAAGCTTGGTCCGGCATTCACTAAGTGACTCAGGATGTTTAGGAGTAGCATGGGACCTGGGGACGTTGGAAGCCGAGTAGAGAGTATTAGGGTGAAGCGTGAGGTTTAGCTGAACGGATTTTGGGTAGCCAACTTTGGAATGGGTACAATGATGAAGGGTGGGCGTAAGGGAGGGATTGGGTGGTTGGAGACTTCAAGGATGTTGACTGAGTGGGAGTGATGCTCGTGGGGGTGATTTGGGACGGAAATGTGACTTCGAGGTCCTCCTTTCTTGCCAAGGGGGACGAAGGCGAATGGGGGAAGCTGTCCAACTTTTCGGGCCGCGGGACATCTTTTAGTTGATGAAAGTACCTCAAGGACTTTTCTTCACAGCGATACTAGTTAGATATGGTGGAGAGCGTCAGGGGCAACAGCAGCAAATACCTTAGAGGAATGGTCGAGAACCGAAAATGACGCGGTAGAGGAGGCTTCGATTTGGTGTACTTCAGCTGGTAGCGAAGGGGTTAGACTGTACTGGCGTCCTCAGGGGTGGAGAGGGTCTGCCCCAATTGATCGGCTGCACCAGAAAATAAATGGTAGAAGCTATAGTCCTGTTGTGGTGATGTGCGTGAACAAGCAGGATTTTATTGGCTATTGAAGGGGGGACTCCAATGAGATGAAGTAAGGAGAGAGCGGATTATCCAGGCTACGGTGGGTATTGTGAGTTGTCGGCGGTGGAACTACTGCGGACTGTGGAGGAGGGGCAGTTCAACGCGAACGGTACTACCAGGGAATTTGTCGGCGATGTGGATGCGGGGGTCGCGGGGCTGTGGTAATTAGGGCTGCATGGATGGAGGTGACGAGTAATGGGCAGACGGCAGCAGGGTCTTTGCAGAAAAACCATAATGAGAGTATGATCTTCATCTGATGATGGAGGGAGAGGCATGAGCAGGTTTTTGGCCGTGGTAGATTGGTTTTTCTTGGAAGTATGTGACACCGTTGCGAAAGCGGTTGGTTGCCTGTCTGAGCACCATATGATGAGCAAGATAACCGGCCGCCGCGGCTGCACGGACGTTAAGATCGTTCTGTCTGAGGAACTTATGAGGTGAGTGGCTAGCCCGCCCGATGGGTTGGTAACGGATGGCCTGATAGCCTTGAGCGGAGCCCCGGCTACGGATAGGGTATGGGTCAATAGGCCCCCGGTTGGGGCTGGGGTCTGGTTCGTTTCGGTGAATTTGGGACGTGGGAGGATGTAGCGGGCGGTGAACCAGGGCAGGGGAACTTGGCTAATTAGATGCCTGCCAATGGGATTTGGCAATACAGAACATACATTGGTGGCCAGGGGATGGTTCTGACAAAGCAGTATAATGACCCATGGAGGGACCCGCGCAGTTCGCACAGAGCTACCCAGAGCTTTCGTTGCATTGTAAGGCACTGGTTACGTAGCCGTCACACCCAAAGTGGCGGCAGTTTTCAGGGTTTATGAGGAGTTTTGTGAGGGCTTATGTCGGCTTTCATGTAGAGAGTTGCTAAGCGCTTAATGCCTTCAAATTAGGGAGAGGAATGCCCAAGAGGATCGGAAGCGAAGGAAATGTGGAGACTTTCAAAAGCGAAACAACCTGGCTCAAAATTTGTGACACAGTTATTATTTCTGGATATCTTGATCCCGCTCACTTCAAAGACCTCACAGTTTGGTAGGACAATCCCTGTTTTCGCTTTGCGGATGAAGCGAGGATACCAGGATCTTTGAGGGATGGTTCTTCTCTTCAAAAAAGGTCTCAAAACAGGGGGGCACCCTAGGGTTTTAGAACCTTCATGTAAACACCTCTCAGCACACAGAAGCCTACAGTGTGGGTGGCGGGTGGTGATTTAAAGGGAAAACCAACGACCTATGGGTCGTCGTAAACCGGATATTCCAGCTATCTTCACAATGTACTGCTGTCGGCCAGGAAGCTTCAGGGGCCTTTTTGCCAGCAGGAACCCCGGCAGGAGTATTCATTTACACTCTACTTATATTCAGCTCAGCTTGGAGTATGAGATCGGAATGTAGAAAGGGCCACTGTGCAGCACGGGGTAGGGCGGAATACGGTGACGATGGAGGGACTGGAGACCTGAGTCCTGAGAAACGCAGGGCGCATGGGGACTTAGTCACGATTCGCAGGATGGTTAAGGGTCCGTCTGGAATGCAGGGGAATTGAGAAGAAGTCAGGGGCGCTCCATGAAACTAGAGAAGGTTGGCGGCAGAGATGAACTTATGGAGCAAACCTTCGCTGTGGGAGTAAAATACAATAAGGTAGAGTCCCTGAAGAAGCCACATAAATAGCATTTTCCAAAGAAGTTTCCATGAATGCAGGAAGGCTTTTTGGCGATCTGATGTGTGGTTTGATCAACAGTGGTGGAGTGCAATGGCAGCGGACGGAAAATGAACATGCGATACTTTAACCAAACTGTCCGTGGACTTGAAATCCTCGGTTGAAAGCAGTTTTTGGGGAGCAATTGCCAATTCCAATTTATTTTCCAACGTCTTTGCTTCACTATCCCTTTTTAGTAGCTGCATTTCAACGTCTTTTGTGTGCTAAAATCCATTTTATTGGGCTTTATGAAAGCGCGGAAGAGACTGTTATAGATGTGTTAGACCCACAGACTACCAACCTAGCTCCTGTCATCGTGATAGCCGGAAGCACAGGGCGTTTAACTTTCTGCGAGGTCATCAAAAGCTTGCCACAGATATAAAACATAGAAAAAAGTGACAGACAAGACGGAAGGGCTTTGGTTATACCAGTATATATTCAAATAGACAGCGGAGTGACTGGCAAGCCTAAAACTACTGGAGTCCCAGAAAGACGTTGGATCGAATAGGATGATTTTTAAACTACCCGATGTCTCCACTGCACGTTCACACTTCGCATTAGTTTGTTTTTGAAACAGCGAAGAAGAAACATGGAAAGAAAAGGAATGGGGCTAGAACAACAATGAAAACAGATGGAAACACTTAAGAGAGTATAAACACTTCGGCGTACTACTCACCGCCATTCACGCCACATTACATCTATTTCCCGCATGCAAACGAATTGGGCTGCCCAATTTATAGGATATCCAAATCCTTTGCCCTATTAGGCATCGGTTACGTTCGAAACTACCGTCTTTTGGATACGCTGGAAACCATGAAATCCACTGAAAACCTTGGAAGGGCTGAAACTTTCGAATACGAACTGAAGACATTTTGATTCGTCCGGCCGCGCAGGCGGACCTTAGTTGCTGTGTCCCGTTGCTCCTCGCCGTGGTTTCTGCCAGTTTCACCATGTCGTTAGGAGGTGGATATAATTATTCGTACATCTTCAAATACATTATTGTCGGAGACATGGGTGTCGGAAAGAGTTGTCTTATGCACCAATTCACGGAGAAGAAATGTAAGCTTTTCTACATTTTTCACAGGATATTTTTAGTTATCCCGGATTGTCCACATACTATTGGTGTGGAATTCGCTACCAAAATAATCGAACTTGATGATCAAAAGATTAAGCTCCAGATATGGGATACTGCAGGTCAGGAGCGTTTTCGTGCGGTTACCCGGTCATACTATCGGGGTGCTGCGGGCGCGTTACTGGTGTATGACATAACCCGAAAATCCACATTTAATCGGATACACACCTGGCTTTCGGATGCCCGACGACTTACCTGTCATAACACAGTAGTTTTCCTAATAGGAAACAAGGCCGATCTAGAGGAGCAACGTGACGTTAGTTACGAAGAAGCGAAACAACTGGCTGACGAAAACGACCTGATGTTTCTGGAGTGCAGTGCTAAATCGTAAGTAACTAGATTTTCTGCCAATTGGCTGTCGTCGTTAACTTTACTTATCTGTCGTTTTTATTCCGGCTTTGTCCACTGGCTTAATGGTTTCGACCATCCTGTATGTCTCCTGCGCCTCCGAGCTCCCAGTGCAGTGGTCTCATCCGCGCTGTTCAGTTCCCCAGTGGGCGCTTGTCTTTGATGCGAGATTGAAAGCGGGATTTCTGTCTGTTAGGGGTTGCGTTGACCACATCTTCAAACTCCCACGGGTACTATAACAACGTTGTCAGATGGTCCAATCGTTCGTTCAATGGCACGCATACATTCAAACGGTTGCCTTCAACGAATAGATTCCCCTACCATTCTCTCCAATGAAAAGTCACTGACACCCTTGTATTCACGCAGCAATTATATCAGAATACTTGCTCCGCAATCCAGATGAATAAGTTTTCAATTAAAACTCACTAGGAGACGGATTTACTTTCGGAGGCGAAAAGACTGGAGGCCCTTAAGCTAAGTTTTGTCCATCTGGGAATCCCAGACGGACTAAAAAAACGAATCAAGTGAGAGATTAGCAAATATAAGGCGCGCATGGCCATAAAATGTACAAATGCAAAGAAATATGGAAAAGTATAATTTCCAAGTGTCAGCGAAGCAAGGGACTTTTCTCTGCCAAAGAATCCCGTTTCAGCTGGCCCTCTTCAACTCTCGGAAATTTAAAAGGATTATACAGCAACATGCTCTTGCTCGTCCTTCGGAAGGAGCTGGCATAGTTATTCGTTCGTCAGAAACGTACCCGTAGGATTCCAGTTCAAAGTTTCTACCAAAGCTGTCTTCAACAACCATATTCCACCTGCGCTGCTCCGATGATTCAACAGCGTCAACTTCGGGAACTGCCGGTGTGAGAATTGGCCTGCAATCGCTCCAATACGATCCCCGTTATCAGCAGGTTTTGTGCAGTCGGATTGTTAGGATCATGCAGCGTGGGTCGTCAGAGGCACAAGATGTAACCTGTTCGTCGCTTCAGCCTGTGCACCGACCGACTGCAGCCCGAGGCATCAAGGAACCAGTCTTAGGCTCAACCAGGTAAACTACTCTGCGTTCGTATATCTTTCTGGCTTGGGAATTTGACGCACGCACTGGTTGATCCAATCCAGAAGAAGCTGTACTCGGGACGTTTGCATTCTCTTGGCACGGAAATGAGTGATGAATGACTCTTAACTGGTACACTGATCGTCGTTTATTTTCAGCTAGTCTGAACTTTCTGCACAAAAAACAGCCCCCAGTAGTTTGACGTCCACGGTCTGTAGACCAAAGCTGGACAACGTTGCAGTTAGCTGTCATTGAATTGGACTTATTAAAAAGTGTCGACCGTATTGGACTAACTGCACCTACTCCGATCACGACCATCGTATTTGTAAAGATGTCGGCAAGGGCGATTTAAGCGGTTTGACGTTGTAAAGTTACCCACACCCATTCATTCTGAAAATCCTCCAATACAAAAAGTGTTAAAGTCAAGTCAGACACGCTGTCCATCTGTGATGACCAGTGGTCGCGTATCAGACATTATCATCATCATGGACAGCAGAACATCAGTGCTCAACACTAATGCTTCGTTGCCGTACAACCACAATTTATTTGGAAGTCTTATTTTGAAGAGCTAGCCTACCACGGTCATTCCGGGATGTATACACCTCCAAACTCGTTCAGGCAATCTGGGTGGGAACTGACGACAGGAACGCAATTGACATCCGTTAGCAGCTATCCCTTACAGCGTCTCTAACAGTGCACAGTGGAGACCAGACAATCGATGCACAGCTCTGTCAGCGTTTTCCGACAAAACAAACCTTGGACATTAGCCGCTTCGTTAATTTAGTATATCTCCGACGAGCTTGGTAGATCACACTCCCAACCAAGAGCATCAAGACCCTAACCATCAGCTGCCCATCTGCTTGTGCTTCAACAGGCAGAACTAGTGGAAACTTTGGGCGAGGAATCTAGAAATCGCATGAGCGATGGGAAACAGTTATCAATTCTCCCATCTAGTCAAGTTGGCCAGCTTCAAAGCTCCGCGTGTTAGTGAAGTCACCTGTAAGCCAGGTGGATCTTGTATCATCTATGTTCGCTGACGGGTCAACAGGTGGGCAGAATATGTTGAGGCTCAGTTCATCTGGTAGTCTGCTAATGTCCCAGCTTCGTAACTTGCTGAATTCGCCACCTTTTCTGTCTCCATTGATCCGCCCACTTTACCCTAGATACACTAAACAATATTCAGTTTGAAGAACAGGAAATCGGCAGGTTTGGGCCAACTCTTCAATCTGGGGGGAATTTTCATTCCGGTAGCTCATTGGCCTCACCCAAATATGGGCTTCAGAATCCATTCTGATGTTCCGGTTAAAACCTACCATTTCCCCGATCTTCAAAGAGGGGTTGGTAACAGACTACTGAAGTCACCGTGGCGTTAGTCTTATTTCGCGTGCGCCCAAGATTTTTATGAATAGTTCTTCACAGGCTGTCAGCGATACATTGGCTCCTTAACTAGGAAGAGTAGGCCGGTTCTCTTCGGGAGGGTTTGTGTTGTCCACATCTTCAGCCTGCATCGACAACTAGAGGGTCACCACGCTTACCTGCGCTCCTCCTCCTATCGTTGTCTTCTTGGAAACCCGAGTTACATTCGATCTAGTAGGTCGGATAGCGCTGTTGCGTCATTTTGTCCTGAGTGGTGTTCCAGTGAAATTCGTGAACATCCTGAGAGCATAATACAGCAAAACTACGGGTTCAGCCCAACTATCCCATTCATTCCTCGTCACTGGCGAGGTTCATCAGGGTTGTCCAATCCTTCTGTTTCTTTAGAATTTCATTGTTGCTGGCATCCTTGGTAGTGCAATGTGAAGCGTTTTCCTTGTAGCAGAATTCACGAACTAGACTACCTTCATGATATTGTTAGGCTAGGATAGGACATCTGATCCGTACAGAACGCCCTTGACTACCTCACATCGAAAGTAAACGGTTACGGCACGGCTCTCACCAACAAATCATCGCTCAAGACTCGCCCGGACTTGCAATCACTTTATTACTGGTGAAGTGCTCGAATTTTCCGACCTTTTTAACCACCTGGGGAGCAAAATAGCTACAGAGCCTGAACCTGATTGCGGTGTGGCGTTTTTTGCACGTCCATAACCTACTGAGCTGTACAGAGGAATATGATATGACAGATGGGTTAATAGGTAGGGTTCAGACTAACATAGTCCCCTGGTCTTCCGGGTTCGGAGTTGGAGCATGTGTAGGGACTAGCTTGAAAATGTAGACTCCCTTGACAGTCATAGACCTGCCATGCAGGTAAACTTTTGGGCCAAAGGCTTTCTGTCTAGACCTGAGCACCCTGGCAGTGTCCCAGTCCGCCAACAACCATAAATGGCACAAATTCAAATACCACCATACCACATCGACCGTCGCGTGGTGCAGTCATCCGGGTCGCCTTACTCGTTGCATAGGATAGGACAGATAAGCAAAAACGGGCTACTACTACTTCTCTTCTTTCTCTTTCACATATTCGCTCTTCGCTCCTCACAACGTTGCTAGCGTCGCCTTGTTAGGTGTCCATCAGGAGTGCCCAATCTCCATAATGAGACGAATGCTGACAGGTCTTCAAAAGCCCAATGTTTAATCGGTCTCTGACGAAAACCTTGTCTATCTGGAATATGCAGACGATATCGTTCTATTTTTCCAAGAGGATAAGAAGGCGTATGAATTTTTGGATGAACTGACCAAAGTCATCCCGTCCTTTGGTATGCACTTTGCACCCACAAAGTGTAAGGTCATGCTCGTGGATATGCAGTCATTGTACACGCCACTTACAATCCAGGGAGAGGCACTGGAAGTTGTGGAGCGTTTCACGTATCTTGGAAGTTGTATTAGTTCCGATTGTAGTGTGACGGATGAGGTCAGTGCACGAATCTGCAAGACTCGCGTCGCGTTTGCTAATCTGAGACACCTATGGCGTCAAAGCACTATATCCCTGAATTTCAAGGAGTATGCGTATCAGCCTACAGTATGGGCTGTTTTGTTGTATGCCTGTCAGACTTGGGCTGTTTGTGCAGCGGAACTAAGACGTCTTCAGGTGTTCGACAATCGTGTCTCAGGACCATAGCTCGTGTGGGTTGGTGCCGGCGAATCTGTAACGAGGCAATTAGAAAGCTAGTTTTCGGTGGTCCAACGGGGACTTCCATCAAAGAATGTGTCCTGTACCAGAAGCTGCGTTGGTTAGGCCATGTAATGCGTAGGCCGAACCATCGTTTGCCGAAGAGAGTGCTGTTTTCCATACCCAACTCAGAGTGACGGAAGCAAAAGGTGGCCAACCCTTGACCTGGCAGAGGGTTATGAAAGTGATTACGAAACGTTTGGGTGCTGTCGGTTCTACTCGCCTTCTAGGATGGGGACCGCGTGATCCCCACTGCGCCTGGTTGGAGACACTGCAAGATATGGCTGCCAACCGATGTCAGTGGCGTTCTTGTTGTCAGTTTTTATCCAGATTGCCTGAATGAGTGTCTGGAGGTGTAGGCTCCTCGGAATGATTGTAGTAAGCTAGCACTAAGTCCCTTCCACCACCTTTACTCTTTTCTTCACAATAAGGCTTTCAAATAAATCATGGTTATACGGCAGTGAAGCATCGGTGTTGAACACTCATGTCATGCTGTCGATGATGATATTGATGATGATGATCCTCAGGCTTGCCATTTTGCGCCGTTTTCTTCAGAAATACGCGCCCAAGAACTACATTTATCCAGCCCTTTCAAGGTGGGAACCACGTAGGTGTTTTTTCCTTGTCGCTGTTTTCGTGAATACGTTTATGCATTCGTACCCAACTGGAAGAGTACCTGCCTCACCAAAACTGAGGTGAAGTTACGCGACTTTGTGTTGCCAGTCTTTAGTATTTTCGGTCATCGTCTACTTGTCACTGTCCAGACAGCACAGTTAACAAATCAGCACGCAACAATGATTGGTGTCGGTATTTTAGGTATTACCGCCCTCTCGAGGAAACGACTGTATGGAAGGTCAACTTGTCTCCTCGATATACTTAAATGACAACCTTCGAACAAGACAAGTCCGCTGCTAGAAATTTGGCTGCGTTACCCAGAGCGTTTTTATTGTGGAAAGAAATCGTTTTCCAGTTCATTTCAGTGACTGGGAGCTTGTTAGGCAACTGAGGACATGTGGTGTCCTGCGTATGCTCAAAAGACTATCGCTTTCTTCAGTGGCTCCTCATTTCCCACCATGGGCAATCCTGTATTCGAACACGGTTGATGCTTTCGTCTCTTCTGTTTTCACTGCGTATTCGTCTACTCACGATAAAACTTGACCTCACCGTGATGTGACGGTTTGTGTGCCTTCGTGATCCATCGAGTATACTGGGTAGTGTTCGTGTGACACTCACAGTCCCTCGTACCAGGTTGGTCAACGGTTAGAGGTCTGACCAACATTGTCTCCTGGCCCTTCAGGTTTGCGGTTGGAACGTGTGTGGCGACTCGTTCCATAAAAATGATAATGCACCTGCAGTTCCCACCAAACACCGCTGCCTTGTGATCAGGCTTTTGTATCAAAGACTTAGGTTGCGAATCCTAATCGTCCTCCCGTCTAGGTGTGGGCGTCCTGGCAGTATCCCAGCCCACGTACAATCATGATAAAACTAAGATTAATCTCATGCACGTGGTGTCACCAGCCAGGTCGTCTTGCTTGCTGCATACAGCAGGGTGGGTAAGCAAAAACATGCTACTGCTGACGCATCCCTTCTTACACTTTCACATTTTCCCTCTTCTACCCCACCCCACCCCACCCAAATCTGAACACTCTCTCCTCAGGTCCCAGCACCAGGACTGACCGCTTTGTCAGTTGCAGCTTTTGTAAGTCCGACTTCAGTGCCAAACCTAAACACTTCGAAGTCTGTTTTCAAACCACGAAAGCCTGTCTACTTAGCTGCCCTTAATGTTCGCACACTGAAGCAAGCAGGACAACGGGTAGCTCTTGCTCGTGTGCTGGATTCCCTGTGCATTGATGTATGCTATCTTTGAGAAACAAAGATATAGGACGCAAGTACTCTGATTGGACTGACTGCCCCCTCGCTCTCTTGTAGGTTCCGGCTGCGCACCTCTGGTGATGCAGGTGCTGCTGCAGCTGGATATGCTGGGGTGGTTATTGTATTGAGCGACCTAGCAGAAGCTTCTCCACTTGATTGGATGCCTATTGATAGTCGCCTCTGTGCGGTTCGTTTGGTAACGTCTGTGAAAGAATCTATAGGAGATGAGGTCCATTACACCGTGTTCATTGTGTCCGTTTACGCCCCAGCTGACTAGCTCTGAATCTGCCAAAGACAGTTTCTACGACGCTATAGGTGCTGTTTTACAACTGGTTAAAAGCTCAGACATCGTTGTGGTTGGTGGTGACATGAACTTCCTGCTGGGTGGACTCAGCGCTGCTGAGGCCCGATTCGTTGATCACTTTGGATTGGACACGAGACGCACAGACAACGGATGTGTGCCGATCACAGAATGTTCGACAGAGTGTCCGACAAATCGACAATGTTCCTTCGCAGTACCAAGTTTCGGAACAGCGGAAGTCGGTTGACAACTCGGTGTCCACCTACGAACTAGCCGCGAATTCAAATAGTCCACATCGCTGTTGGTTATCGGCTGCGCGGGTCGATCACCGCCTGCCCCTCCTTCTGAAACACCAGCGTGGACTCCGACCATGCATTGCTACGCTAAGCGCCCACACCTCGCTTAGCCATGGAGAAGCTGGTGGACCCAGAAACTAAACGAAACTTTCAAAACCGGCTCCTCGAACGCCTGCCGGACGGCCCGATGTCGGACATACGCGGTCACCGAGAAAACATATCCAAAACGCTACTCAAATCCGGGGCTTCTGCTTTCGGTACTACCCAGCCAACCTCATCCAAACATTGGTTCTCTGGTCATTGCTGGAGGCCCGGCGACAGATCCCCCCTGGCCAAAAACACAACTCCACCTGACGCATCATCCGGCTCCAGGTGAAACTGAGTGTCCGTGCAGACCGAGAAGCTTGGTGGACCCGGAAGGCTGAAGAAATGGAAGATACGAAAAATGCCGGAAACATCCACGGTTCCACTTGAGTTGTTCGATTGGTCCTCGGAAGCCTCTTATCAGCGAAATTATCAGGGACCAGAATAGCTCTCTGATGTCCAGCAAAGCAGAAGGTTTGGACCGATGGGCACAGTACTTCTAACAGCAATTCAGCTGGCTACCTGCTACCTCCAATCCAGAATCCTGGCCTTCAACAGAAAGGTGGACCGTGAATATGGAGCCGCCTTCAGCCTCGGAAGTGTCCGGGTGTATTTCTTTACTCAAGCGTCATTGTGCTGCTGGTCCTGACGACCTTCCACCTGCTCTTTTCAAGGATGGCGGTGGACTTCTCAGCCAGTGTCTGTCTAGCCTATTTGGGTCTATCTGGGAGAAAGAGACCATCCCAGACAACTGGGGTGAATCGATAGTGGTGCCCATTTTCAAAAAAGGGTACTCGCAGTGAATGTAGCAACCACAGAGGTGTTAGTTTGACTCTTGTTGTGACAAGACTTCTGGCGTCACTGATTCTTCGTCGTCTTACGGTGGCACGCGAAACCTTGACTCGTGAGAATCAAGCGGGATTTAGACCGGGTAGAGGCTGCGTTGACCACATCTTCACACTCCGTCAGGTGTTAGAGCAACGCCGTATGTACAGACGACCCACAATCTTGGTACTCCTTGACTTCAAGGGTGCGTTCGATTCTGTCGATCGGTCAGTGCTGTCAACTACACTTGCTCAACAGGGTATGCCGCTGAAGTTTGAGCATAATCTGATCCCTATATTATTAACATACTTCTGGGCGGGTGAGAGTGTATGGTGAGCTCTCCAAGTGCTTCCCTACTAAAAGTGGTGTCAGACAAGGATGCCACTCTCTTCGTTCTTGTTCAACTTCGTCATTGATGAAATATTGTAGCGAAAGCTGGAGGGTCTTCAAAACCCTGGTGTTCAAACTGTTGCTGGTGAGAACCTTGTCGATCTGAAGTACACAGACCCTCACCTTTGAAGACCAAGGCGGAACACACGTCCTGTTGAATAGGCGGACCACTGTCATGCAGTCTTTCGGCATGCGCCTTGCACCCTCAAAGCGCGGTCCTGCTTTATAACGTACAGCCTTTGAACGTACCCTTTACATTTCAGGGGAAATCACTGGATGTTGTGGAGAATTTCACATATCTCGGTCGTTGTAAGTGTGTCTGACGAAGTCAGTGCAAGAATCTCAAAGGCCCGAATCACGCTTGATAATTTGCGTCACCTGTGGCGTGAAAAAGGCATATCACTGGGTTTTAAGGGTCGCCTGTACCAGGCTACAGTAAGGGCTGCTTTGTTGTATGGCTGCGCGACCTGGCCTCTGCGGACTGATGATGTGAGGCGCCTTCATATTTTTGACCACCAATGTCTCAAAAGCGTTGCTGGTTTTCATAATCATCATAATGGACAGCACGACAGCAGTGCTGAACACTGATGCTTTGCTGCCGTACAAAGGGCGCGTCGCGGGAAGTACTCGAACCTGCGCGGGGGTGACTCCATTGGATTTCTAGTAACGAGGTGATTAGGAAACGGGAATTTGGTTGTGCAGCAGGTAGTTCAATCGCGGAAAGCATCCAGCACCATCGACTACGATGGCTCGGCCATGTTCTACGCATGCCGAAGCATCGTCTACCGAGACGAGCGTTGATCTCCGTGCCTCCTTCAGAATGGCGAAAACCGCTAGGTGGACAACGTATGACTTGGCAGAAGGGCGTGAAAGAGATCACGAAGAGTTTGAGTGCTGTTGGTGTTGTGCGGCTTCCAGGATGGGGTCCCCGTGACCCTCCTGCGCTCGGCTGGAGACATTGCAAGAAATGGCGGCTGGTCGGTGTCAGTGGCGTTCGTGCTTTCAGTTTCTCTCCAGATTATTTGATTGATCGCTTGGAGGTGTAGGTACATCAGAATGCTTGACATAGGCCAGCACCAGGTCCCCTCCCTCACCCACTTTTTCTCCTTTTCACTCTGAGGCTTTAAGTATAATCAGATGAACTTTGTGGTTGTAGGGCAGTGAAGCATCAGTGTCAACACTGATGTTGCTGTCTCTGATGATGATGATGATGATGATGTGTACTCACTTGGCGGTTTCAAGTGAATTCTTGGGCTATTTGGTGGCTATCTTGTGCCTTTTTAGTATTCCGCTACTTGCGAAATGTACTGTGCTGCTGCTCTTCAGTGAGTTGCAAAATATCTCCCCGATGGGACTTTTCCCCTTGAGTAAGTTGGCCGACGTGAACCACAGCGCACGCTTTCTTCACCGGTTAACGAAATTTAGTTGCATTAGCATGTGATAGAATATTTTTCCGGACTGACGGCACCGGCGTTTCTGCACTTAGCTATCCGAGACTGAGCCGTACCAGTGCAACGTCCACAACGATCGTTTATCCCTGTCATCTGGTCCAACAATAGTCATTATACGTAATTTATCGCGGAGGTACATGTGTCCTAATATGACAACGGAACTAACGGCAATAATTGCGAACTGCATGAATATGTAGCTTCGTTCACTTCAATGCGTAATGCAGCTTTCACAATTGGACCGTGTCAATCCCTATATTATAAGCTAAACTGGTGACCCACTAGCTGATATAGTGGAGTATCATATTTACGGTGATTAGGGTATCATGCGTTTATCTTGACGGCCGCTTCAATTCGGCCAGTGTCATAAGGTTCTTCCGTCGTGGTATTTCGTCTCGGGAGTAAGCCCTTTCGATATGAGAAATTGTGCTATCATGGGTTGTGCCAAGATTTGAACTCAGGACATCTGACATGCGAGTCGAGCGTGTTACCACCACCCGCCAGTGCATACTGGACGCGCCTGAATTAGCACTTCCGAACAGGTCAACGTGGTACGCTCAAACGATGTGATTGATTTGCCGGACATCTCCCACAACTACCCAGCAATGCTGATCCTTGCACCAACGCCCAAAATTTCCCTAAAAACCTTGGATCCGAACGCAAACTTATGCGTTGAGATGTAGTACTTTTTTTGTCTTTGGGATGCCCAAACATTGCCTTAACCTACCACCATTTTAATTAAGCTTGTTTACTCCGTTTTTTGTCACGCATTTCAAACTCGGTTACGCTTACTCGTGGTTGCCGCTCAGCTGAGCGTCCGGCTCCGTGATGCTGTTCGTGTGCGTAATTTGTGTTATTTGCAATGTCCCAAGTAAGTTTCCTGAAAGGAACTCACCTATCGGGGTTGGTGGACTGCGGAAGATCCAACGCTTTCCAACCTCGGATACCTTGATTCGAATTGTTTGTTCATCGATTACGCATTTACAGGGAAATAAGTGAGCGCTTTGTATGACTATTTTTTGGTTTCATGCGCGCAGGTACTACGATTTCATTTTGCCATAATCTGTGCATGCTCTGTCAATGTTATCATTCTGGGTGCCCTAACCCGTGAATGCCATCTTTAGATGACCACGACAGCTGTCGCAGTTTAGCAACCGGAAGTAACAAGTGCGCCTACCCTTAAGTACAGTGAAATGAAGATATTTTTAGGGTAAACATCGAACAAGAGAAAGCCTGATACATACCCCTGCTATGCTTCCCGCACATAAGTGCCAAGTGCGCATTTGGTAGCCAGTATAAGAATGGTGTACGTGCATTGCCATGCCTACAATTCAGGACCGAAAAATCTTTCGATAACAAAAATCAGTGCTGACCGTTTTTGACTGGTCACAAGCGATTTAGGCGTGAAGACGTTCGCCTATTCAGGTGTGGTAATTCAGATGCGTCCAGCGTGCGCTGGTGAAATACTAGTAACACCCTCGACTTGCATTTCAGTTGTCCGGAGTTCAAAGTCTTGACACAATAAAGGATACGCACTGCTGATGAGCTCGAGATAGCTCAGTGGTTAAGGAGCGAACTTACTAACCGGAAGGCCCGTGGTTCGAAACCAACCTCAGCATCTCGACTGCTCCTGTCTAGGCTTGGGCAACCTGACAGTATCTTAGCCCTCGTGCTTCCTTCGGGTGACGTGGCAGCTAGGCACCGAAATGGTGTTACAACTGAACGATTATTATTTTATTATTAAGCAGAAATAAACTTGAGTCCAGTGCTTGCCATCTTTGATGTGGTCTCACTAGAATAATTGCATCACGACATGAGGAGGGCTGTTCGAACGCGACTGGTATGGATGTGAATTCCGCAAATCCCGCAACTAGCTGTAACTAATTAAAACTTGTCCAGCAGGTTTTAAGCGTCCGTGGCGCCACCCGACTGGGAAGTGTTGACATACGGTACATGTATTTCAGAAATAAGGAAATTAACTTTTTTGTGGCTACGGTACGAAGAAAATCCATTAGGAAATTATTGGCCATGCAGTCGGTGATTGACAGTTTGATCTGACATGTGCGCATGCGTATCAGATTTTCAACTTCACTTTGTGGGGCATTTTCCTCACCATGGGTGAATATTTCCTATGTGCGTGCACTCAGTTTTTCTCTTGTTCATCTTACAGCGGGACCAATGTGGATGATGTATTCATTGAAACTGCCCGCAAAATTTACCAGAATGTTCAAGAGGGGAAGTAAGTAAGAATACGCACATGTTTTTTTCTCACGTGATGTTTCCAAAATCCCGAATGTTTGCTCTAGTTAGATGTACGAAGTATTCACTGGATCCGTCATATAGGCTAAGCTGGGATAAATCCGATCCCCTACTGGACTACAACCTGGACGAGACGGATTCGGCCAACTGATTAGTGATTCTTTTGAAATACGTACCTCTCAATACCGCTGTTACTTTCTTTACGCTACCGCGCCTGAGAAGGAGTGTGTCGGTTCCACGGATAATTCCAGCATATTTCTAGACAATTTCAGCCCATGTGGCTGTGGCCACGCAGCTGCTCTGGTCCGCTTGACGGTGTAAATCAGAACATACGATAGCCGGAGCTAGTGTATAATGCGACAGAGTGGGACTGTTGGGTTCCCGGTACGGAATGTTGAGTCACGCTTAGGTTTGACGATCGAGGATATCAAACGAAAGTATTGGGTTCGAAAATCTATTTACACATAAATATGCAACATTACACAACAAACATCAATTGTCTCTGTCCTTGGCGTCAGCAAGTGCACATTTGTGTCACGGACCGGCACAGCGCAGCATCAAAGTCCGCACACCAGATAACGGTGTCCGGAATGCTGGCTCGGTGGTGTGGGTTGCGGTGGTCCATTCCGTGACCAGTCTCGTGATTCTGTTTGGCGGTGCGATCACACGGGTGCTGTGGCAGAACAAATAGCAGGTACAGAAGACGGAGTACGAACGCGGACGGGTAAGTAGGTGCAGTGACACACCTACGCAGACACACAAACTCTAGCATACCAATATCGGATGGGGCGGCTTTCGGCGCAAGGTTAATGGCGGGTACGAAGGTTGTGACTAAGCAAAGCACGTGAAGATCGATAAGCACACAGGAGAATTGTCATGCTGTCAAGTTAGGTTCAGTATCTACCTACAAATTGGTTTACAGAACAAATGGAATTCTCCGCGTGATCACACTGGGCCATTCATGACGGGATGCGCTGAGCCAAAATGTCCTAAGTGGACAATATTCCAACCAATCAGAGTATATCGTGTTCTGTGGATGTTTCACCATACATTAGCCTAATGGACGTGGAGCCTGCCTCTGAACCCCTCCCCCTTGATAACGCTGTTAATCCGACGGTAGCTTAAGTGACCGCTGTCGTTTGTCGGTGCATCTACAAGTATGTGAAGCTCTGCGCTGTTTGAGACGACGTGGGTAGTGCGGTCGACCCTGAACGTATGTCAAAGTTACCTGTTGATTGGGGACAGAGGTCTCTGGTATGTATTAAAGCCCAGAAATTCAGCATCTGTCCTCCGGTGCCTAATCCTCAGTGGAACAGTTATGGTGGGTCTTTTGAAAAGTTCGTTTTCCGTTCTGCGAAGAACTTATTCGGACCGCACCACTTACCTTATATTATTACAACTAATTCATACCAGACTCCATAGATGTCGCTACTTGTAGTTGTTTACGTCCGTCAATTGGCAGCGACCTTTCTGTAGATTGTGGTGCATGTACATGGAGTTTCTCGGGGATACGACAGAAGTGTCATCCTCATTGTCCCCGCCAGCCCACATGAGGTTCACCGATTGGGTTGACGCCATCATCTGTTCCAATGCTCACCAGCTCTCAAGAGAAACCATCCCAGTGAGAGGTAGTATTTAAACTTCATAGTGATGATTTTTCCCCGGGGGAATAGCACACTAGCTGCTGGCTGGTGAGGTATGTTGTTTGAATGATTTGTCTTTGGAAGTCTACTTCTTGAGGATAATGTGATTTGCTGACATTGGGACTCGTTTGCACTGCAAAGAACCTCCTAGTCGTAATAAGGCGATCCAGCATCAAATATATTCCCCCCTATTCCTGCAGTGTATGTCACAATCCTCAATCTCTGATTTTGAAGAACATTTTTGATGCTCCGGAGCCCTCGTGTAATATTTTCAGATTGGTTTACAGTACGTACGCCACACTTTCAACACGGATTAGTGTTTTATGTTGAGTCTGGGTTAGCTTTCACGGAGCCTGCTGAACGGCACTGCATCGCCGCTTCTGTATGAAATAAGTTTTTTTCGTTTTTACGCTCACCACCTACTAATTGTGTGTGCGTACCCGACAAGTCTGGCATCACCTTAAGTGCCAACAACCAGACACGTCAACGGTTAATGGTGCCTTTCTAAAAGTCTGCGCGAGTAAGTGGTAATTGATTGTTTTGAGAATCGATCACTCCGGATGCGGGTGAGACGTGCTTACTGGTTGAAGCATGTCTTTTTCCTTAAGTGGTGAGTTTGTTCGTTGCTGGTTTACAAAACGGCGCTTTCCTCCCCCTTCAAATGTGTACATCAATATTAACGGCAGTATGACTCAACGTCATCAATGTTTGTCAGAGGTGTATATTCTCACTCGAACGTCATCGTGCTCCTGGTTCGAACGACCTTCTATCTTCTGTGTTCAAAGACAGGATTGAATTTCTCAGTCAGTGCCTGTCTAACTTACGTGCGTCTATCTGGGGCAGACAAACCGTCCCAGTCAACTCGAGTCACTGGATAACTGTTCCCATCTTCGGAAAAAATACTCACACTGAATCTAGTAACCACAGTCGCCAGCTTAATTTCCGTCGCAACAAAGCTTGTGGAGTTACTAATTCTTCGTTGTCTTAGGGCGGCACGCCAGACCAGTGAGCTTTAAGCGGGGTTTCGACTGGGTAGAGGATGCATAGACTACGTCTTCATACTCCATATGTACAAGCGACCTGACTTCATGGATGCATTTACTTCTGTCGATCGGTCAGTACTTCTAAACACACTTGCTCAAAAGGGGTTGCTCCAGATGTTTGTGAACCTACTTAGTCCTTTTATTAAAGTACGTCCGGACGTGTGAGGGTTTAAGGGGTTCTTTCCAGAGGTTTCTCCACAGGAGTTGGTGTCTAGTAGGAATGTCCACTCTTCACTTTTGTTTAACCTCATCGTCATTCAACTATTGTGACGAACGCTGGATGGCCTTCAAAACCTCGGTGTTTAAATTACTGTCGTTTTGGAGCAAACAGATGACATCATCCTCATCTTTGAAGACGATGGCCAAATATAAGATGTGTCGAATAAACTCCCTATCATCATAACATCTTTTGGTATGCACCTTGCACCTCCAAATTGCAGTCAGGCTTCAGAACGTGCGGCCTTTGAACACGCCGCTGAAGGATGTAGAGAATTTTACATGTCTCGGTGGTTGTATTAGCTCTTACAGCAGTGTGTTTGATGAAGTAAGTGCCCGAATCTCAAAGCCCGGAACCACGTCTACCAACTTGCGTCACTTGTGGCGTCAAAAAGGCACGGCACTAAGTATCAGGCGTTACGTGTGCCAGGCTACAGTAAATGCCGCGTTGTATGTTTGCAAGACATGGTCTCTGCGGGCAGATACTCTGAGGCGCCTTCAGGTGTCTCAAGTTATCAAATGGCGACGACAAACTCGTATCCAGGCAATTTGAAAACGGGTGTTGGATTGTGCAACGGGTGCATCGGTCGTGGAGAACATCCGGCACCATGAATTCTGGTGGCTTGGTCACGTGTTAAGCATGCCGACACATCGTCTGCCGAGAGGAATGATGTCCTCCGTGTCCCCCTTACAGTAACATAAACTACGAGGTTGACAACGTGTGACCTGGCAGAAGCGTGTGAAAGTGGTTATGAAGAGTTAGTTTATACGGCCTGTATCCCAGGATAGGGTCCCTGTGCCACCCATGTGCTTGGCTTGGAACCTTGCATGTAATGGCGTCTAACGGATGCTATGGTATTCGGGCTGTCAGTTTCTTTTCAGATTACAATCGGGATTTCGTGTTTCTAGATTGTCTGATCGTTTGAAGGCGAAGGCGTTTGAGAATGCTTGCTTTAAGCTGGTACCAGTCCCAATCTTTTTTTCACTTTAGAGCTTCAAATGTAATTGAACACAGACCGTGTTGATACAGCAGTGAAGCATCATGTCAGCACCGTTGTTGCTGTTTCTGATGCTGATGGTGATCACTGTGTTTAACACTGTCCCAAAACGTTTTTTGTCAGCATATTCATCACCCAGCTTCATGTGTCATTAGGCTTGTGACTATCTGTGGTAAGCCACTCTGGTCACTATACGCAGACTAACCTGGTCATTACGTGGTCGTGGAAAGGGTAGTGCTTCTGCGTGTTGTTAGACTCAGTCGTCACAGATAGCTGTTTTTTGTGTGAAGCGACACATGTGATTAGTTGAAGTTATGAAACAAGGTCCCTTCGTTCAAAGGCGACTTGGTGTAGAATATTACCAGTTACTTAAGACCCGGATGTGTTTCATCCCGGCTGGTAGTGCGGTGTCTCCCTCCTGGAGTCTTAAGGTATCAACCAATCAGCTGTTTTTCCCTAATCGAAAAATTACCCATTTAGCCCGTTTTACCTACTAGGAGAAAGAGAAACTTTAGGTCTTCCGTTTACTCGTGTTACCATTCAGCAGCTTTACCGGGTCCTGTCTAGGTGTGGGCGCCCTGACAGTATCCCAGCCCACGTACAACCATGATACCTACTTCTAACAACAAACTCATGCCACATCGGCCGTCGCTACGGCAGCGAAGCATCGGTGTTGAACACTGATGTCATGCTGTCGATGATGATGATGCAGCTTTACCGGGCAAGAATTCCCTTCCGAGCCCGATTTTGGATTCCACAGTGGAGTTTACGATGCATGTTAATTTCCAAAGTTTTATCATATGTGTGTATGGGTAAGCCACAGGTAGTCGCGTCGTGTGGTCGAACCAGTTTTTTAGGGTAAAGCAACGTGGTCCCGTTCAGTTAAGTGTCACGCCTGCTACTATCATAAGTGGCATTTAAAAACTGAGCTTCGATACAGGTGGTCGGTGGAGTGCAGAATGAGCTGCCGAGTATCGCGTACTAGGCTGAACATACATGCCCGTTCGAATCCTCGTGGTAGGAGCTGCTCAACGGAGCACTCTCCTCATCTGATGACTGAGATACTTACATATAATTACATGCATTGTCGAATGACGTAAGGAGTGATATAAAACCAGGTGGTCATAGAAGCAGGTTAGTTGTGCCTACACAACAAGAACATGGTGTATTTCACTCTTCTTATAGCACAAGGTAAACCAGCGATTAAGGCGTGTAACTACTGACCGGAAGGTTCTTGCTTCGAACCCAACCACCACCACCACCACCACCACCACCACCACCACCACCACAATCTAGCTTATTCAATCGGAAAACAAAGTCCACTCAACTGAAGATTCCATTACCGTCTTTGCGTCGGCATATTTATGGTTGGAGATGTCTGAGTAAACTTCTCACATATTTCATTTTCGGCGATTCTAATTGATTGATGTTCAGGGGCAATTTTCAGGTAGATGAAAACAGCAGACTTACGTGGATGCAAGGTTGCTATGTCACGGTTTGAGGCGATGAGCGAAGACGCCTCTGTACATTCAAGCATATTAGTTTGCTTTGTAGGTGACCTTCGAATCGCCCTGGTTCTTTATAGAGCGTAGCCTTTTGTTTTCTCCAGGTTTTTTTAATGGGGCCGATGCATCTTCATATCAACGCAAGTATTCTTAAGCTCTTTTCGCCTTCGAGCACTTGTCATTGAGCGTAAATTTCTGATCATTCCTTCTTCTGGCAGTATTAAGTCTTGAAATTTCAGTAGATATTTCATTCTGTAAGTAAAAACAATTTTGCTGAAACCCTGGGTGATGTAGTGTCCAACAGCTGAGCAAATGGTTGTGAGATGAATCTCTCTAGACATTTGCCAGCTGCGCACTGTTGATTATTGCCAACAAGGATAAAACACCTGTACGGTTCAGTTCAGTTATTCAGCTCACAAACCGTGCATCAAAATGCAGTGATTCCAGCTGATACAGCTTCTTTTCTCGAGGACAAGGAGAATAAGGGAATGAGAGCCAGGGGTTGGGGGCGATGGCCATGTCAGTTCATTGACGTCCAATGGTTCTGTTTGTCCAGTGTGGCAGGGCTGGAAAGGTATACGGTGAAGTCGATAGCTTTGATTCAAGAGCGCTGCGTGACCTAACCATATCTGTCAGGGTCACTAACCTTTGGTTTCTCTCTCCCGTGGTCCCCATCCGGGAAGACGGCATTTACTAACGCGACTGAGTTGACTTGTTCGTTGCCAGGTCATGGACTGACCGCCCCTGGGTGGTCTCCATCCGACAAAATGCTGGGCGAAGAGGGCTGTACGAGGCAAACGGTCCTCTGGCATATGGCCTAACCAGCGTAACCTGTGGAGTGTGACCGGGTGATCTATCGGGGGAGAATGAGCTTTTTCGAAAACCATCTCCCGTACTTCACCATTACTGATATGGTGTTCCCACAAGACTCCATGAGGCACCTACGGCCCAGCACAGAGAGTCCACGCAGCGGCCACGCCTCTGATCTATAAAGTAAGACATATCAGCCCACAGCGTTGTACACTCTACTCTTGACAGTCAAGCTGATGTCACGTTGGTGCCACAAATGTCGGAGGTTAGCAAACACTACCCTTGCTTACCCAACTCGGGAAGTGGTTTCCTCTTTTGCAAAACCGCCGGGACTTGGGCAACTGTTCAAGTAAACGAACTTATTTATTGCATCGGTCGGCCCACCTGGAAGCATGAGGTTCAGGTTTGATCCCACCAAATCTTGTGACAGCACTTTGCACTTCATGGGTGCGGAGCTCATCCTGAACTGTGCAGCAGAATTATTTAGGTTATTTAAAATATTGAAAAACAGCTGTACGGTGCTCCTTGGCTTTTCAGCATGCTCACCCCTTCACCGTTTTTTGTAACACCCGCCGTAGTCCCGCTTGATGGCCCACGTCTTATATCTGGCCTTCGTTGACATGCACACCTTTGAATTGTAGATACTGTGAGTTATGAACCAATTTTCTTGCTTGTTTGTATAGAATTGCAATCACAAGAGGGTAGATGAAGGTTCCGAGACCCATTCGTTTGAGTTTTCATCCAAGGTTATTGTAAGATTTTTAATTCGTAGAAGTGACAGTCAGACACGGCTGTTGTTTATGTTCACTTAACAAATGCCAAATGTTCGCCTGGATAGCCTTAAATTTTTCTTGTGCCATGGAACAGAGAAAGGAGGGGGTTGCCTGTCTGAAGATTTCCTATAGCCGAACTGGACTGCATAGGCTATTCTATGGTGTTTCCACCCAAGGGGCGCCGGCACAGCTTCAGCTCTAAATCATACAACTTCACATGTATCCAGGCCCGTTTTGCGGCCCTCCTTGGTTCCAGGCGTGTACCGTTTCAACGGTCTTGTATGGTCTTGTGAAATTTGAATAAGTGGGCGACTTACAACATAATTGTGTGCAAACAAGTTGACATGAGCTTTGCCGACTGCCATTCCGACGTATGGCAACATTGTAAAAATATCCAAAGAGATCTGATAAGGAAATTTGCTTCTAAATAACCATGTAGCCGGTTAATTTAGCTTTATTCATGTATCTCCCTAATGACGTTACAGTCTGTTGGCTGTTTTTTACTTTATAGGTCGTTGTCTGTTAGACGTGAGACCGACCCGCTTTTCAATCTGGCTGATCGTTTGTTGTCCATCAATGGTAGCGTTTCACGTCTAACAAGTCTTGTCCTATGCACTTCGTCTACTTTGACGTCCTCACATGCTCAGTCATTATGGGGTTCATTGTTGCGCAGCAGCTAGGTTTCTACCCGAGCATACTGTCTACAAACATATGATAGATCCTGTTTGTCTGAGTGTGATATGCCTTGACCGATGTTTTAGTATATCTGTAGCTGGTTTTTGGTTGTTGAATCCATAGATCACCATCCGAATTCTCTGATCCCTACTCCCTCCGTGTAATAACGGTAGTGCCTCACCTCGGTTCTCGGTCTGATCCTTCTAAGCTAGCGTTTCCAGCAAAAGAACCACAAGGGTGCACAAAGTGCATTAAGCGCTGAAAACCAAGTTAAAAAACCATGTACAACGTGTCGCAGTTAAAGTGTGTGCGGCGACAACATTCTAGAAATTCGGGCGTCTTCTGGTCATGGCATTGGCAACCGGCACTCAGCGGATACTGAATCATGATTAGCTGTTGAGTCCACATCTTCGACCAATCAGAGCTCGCCTCGATGATGCACAGGCAAGCGGTCCGATATGCTAACCAATGACGTACGGATTAGGCTTCTTGGCCGTAGCAGCGCCTTACTCGAGTGGTAAAGCAGTTCTGGTGCAGGTTTCTCCCTTACACCCCAATTCCAAAAATAATTGCCGTTAGATCTGCCGGTTGTTCTTACAGCTATTGTTTCAATTGTACAGGTGTGGAATTCAGTTAAATACCAATGTTAAGCGGCGCAGACGATCGCACTTCTAGTTTTCTGCTCTATTGTGCCTGAGTCATGCTGGGCCATGTCGTATTCTAACTTAGTAAGCCTGTGTTTTGTTTTCTCATAGTATTTCTACACACCACAATGTATCCGAATTTCCTCGTTTTTCATTATGGATATGGCAAAACTTGGGTTCAAACTAACGTCGCAGGTTGAACCAGGCCAGTGGTTCCTATCTTTTAAACACTTATTCCGTACGTATTCACGTGTTTCATATGATAGCCCCAAGCTGCAGACTGCGAATCCTCTTTACAGTTGGCAGCAAAGCAAGGATTATCAATTTTCGAAGAATAACCAAAATGCACCAGCGAGGCACCATTTCCCCTTAATACACCTGGAACAAACATGGAGAACAAACCGCGTACCGGCAGGATTATCCAAGCTGCTATAATTTTTCAGCCGCCCACTGTCATGAAGCTACTATGTATCATTGAACAAAACTAACATCTGTGTACAACTTTGAAATGGAATGCAGCTTGAGGAGTTTGTGGATAATGGAGAAATTCTTTCCTGCAAGTGAAGTAAATTTATACCGAAGAGCTGAGGAGCACTGTACAGCTGTTTCATTTTTGTTGGAAATCATCAATAGTGCGGATCTCACGAAACTAGGGTGGTTGAAACCCGTAACCTCGGGTTAGCAAGTGAATAGTATGATAGGACATGTTAGTGTTGAACTACTAGCCAGAAGGTCGCAGGTTCGCACCCCCCTAGAGAATCGTGATCTGTGCACTGCTGAGGATTCCCATCAAGGATGACAGCTCGACGGGCTTACCTGCTCTTCAGCAGATATTGACATAATTTGCAGCATGTGAATCAAATCGGAGTTTCCAATGCTCCTTGCTACCTACAAACTGTGAGTAGTTTGCTGTAAAAGAAGCCCCACAAGCTGCATGAGCCGTCCGTCTGAGAAGTCATCACTTGAGGAGCCATTCAACGCTTGATCACGTGGTGTGAATTACGTGACTCATGGTTAAGTGGCCCATATAGCGTCTAAGTGCGAGTTAATTACACTGCTAACAAGCCAGTCGTGGTCGAAAAGTATAGAATCGAGCCAGGGACCCGGCACAACAGTGGCCGGTTTAACTGACGATCGGTAACCCAAAAGGAATCTGAGGTACTTGGCAACATCAGTTTCCAATATTGATGTCCACTATGCGCTTTTGTTGTGCTGATTCTCAGTAAATTTCATGACATTAGGGCGACTGACTGCGGTGTCAGGAAATTAGACGAGCTCAGATTATTGTACTATTATGTCGTTTGTTCATAATGCCTGTTTATTTGGTCCTCATTGCAAGCGGTTGCAACATGTTTGGACTCTTGGCTTCCAAAGTACGTGGTCACCGACCTCACGATGAATATCTGATTCAGGTGCATCCCAATATGCTTTGCAATGGTCAGTTGTCAAACTGGCCAGTTCAGGTTTTACATTAACGGCACCTTGGTTGGCTGATACGATCAAGACTTCATATTTATTCGTTTCCTTTCCCCTACTAGATTTAGCACATTTTTCATGGCTTCGCAAAATTTGGGGGTTCTGATGCTTAGCACGTAGCTGAGGAGGTAGCCTCATGCAGCAAACATTCACCGAGATGTGCGTCTTTTGGATTTACTGGACCAACTTGGGCATTCACGTGTTAGGGACCGGTGGCCTGGCTGGACAAAAGCTGTTCTTCTCAGTATATTGACTTCAGTTATCGGCTCGGAGAATGAACAGTTTGACTATGTCTAATTGCATCCAGCCTTATTGAGCCAGCAATCACAGTAGTGCAAATATGACTGTGTTCTGGAATCTGTTTCACCAAAGCGCTCTTAGTTCTAGAGCGCAGGGTAATTCCCAGACTTTAGTTAACAAGGACTATTGATTTGATGCAACTAGCTTTCTGAAGACGAACAAACTCTTTCTAAGCGCATTAATCCTTTTATACGGGATTGTACGATTGTTTCAGAGGCAAGATACGTTGTTAGCAGGGAAAGTAGTATCGAAGCAATAGATAAATGCGGGTTGTCCAGGTTGACAGGAAATGTGGAATTAATTGGACCCATACTTGAACTCAGTCATACGATAGTAGAACTGAGGTAAATAGATGTGTGGTTCAACAGTCAGAAAATAACGAGTTGCACATCGACGTCCGGTTTCGGTCCCATACCTATGCTCACAGCGTACGACTAGTTCATTATGTAGGTCATTTTCTACCCTCAAACTTGTAGACTACACACACCATTCACGTGATCGTTATAGATTCCGTTGTTTCTTGAGTTTTGTGGCCAATCTTTTCTATCCCAGTCCCAAACAAACACGCCCACTTGTACCTATTGTTTGCAACTCTGGTCCGTTTATTGGATAATCGTTTCCCATCACTTACTAGAGTAAGCGAGAGTGAAAATTGTTCTTTATCACGTACGTGTGTGGCTCGCAGAGAAAAGACGGACCTATCGTCAGGGGCCTCCCTGTGAAATAGCGAGCCGATTAAAAAGACGAAACAAGCAACAAAACACGAAAAACTGTACTTACAAGGGGAAATGAGCGACTTATGGGTAGTGTACAAAACCAGAGCATAGTGAATAATTGAACGTTAGCCAGAGTTCTGGAATTTTCAAGATTATAGGCATTTGAAAAGACAGAAAGTAAAAGTGTTTTATGGGCAAGCAGTCCCGGAGAAGATGCGGAAAATATGGTTTTGTTATGTAACGGAAGACCTTAAATTTATAGGCGGATAGAACGACTGAATGAGTATGGAAGTTGGACGGAAAAAGTGACTAATAGGGAATTAGAAATCGACGTTGAAAGATGGCTTGTGGATTGCGGTCAGGGAAGTATGTCTTATTAGAAGCACAGCCTGTGATTGAGTGCTATTTAAAAGTGAACCAAATGTCCAAGGAGCACCACCCAAAATATTACAGCACCATTTCATATTGGGGCAGATATGGGACATGTAAAAGAAGTTGAGCGGGGGAAAACATTCATGACAGTTTGAAAGGAAATCGAGTTCTTATACCCGAACTGATAGTAACTTCGGGGGCGGGCGGAAAGCGGAACCGGTGAGCTAGAAGGCTGTATTCAACGAGCCCAAATCATAAGGACATGTACGATCAGTGGCACACGCCCGGCCACCAGTAATGTGAGATGAGACTGATCTTTCAGAAGATTGGGTGTCAAAAACGTGGAAGGTTACACAATCTGCTAAAACTTGAATACAACCGAAAACAGCAGAAGGGTCGTTAATGACTATGGGGTATAGTATGGAGTAAATATGAAACTTTGGGGGACGCCTGCGTTGGCCCTGTAGATCCGAGAGAGAGGAGCACTGTCATGGCCTACCTCAACAAAGCGGTTAATCAAGAATTTTCCAGTCCAGTTCCACAAGTCAGGATGTAGCCCTTGTGGGGAAGTTTGACAGTCAGATTCTCATCTCGTACGTGACACCAAGGAATATCGATACGGTCTTATTGAGCGAGTCCACCAATAGGACATCAATGAAGCGATGGTGACTGAACTTGTCGGTGGTCATTTAGGAAGCTGCTATTTTCCCAGGTAGTGTAAGAAGTTTTGGCCAAGGATGACTCCAGAATTTAGGGTAAGGTTGGGTCAAATAGACAGCTAAGCTTGCGAACGGGAAGTATATGAGAATTTCACGCGGAAAAGTGAACTGTACGAGGTAGAGGAGGACTGATTGGAGTGAGTTTCCTAACACGGGTAAAGAACAAAGTAGTAGGAGTGCTTCCTAACCAGAAGTTCTAGGTGGGTTTACTGATAGAAGGCTCGAGCTCGATTCAGGTTCGCGGTATCGGAAACTAATTTCTAGCTACTGCGTATTCTGGAAAGGAAGTTGATGGAAATGGCAAAACTTGTGGCGAAAAAGTGGGAAAATACTTCAATTTTCCCATCGTTGAGCAGGAATTCTGACTGATTGCTTTTACAAATTCCAGACGGACTGACTTCGAGCGGAAGTGTTGGACAGCTGATCGGTGTTAAAACTGATGAATATGCACAATTGGTCCCTTCGGTGGTGACAGTACAGATCTTGTGTGCAGTCATATAGTCCGAATTGAGTGAAATGCAAATGTCACGACACGGACGTTCTTCTATCAACCCTGAGACAGGCTTAATAAATCCATCCATCTATCGAGCTTAGGAATTGAAGTCATTGAGAACACACAAAATCACGCGATCTTCGGAGATGCAGCAATCCTAACTTCAGGGGCCGAAATTCTTTCGCATGCTGTTTTAGTAGCGGTAGAAACACGACAAGAAGTATGTGGGACAGCGTCAGCTAAACGTAAACAGACAACAAAGCAGCGCTTAGGAAAGTTGATCGAACCAAGTGTGACGAGCAGTGGTTAAGGCGATGTTTAGGGTCCCCGATGAGCCAGTGCCATCGTCCAGAATTCGGGAAAGAAACTGGGTATGTTCGAGATGAAGAGCTGGTTGATTTGGAGTTGGTTGAAGGCAATTCTGCCTCATGGCGCGAGGTGTCGTTCCTTCAGCATAGCAAAACATTCGACCCCAATGTTTGCACCCTAGACTTTTCAAAAGTGGTGAACCGCTGGTGAGATGTCTGACGATTCTAACTATTTGGGACGAGAGTGGAACATCCGTGGGGTGAGATACTTCAAAAAACCACAATAACGCGACAATCGTCATGGCATCAGTCTGGTAGTCTTGGCATCCAGCGTGTTCTCTGGTGTTACCATGCGCAGGGTAATCAATTACTTGGAGAGAATTAGGCTGCGTTGTATTGACCATTCTTCCACTTCAGGATAGGTGCTTGAACAGCGCCACTGTGTAAACGAACAGTAGTGTTCGTTTTCCTGGTCTCTGGCTCCGTTGATCATCAGAAACTATGATAGTGTCTGGCGGTTAAAGCGGTCCCTTCTAAACTTTACCACTTGTAGGGGCATTGCATGCCAACACCTGTGAGCGCGTACGCGTGCACAGTGAGCCTTCGCCTGAGTACACCAAGTCCAGTGACGTAAGGCTGTCCTCTATCACCGTTCCCCTTTAGCGTTGCTATTAACATGCTACCTGATTTCCCATGAACCTCGGATATCGAAATGCTCCTGGGACGTTCGCACTGAACACGCGGGATGACATTGCTCTCCTTGGTTCATATCCTCCAAAGATGCAGATCATTTTAAATAACCTAAATAATTCTCCCGCATGGTTGGATGTGAGCCTCACACCTGCAAAGTGTGAAGTGCTGCTACAAGACTGAGTGGCACCAAACTTTAGCCTCATACTGGGCAGTTGTATAAGCTCCAGTGGACTGGTTGGGGACGAGACCACTTCTCGCATCTGGAAGGCCAACCTCTGAAACCTATACTGCCGGCTTGAAGTCAGATTACCTATCATTGTTAGAGTATACCGCTTTATGAATCAGAAACGTGGCCTCCACGCGCAGGTGATGTACGAAAACTCTCGGCATTTGACCATCAGTGACTCCGAAGAATTGGCCGTGTCCGGTGGAAACATCCGACCTGCAATTTTGAGGTAAGCTTTCAGGTCGTAGGGAGGAGGAACTCCCACGCGATTGACGAACTGCTTACGCTTCATAGCTTACGCTGTTTGGGACTTATTTTGTATGTAAGAGGGCCGTCTAGCTCACAGAACTCTTTTTACCCAGCCCTGGTTATATCCCTCTGTTCAGCCATAACATCCCTTCGGTGCCTAGCTTCCTTGTCACTCGAAGGAAGCACGAGAGCTGAGATACTGTCAGGTTGCCGAAGCCTAGACAGGAGCAGTCGAGATGCTGAGGTCGGGTTCGAACCACGGAACCCCCGGTCAGTAAGTTCGCGCCTTAACCACTGAGCCATCCACCCTGTTCTCCCATTTTTCGGTGCCCGGAACTGTGGCAGGTATAATTAACATTCCCTTGGTACGTAGTTTAAAGCTGATGAACTGGAATGAACTGTAGGGCTTTCAGTGATGTTGATAATGATGATCAACTGAACTTACCGAAAATCTGTTTGGTTAGTTCGGTAATTGAATCCTTTCAGTGTTGTCCCACTATGAGGGGAGCGGAAATTTGCGGAATATCTTATTTTGAAAACACAAGGAATTTGCTCAAGTGAGCCCTGATTATTAGTACTACCATCAGTTAATAACACTTCACCGAACAGTGGTTATCCTGATGAGCTTTACTGTTAAATTTCCTGAAGCCATAACTAGCGCTTTCAACGCGATTAAAGTAGTTCATCCGCCGATCGATAACTGTTATCTCCACTGGTCTCTATAGTGTGTATCTGTACCAGTTCATGTGTTGCTGTCCAGTTGGATAGGTTCGCCAAACTACAAGACGCTACTCAAAAACGGACGAAAACGTCCACCGGTTTGATTAATGGACACTACAGCATGAAATCTCGACAGCTAAATTTCAACCCGAACACCGAGCTATTTTTCGCGCGCCATGTCTCGCCAAACTGGTTTCAGACGCTGGCTACTAGGTGTAGCCAAAAAGTTGCGATTCACGTTTACCATCCGGACTAATACGATCAGAAACATTTTGTTCGCAGCCTTGACCTAAGCACACTCCAAAACCATAAGTCAGGGCCTGTTCAGCTGATCACATGATACTTATCACGTGCCTCTTGTAACAGTTTCGCGCCTGATATACTGGCCGGATTCTCTGTCTCTTCATCCGGTGCATACTCTAATCGATGTTCCGCTTTACGCTCGTTTCTTTCGGTATATTGCTTGTTACCTAGGTACTTGAGAAGAGGTTGCACAGAAGGGTTTCTTTACTCTACAGGTTCAGTCTGCCCAATTCTGAGTGGGCATTTTCAATGCTTTAAACGTACGACGGTCTTCCAAACTGGCAAAACCTTTTTAGGTCGAAATAACCTACTTGCTGCTGGGTTATTAACTATTGGGAGGACCTGGAGAAGTGGCCTTTTTCACTGCCCAGCTAAACAGTTGTTGGCGAACTCCAATTATTTGCAAATTAAGTTAGTGTTGATTCGAGACTCAACTGAATACCAGCTGAATGTGCTGCACAAAAGCCGTCTCATTTTTTGGTTGGTCCGGTATTTGACATATTGCAGTGCATTATCTTGACGGAACTGCGAAACGGGTCGTAGGCTGTTGAGAAGTTTTCAGCAATCTTATGAGTAGTATACTCGAGCAGTTTGAGCGATATCCCCAACAATACATAACTCACCGTCGAAGAAACTCTTAACGCGTTTATCCCAGAAAACCTAGCTCTGTCCCCCAGTAACTGGAAACAGCGACCTTGTGCAACACTGTATCTATAAGCGGCAGCAAAACATTTCCGCTTTGGTCTTCTGGTATCTCATCGTTTTGCTTAGAGAGTCATATATGGAACATGTGACCTATTCTAGTCCGATCAACTGGTGTGTGCTTGTTTTTCGATAATAATCAACGAGCTTTCTTATGAGTTTATAGTGGCGTAAGTGCTGCTTTTTGTAAGTTTTGTCGCGTTCTGAAGACTTTTTTGCTGACTGAGAAGCTTCCTGTGGCGTAGATTTCTTAGGTGCATGGAAGTCATTTATTGTAGAGGAATGGGGCCGCTGCGTGTTGGTAGATTGCTTATTTCAGGTGATACGATATGTTGTTAATTTTAGGAAGGCGGTTTTGAACCAAAACTAGTGAAACATGGAAGAGGTAATGAAAGAACAGAGAGAGAGAGAGAGATGTGTGTAGGCATACCCCCCACTCTTAAAGCGAAGGCAGAAAACGGACGGGACGGAAGATGATAAGGAGTGACGAGACGAGTCAGCGGAATGCCGTCCAAACCGCACGATCTGGAACGAAATATTAAATTGAAGAGAAGAGCAGTGAAACTCCATGATGTTGTGTATTCATGTTTCTTTTTTGGCGAAGCGAACTGCGTCCTAACAACGGGGCTTAGATTTTCAAAGCACATAGGCAACCAGGATGGAAACGTGATCCACCCATCACCTGGCAGTTTTGCGCAACTCAGTCAACCAGCTATGAAGCTTTTACCGATCTGCATGATTCATATTGCTGAATTGCGGCACGATGTAGCATGCGACTATCACCGATGAAGAATCCTAAAAGCGTTCAACCCTGCTGCGAGCAATGACCTAGACCACCATCATCATTTACAGTTTCGTTGAGACTAATACTTACTGTCTTACCACCACCGAAACATTTTCCTCAAAAGTATCCCAAGATGAAGGAGACTAAAATCGGACAGAAAAGGGTCTGACTTTGGTTACAACACTCACTCAGAGTCTGTGTACAAAATGCTGCCATGAAACACCGTTGGCAGTGGTTATGGTCCGTGTCGTGCATCGTTTCCAGCGGAGCGGGAGATCATGAAGACCCCATCCAGGAAAGAGGCTGGTACCAATGACAACAAGACTTTTCGTAATCTCGTTCTCACCTCTTTGTGGAGTCATGTTCCAATCCGTTCTGATGTAGGCTTTGAGGGCAGCACTCATTTCGTCAGAGGATGATGAATGAGCATGATATGGCCATCGGAAATTTGTTCTTCATGCAGGAAATCGCGTTAGGACTTCTTATACAGTCTGTACACCCTGGGGAACAATTGAAGGATTTCGTAATCAATATGAAGAGATTGTTTAGAATTTGCCAGTACTTCATTGCTAGTTTCCTTTGTTTGGTTTAATCAAAGCCCCTGGATTTTAATCAGTCTCACTTCCCAGTCTAATTTCTCTGGTTGCATCAAACTTCACGTGACTTGAACTTGTGCATGGTCAAAGAATTCACTCGTTTGCATTGTGATTGATGTCCAATCGATCATTTTTACTGGCTGACTGACATAAACCTCCTTCGATTGACTATTTTGTTTTTGTGAAGTATGCTGACGCTGTTTGACATGTTTTTTCAGTGTCACAATCGAAAATTCACCTGCACGAAAACAGGTGACAACAATGTCCGATAACACTCTGTGACTGTTAGTCACGACTCCTGAAGGATCGATCCGAAATTCCAGTGTTTCTTCATGTGCCCCAGGTTACATTGTTAGCAGTCTTATTCTAGGATGTACTGGGGGATAGAATTCCTGACAGGCGTATTTATCATTCTTGTTTGTTGTTCCCACACAACTCTCTGATTTCACTTACATATTCAACTTTTTGGGGCTAGTAGCAGTATTCACACGCCGATATGTGGTTTACAGAAACGGGTTTATTTAAGTAGGGGTATTTGAAGTACCTAAACCTTTGACAAGGGACCCGGTGAACTGAGCGAGTGATTTCGAGCCCGGCTTGAACAGCACTCGTTCGTCGTGTTGTCTTACATTCCACAGTGAAATGCGCAGAGGATAGAGGAACACACTTGAACAAAGGCCAGTTGTTGTATGGATCGTTACTGGTATCGGATTCCAACGAATTTTGTGGGACTAAGTTGTTTTCCTGCAAGAGTTGATCACAGTTACTGTGAAGCTCAGTTGCAGATCTGCGCAGCTCCGTCGTTCCTCTAGGAGGATCATGTTCTGTGACATCTAGGGATGCAGATCGTCCCCACTTACGCACGGTGTTTGGTGGGAATAAACCAATAAGTCCTCTCTGCGGAAATGTCAGCTCAGTTTTTATTTAGATTTCTAGCAGAGTTTGGAACAAACAGCCTAGCCTCATGGGATAAGTATTTAACATTTTTCTTGCATTCCGATCGACAGTGCGTCTGACTTCGGCTGCGTGTTTCCATCATTAAGGCGACAGTCGTGATAGGCCATATATCCCCTGTCACCATAGTAACGTGCAGCCCAATGAACAGTGACTTCCCTTTCATACTGGTGGAATTCTCATCTTCGTTTTTACCACTCAATTGATCGACAGGCACTCGGTTGTTTGTCCTAGATTTTAGTAGAAAAACGTCGTGGAAAATTTCAGCACACACGTTCCGTTTTATATAAAAATGTAGCTAAATTCAAACGGTTAGCTGTTCACGCGATAGTTTAAAAACTATCCCGTTCCCGTCTACCTGATGGAACGCCTGTTCGGCTCGATCTCTGTGAATAATCGCCTTGCGCAAAAGATTTTCTTGTGATACATCTTGACTGTCCGCACCTCAAACAGATTTTGCGCTGTAATTCCGTATAAGCCATTGGTTTGTCAAGTTGCTATTTTGGTTTGCACCGGCAATAATCCCTGCGGATACATAGACGGCAGAGTCCGAAAATCGTTGAACTCTCAACAGCATCTTCTCGAATGCACGCTGTGGAAGTGGGTGCAGTCCTTGTAAGCATTGCGTCGCACAGAGCTTCAGCTTCTTTTGAATTCTCAGTTCCAGTCTTTTTCCTTGATGATGAAATTCCCCTGTCCCTTTGACGTTAACTCAAAGCGATTGTTGTGCGAGTGACTGCCGTCTTTCAGGACACTGTAACCAGATTAGAGTTTCCGGCTAAACAGCTATGGATCACTTTTTGAGTTCCTGAAACCCGTCACAAATAGTTCCCACTATTCAAGTGGTGGAGTTAACGCGCGGTGATTGAAAAGAGGGATACAGCAACAACACATAAATGCGAACTATGCGGTGCATTTCTCGACAGCTTTCAGACATTTTGTTCGGCCTAACCCTAACCGAGCGGAACTCACGTCGTTTAGTAGCGACCTCAAGGCTACAGTCAATTCCTTCTGAGTCAGTTGTAGTCGCCCGAGAAGGCAAACCACACTGATATGACCTTGCACCTCCCAGTCACTTTGGAAACCCATTAGCCATTGAGATCGCACGTTATCTGTTTCGGGTCCTCAAAAGAACTATCTAAGTCCAACGAGATTTCCTGATTTCCATTTTTTCTACTGGCTCTTCATACTTTTTGGTTCTCACGTAAATCGTCGTCGAAGGATATTTACCCGGAATGTGTGCCTTTTACAATGGAAACTGGTTAACAAGTGTAAACCAAGTTTGTAGTGTGTTGAGAACTGTGTATCAAAGGCGATTCAACCGAAATCCGTGTTCAAAAGGAAACCCGGTAGACAAAGGTGTGAAATACAACAAATGCACATTTTGCAGGAAAGCTCTTCAGTGTAATCAACATGTTTATCCCTTACTATCGAAACGGATCTTGCGTTTTCCAGCTTGCAGTCCTCAGTCACATACCGCCACCAGCTTGCTATTTTAGTGCTGCTATCCATACCTTAGGCTGGACAGTTTTATCGGCTATTGTTATTGGTATCAGCTTGTGCACAGTAATTCCCAAGTTATTTTCCGACGCGGAAGAAGTAGTATTAAACCTCTTCTTTGCATATGGAGTCCTCCCTAAATCGTGCTTCACAGAGCTTACTGTTACCTACTCTTCAGGGGTTTGTCTGTTCTCGAGTAAAACCCTACTGAGAGTGGTTCTTTTGCCGTAAAATGAATTCCGATCTGCTCAAACTAGGCGCTACTTTCAGCTGAGCAGCTGATGCATCCTGGTTTTCGTATCTTCAACTCGGTCAATGCTCCTTGAGAACAAACTAAATTCTAGCCTGCTCTCAGGGGTCAGGAGACCAGGGCCTTTGTAGAGAAGTTATCTTTTTTCTGGTCTTTATATTTGTCCTTACATGCTCCCAGGGGACACTGGAATTAGACTGAACACGCGCACTTGTATCACTTGAAGTCTGATGTAAGAGGCTTCGACTGGAATCGCCCTATTAATTCAGTTTGTCAATTGAAGTATCCCATCCTCCCTACATTTAGTTTCCCATCCTTGTATGTACAGTGTATTCCAAAACGGGTTTCGATAGACATCCCACGCTTACTGTGTAGTCGTAGATGCATTTTTATAACTTAGTGTTTCCTGTACGGGGTTTGTTCTAGTCAATTTCACATGGGATCGGAATACTTGTCAGCTCCTGAAAAATATGAGTGTAGTGTCAACAACTCCGAGCATGTATACCTGGTTTGCCTGAGTTCCAGCGAGCGAGGTTTCGGACCAGGAGATCACCGCGTGGATCACTTGGAACTCGCAAAGGAAATTCACTTTCGGTAGCTAAGTGGAACCTAGTTTCGTGGCACTGGACGGTTCCTGTATACTTGTTTTCGTCAGACATTTGGAGGCTTCCAACGCTGTTTGCTGGGTGCCTTTTCCTAGTGCGCGGACATCATAAGCAACTTTGCTGTGCGAGACTCGGTAGACTGCTATGCTCCACTGTTTGTGATCGTTTAAACTGGGTGATAATTATCGTTGAACGTTTGATGGGTGCTGTGTTGAAGTAGCAGAACGGAACTGTGGCAGGGCCAATGGCAAAGTTCAGGAAAGCTGTAGGAAAGGCAATAACGAGTCATTCGGTGAGACTAAACTTTGTGGGCTTGTACCTGTAGCTGGTGGTTTGAGTAAGAAAGCGTGATTACGCTATATACACGGCTGTGTAATATCATGTCCACGTTGAAGAGTAGAGTTGACTTGAGGACCTTACTTGGAGCTCTTGACTAAAGACTCAAGTGGCAGTGTGACAAGCACAGATTTCGCTGTCCTCTGTGGGCCGGTCACTATTATGGCTGTTCATACTTCGCCCCAGGCACCAGGAAGCCATCTGGAGTGTCTGGTATACAACCTCGTGCGCTATTCGTCTTTTCTGTTGGAGTAGAAGCGGTGACTGTCGACCCCACGAAGAACCCAAAGTGATGAAATTGTTAGCACGCCCTCAGCCTTACCTTACATCTGGGTTTGACAACTTTCTTTGAAAGGCCAGTCGCGCTGACTTTCTTTCATGGTAACCGCGTTGGGAATGTGCGGATTTCTGTAGAAAACTTGCTGACATACCAGAAGCCACCGCTAGCCCTCAGTTCGTGAAGGGTAAGAGGCGTTCTCCTGTCCGAAACCCGGATAGCAGCCCATCAGCAAGCAACTCTGTCCCATCCCGAGTACCCTGTGTATCAAGATATCAGGTAGATTTGGTGCCGCCACCAAGCCACTGGGCGTTTTATACGGTTCTTCACTGCGAGCTCCTGGATGGGATTGCTGCTTCTCAGCTAGAAAAACGCGTCATGAATTGCAGAGCGGATCGGTGAACAGAATTTCCCACTTGTACTTCGGTTTTGTTTTATGATTTTCCCGCTTGTCTTTTATGGAGGTCCATCCTGCTTTGGGACTTCACGTTCATGCAGCGCAAAGATACGGATAAAAACAAATTCCAGTTTGGAGTCAGAATACATGAACAGGCTTTCTTTAAACCTTCAAAAACCCGCCGCGAATTCCCATTACGGTTGAAAAGAAACGACAGGCATTGATTGTTTTCTAGACTTGACTCAAGCTAATTTTGCCGTCCATCCGGGCGTGCATATGCTTATCCATTTTTTTTCTGGATAAATCTCAAAGACGCACGTCACAACCGACGGAATCAGTTGTTCGTAACCCTTTTGACTCGAAAAAGCACTATCCCGTGTACCGGCACTGACTTGCAAATCTCACAAAAAACGGCCATAGTGGCATAGTGATGTGATGTCCTATATTGTGAGCTTTTGGTCGTTTTTTTTCCCGCTGAGCTGGACAAATAGGTTGCAAGAGGTACATCACTAATCAAGCTGAGACCCACCTTTCTCCCCCAAGGCGCTGTTATGTTTGCTTCTCCCTATCAGGTGCTCCATCATTCTTTTTTCTTACCTGAAGTAGCGCAATCCTGATAATTCGTTACTGGTATCGATCGCTCCTGCTCACTTTATCGCATCTCATTTAGCACACGTATTGTCAACGGTGTGAATTTCTTGGCTATCCTCATCTGGCCAAGTGGTTCACTTGGGATTGCCTCGTGAAGTCAGCTTTTTCGATTGAAAGGGGATAGCTGAAGCCAACGTTGATAGTATGCTCTCTGTGTATGACTAGTGGTTGCCCTTCCCCGACCAGTGGATTATACCCGCTACCCAGTGCTGGTCGGTGGTTATAGATGCTACTTCAAGGATCACGGGACCAATCCTGTCGTCTCCCAGCGGATGAACCCGAATAAAGGCTAATTGTGGTTAAACTCCTCGTGAGCTTGCAACATCGTGCTTGTGTGTTATTTCATCTATAGGGTTCTGCGCCGGCGCACATGTGAAAATCCCCTATCCGCCTGGACGACGAGTGTACGCTAAGCCATCTTAGAGATGGACGTTCGTTTTGTCTTTCCTCTCATATACTTGGATACCCGGGTTTAATTTTTCTTTTCTCCTCGCCCCTTTGCATCTAGTGTCAACCTCAACAGTGCCGAAGGAGGTATCCTAAGCAAGGGTTCAATCGGCTCGGGCAACGTAAGAACTGCCGTCGAACTGGGAGGAACCGGCAGTGGAGAAGGCGGTCGTCAGAGCAGTTGTGGTTGCTAGAATCTGACAACCGACCAATTTGCAGTCCCATACGCGGCGCGTGATCACTCATTGTCGACCTTGTCCTCGAATTCCACTTCTTTCTGCCTCACTTTCTCGCTGATTTAAGGAAAAATAGGGAGTGAAGACTACTCCGACTTGTATGAAGCTAATCTACTGCGGATCTGCCATCCCTGTCTGGTTTTCTAGCCCACCATTCTATCACACTCTTTCGTTTGTAGCCGTCAGCTGTACATGGCCTCCATACAAAGATACTCAACTCCTACCCTCTTTCATGAATGACTTGTCGTTTCATTCCATGTCCCTCAACTCTGAAGCAGTCATTTCTTTCTTAGGCAACTGTGCCCTTTCCACTGCCAAATATCACGTTACTGTCTCGTTGTTATGTCATACTCGCTTTTAGTCTACTGGGCTTCTTCACATCTGTTTTGACACGGGCGCAAACGACTCATTAAATGGTCTACTCGTGGTTTTCTCCATCATTCATCACGTGATTTTCCGATCAGTTCTAATGTAGTCGGTCTCTCTTTCTAGTGACTCCCGGTTTGTGTGGCTATGTGTTCAACCACTTTCCTACTCGATACTCTTTTGAATGTGCGAGTACAGCTCTATTCAATCAATATGAGTCACTAACTTGCTTCTAGCGGCTGTGATACGCGTACCATTGTGTTCCGGAATGGACACATCAGTAGCACATCAGGATGTGTTCAACATGTTTGTATGTTCATCGCTCTCTCGCTCGCTGTGTTTGTCTGTATCTTCTATGCTGAAAATATACAGAAATGTGAATCGATTTGCCACTTGAGCTTGTTCTTTGACGTGTACACAGAAGGGTTCTTTCTTGACCGCTGTCACCCATTGAATTTTCATCAACGTGTGCTGTTGGTATTGTGATAATCGCAGTGTGCTGGACGAACGCGCTTTGGTATGACGAACCAGTTGCCGCGGTATTTTGCCACCCAATCGATGTATGCCGAAGAGACATTGAAATCCGCTTGTATTATTAGAGGACGACTACTCATTCAGTCTGAACTTCTCGGTTGTTGCCGTGCCCGTTTTTTTCATTTTGTAGGTGGTGCGGATATTTTCAAGCTTCTAAGATAGATTTCAGCTTGCAAGTGAAGTCAACTTTTGCAGGATATCTGAGGTGTATGGTCAGCTGTTCCGTCCTTGTTGGAAATCATCAACAATGAGCAACGCACGATTACCTAGCAATTTTCAAACCCAAAACGTTCCATTAATATCTGGAACCTACACTATTCATTTACGCGTAGATCAGCATGATTTGCTATGCCTCCGCCGAGCGATTTGCCAATGCGGATCTTTTCCTATAGCAACACGGAGAAAGTGACGGTGATCAGGTAGGACCGCCTACAAGACCCAATGAATGTTGTCGGGCAAGACAATCACATCGCTCAAGCGTGAACACGTCCTCCTGTGATAACACAGGTGCGTCCAACATGCGCTGGCGGAGTAGCGGTAGTAAGCTTGCTTCGCACGTTAACTATCCGGAGTTCAAATCGCAACACGACCTAGAATATTCCTGCTGATGAGAAACCTGATTCCAGCGCTTCCCGTCCTTGGCGTAGACTCAGCAGAAAAAACTGTACTAGGACAGGAGGAGAACTGCTCCAATGAGTGTGATATGAATTTGAATGCACCCAGAGGTATGATCGTAATCTGACACACTGGCTGTGGGCTGACTCCATAAAATAATCGTTTTGAATTGTTTGAAAACCACTGGTCAAAGGGTTGGGGGCGAATGGTAAACCAGGGCGGGCTAAACAGATTGACAATGGTGTGGTGGCGAAAACAGAACAACGGATAATGACATCATGACGGCCTATCGTTGGTTGGGTTATCAACACTGCGGGTGCTGCTTCAGAGCTGAACCCACTATCACCATTTGGTTGACCAGATGATTTGTTGTTTCTTGGGGTATTGGTAAAGCAGTGAATCAGACGAGGAAGACAAAATCTCAAGTTAGGATTACTTGCCTGCGGAAGACTGGGTGGGGACCGAGGTACGGAGCAGAACCAGCAACGTTTGTGACACCCAAAGTCGATTGGAAAACATAACAGGAAAAAAATCGTTCACCTTTCGGTGCCTGCCATTCCACCCGAAGAAAGCACGAGGGCTGAGATACTGCCAGGGTGCCCAAGCCTAGACAGGGGAAGTCGAGATGCAGAGGTCAGGTTGGAACCACGGACCTTCCGGTCAGTAAATTCGCGCTCTAATCACTGAGCCACCTCGCCCCCAGACCATAACATGAGTGAGCTCAAACTTTGTATGAAGCCGTCGAATAACTTGCAAACAGGAATGAGTAATCCTGATAGTTTTTAGATGAACTAATAATTGAATTGATTTGTTTGACCACGTCATTTTTCTCCAGGGGTGATTATTCCTTCGGTAAAAACGATTTTTCCATATTCCACGTGGGAATTTCGTTCAGGCAGTGTCCTTGGCACCTTGCGGTGCTTGTTCAATTGATTAACAGCTAATGTCATGCTGCAAGCGACAGGAAGCTCGAATAGCATCAAAACTATTGTTCTTGAGCCACGAAGACAATCGTATCCACTCGGTTCAACTTAGCAGCTGATTCCGGTTTCCACCGTCTTGTGTATGGAATCAGGGTTAAGCTGGCTCCAATCTCTGGGCTGTCAGTCCGACTATGATGCTCGATCTTCGTTTTCACTCTTGCTTTATTGGGAACATGTCTGTCACAATGGTGCACTGGCTTCCCACATAGGTCATTTGGACTTTAGACCAATCTTACCAAGTCTTGCGTACAGATGTGCTGGATTGGATGACAGCCTGCCTCTTTACTGATGCTGCCGGATTACCTCATTGTTCAGTCTTAGAAGCAATGTTTATGGCACCAATCTCCACCCTGTGACTGGGATGAGTGTGAACTGTCGCATTCTTGATGTTTACTGCGCTGGAATGTTGACATAACTGCTATCTGTTCTGTGCCACATTAAGAGGTGACATAAATTTCCAATTTGAAGTCCGATCTAGCATCCCCAAACCACACCAGGCAATCACACGGCGGGATGACCCTACTGCGACCCTTATCTGGGACTTCTGTTGCTCCACTGTGAAGTCACGTGAACTGACACAGTATTTAATGAAACATTCCAGGCCCAGCGGATATTCCAACGACAAGTTCAATGTAACCTGAGCAGTACGGTATGGTTATGGGGTAGTTTTGATCAATTATTTGACCCATTCAGTGGAAGGTACCGGTCCTAGCGTATACCATTATATATATATATATATATATATATATATATATAATGTCACGTGATACGCTTCGTCCGAACATGACAACACACATGTGGGCATAATTCATTTGTATCCAACTGCTATCTTTGGAGGCCCCCTATTTCCTGACGGGTAGCTGGTAAGATTTGTTCACATGCAGTCAAGAATTGCACAGTCCAAACCTATAAGGGACGTTGTGCGGCGTGCAGACAGTTTTTAATAAGCAGCTACCGTTGTTCCATCGTGACGCAGTTAACCTTTTATTAAACACTGGATTGTGAAACCTTGATTGCTGGTTTCATTCGTCGAACTGGGCAACTTGCTTGTAAATGTTTCATCAACAACCGAGGTGATATCATCAGTGCGTTGTCAGGGGGCACGCGGATGACGTCACCTCAATTGGTGATAAAGCATTTTCAAGCAAGTTGCCCAGCTCAGCGAACAAACTAACGACCATTTACGCAACCTGAGCTACCAGCATTCTCCTGAATAGCAAACCATGATTGCGTCTGTCAACGTTACTTGACCATGCACGAAAGCCGATAAACATTCAGACTATCACACGAACCAACCGCGTTGCATCAGGTCTTGCGACTGGACACACGCTCCACCAGTACGGAGAATGTGTCGACCAGAGTCTAAGGACACTTCCGATTTATGTATGGTCGTCCATTGCTACGTATTCGAAAACTGTTTGGACTGAGATTTCGACATCCAAATGATGGACTGTCTCAGCGTTTTCTGAACAAAATGGATAAATATTCTGTTGGCCGTAATAATATCACATCTTTCTGGTTTTATCGCGAGTGTCACTGATGGTTGTCATACCCTTTGAGCAATCTTAAAGTACAAATATACCGTTACGGTTGTGTTATTGTGACGAACTGAGTAGTTTTGCAGGTGCAGTAGCCCCTCCACTGGAAGACCCTGAACTGGGAAATTTTGGCTCAAAAAGTTTTTGTCTTCACATGACCTGCTATCCATAAGGTTGCTGAAAACTCCTACAGGCAACGACTGGTTTCGCCCTTCTTTGGGCTCATCAGGTAAACTCACCCTTCCTCTCCAACCTTGTCATTGATATGGTACTTCAAATTTCTCTGCCTGCCTCTGAAACCTCGGGAGCCGAAATGTCCCCGATACGTTCGCTCACAGACATTGAGTATTGCTCTCCTTGGTTCAGATCCATCCCAAATGCAAACGATTTTAAATAACCTAGATAATTCTGCCGCACGGCTTGGCATGCGCTTCACACCTGCAAAGTGTAAAGTGTTGTTACAAGACTGGGTGGGATCAAACCCACGCCTCATGCCTGCAGGCGAGCCAATCGACGTGGTAGATAAATTTGTTTACCTGGGCAGCTGTATAAGTTCCGGTGGACTGGCTGGAGATGAGATTATTTGTCGAATCGGAAAGGCCAGGGCAGCTTTTGTCAAACTCCGACACCTATGGCGCCGACGTGACGTGAGTTTGTCTGTCAAGGGAAAAGTTTACACTGCGGTGCTGCAATCCATACTGCTTTATGGATCAGAGACGTAGCCCCTACGTGCAGAGGACATACGGAAGATGTCAGTGTTTGACCATCGGTGTCTCCGAAGCATTGGTGAGGTCTGGTGGGAATATCGGATTAGTAATGCTGAGGTTCGCCAGATGGTCTTAGGAAGAAGGAACTCTATCGCGATAGATAAATTACCTACGCTTCACAGGTTACGTTGGTTAGGACATGTACTCCGTATGAAAGAAGACCGTCTGCCTCGCAGAGCTCTTTTTGCCCAGCCTTGTGCTGAGTGGAAGCGACCGAGAGGTGGACAGTGTATGACCTGGCAACGAAGTACGAAAACAGTAACCAGTAAACTTAGTCGGGTGGGCAATAGCCGCCTTCCTGGATGGGGACCCTGGGACTCAAATCATCAGTGGTTAATGGCGTTGGCAGAAATGGCCCAATCGCGCAGTCGGTGGCGCTCCTGCATCAAAGCTATCGCCTTGAATGCGTAGCTACCCAATCTCTGAACAAACTGCACATGCCTTCGCCTCCAAAGCTGGTTGTACGTTCCACACACCCGTTTTCCGGTGATCGAAACTGTAGAAGCTGAAACCAATGTGCCTATGGTACACGGTTTATAGCTGATAATTTGAACTGGAAGTGAACCACACCGACCGGTCGTGGGCTGTCGATAAGTTTCCAGCAACTTCACGAGTAGTATGTTCCGTGAAGAAAATATGCTGCCACATCGCAAATATGAGGTGGCTTTTGTGCACTGCCTTCAATGGGAGAATAACGTAAAGGGGAGATTCAGCTGGGAGCTTTCTGTCGTAGTCATCCGCATTAGCGCAAGGTGGGTATTGCCCAAAACTGGTCTGTTCTTTGGAGGAGTCACTACCGAAGTGCTCTTCGAGGAAACAGCTGAAAGTGATTTTTCTACGAGGTAGTAGCCCTTCCGAAGGATAGTCTCCCAAACAGAGGAGGCTCTCCGTGTAATGCGCAATCATGAGTAAGCAGTAGGAGCAAATTACTCGTGTTTGATTTGCCCCGTTGATCCCCTTCCTCCGGTCACTATGTGCAGATTTATCAGTTCTCTCCCAATACTAGCATGTTTCTGTCTTGCTTTGATGCTCTCCCATTGTTACGCTTCAACCTTTTAAATAAGAGACAGTAATCTTTGACTAAGTTGCGATCAGAAGTTGGAACTATATTGGATGATAGTAAGGCGTATTTAAATTCGTGCCTGGTTGCGCTCTGAGAGGCCTTTTGTGCGATGGGGGAATATCCTACAGTAGAAGTCGAGCCACTGCCGCTGACGTCGTTGAGCATATGCACACGTTTCTTCTAATCCGATATTGACTACGGTAGTTTAACTGAAGCCTACATTGCATCGTTTACTAGGGCTTTTTAACTTGGTTGTGCCTCCGGTGACCCGAGGCATATTGGTATCACATCAATACCCGAAAGCATTGCGAGTTTAAGATTGCAAGTTCCGGTTACACCATACTTTGTGTAGGCCTGCATCCTGCAGGTCCATCCTCTACTTTTTTGCCCAATGTTCTACGCCTGACGGTGCTGCAAAAGCCTACACAGGTTTCCCATATCTCTCCCTATTGGGTGAACGCGGATGAATAACCTGCAAATTTTTTGCCGCACAATCCGGCTCTTTCAAACATAACTTTCAACATGGCCTTGAGGTGGGAAAATCTATACTGTGCTGTTCTGCGAGGGACTAGATTGCTTTAGTGAACAGTACATAATGGACGATAATAATCATATAGTAATCATTCAGCTGTAATAACCTCTCGGTGTCTAGCTGCCAGTTCACACAAAGGAAGCACGAGGGCTGGGATACTGTCAGGCTGCCCAAGCCTAGACATAATCAGTCGGGATGCTGAGGTTGGGTTGGAACCACGGACCTTCTGGTCAGTAACATTGCGCAATAACCAATGAGCTATCACGAGTGGATGATACTTTTTAAGTAGGTAAATAACGTTACTCCCTTGCATCGAAAAAATACAATCGATTCTGATGAAATTTCAGGTGGATTGCAGACAGCTCAATAAATAAATTATGCTTTATCTTTGACCTCAGTCATACGGTTTGGACAATGTTTAAATGGAATGTATTCTGCGGCCTAAATTGACCGCATAGTCTCCGTTATTTTGATAAAACAGGCGAGGCTCAGCGGGACTTTTTGCTCGTCATGCACTAGCGTCGTCACAAAGACAGTTGTGATTCACACGTTTGACTGCATCGGACAGACGTTTCAAAAATTGCGAAAAGAGCGATGAGCGACAAACTTTGTTATCTTTAATGGTTGTTCTTGAAGATTGAAGTCTTTTATTTCGGAATCAGGTGTGTTGCGCAAATACAGTTGCTGTTGAATAGTTGCATTTGAAAAAAACGTGACTTAGAATGACCAGAGCAGGAACTGAACAAACCAACAGAAACTACTCAGCGAGAACACAGCATAGGGTCACGAACATCGCAGCTCCGTCATCAGTTGATTTTCGCTTTTCTGCTTCGTTTGCCAGTCAGTGGGTCAACGTTTAATGCAAGCAGAACTCAACTCGGTATGGGCGAATGGTTTATCTGTAAATAGGCGGAAAATTAGTGAACGGGGCAACCAGGAGCTTCCAGTCGGACAGTAAATCAAGGGTTAAGACTAAGCGTTCCGTCAGATTGGGCTTTGGCCACACACACAACTACACCCGCACTTTCCAGTCCTAGAGAGGAACGATCGGAAAGCCAGCATGGGGTTCGAAACGGAAGATAATACTTTTGACGAAAAAACTCACTTGCATAATAATTCAGTTTGCACGGGAGACATCCGAAACCCAGTTGAATCGCCCGTTTATGATGTTCTTCGAATGAATATGCTGCACTAGGCCGCCTCATGTTTCAGTTGGTATGCTATTCGAGATATCGCAATACATTGCGTAGACATTACTGGAGGAGATTTCAGCAACCTTACGAGTAGCGTGTTGCGTCTATACAAGATCACGCCTTATTTATCTGAAAGTGATGCTCAGTAAAACTGAAATTTATGCAATTGCTATTGAAAAATTCTGGTTCGAACCCCAATTTTCTTTACCGGACACTATATATATATATATATATATATAATGTACCGCCTTCTCCTCACTATCCCTCTAATTCGAATTCACGCAATGAACGTTAGTTGACTGGTAAAGTCCTACTGTCTTTCGCAAAAAAGTTTCATTTTTATTAGTTCATAAACCTAGCTCAGTAAATGGATGCCAGTCCCCGGGGGGCAATCATTCACTGACAATCGATGCTTCAAAAACATTAGGAATTGCCCGATGCTGAGGCTTACTTGCCAGGGAAGAACAAGCCACGATAGTCCGAGTACATTCCACTTTCAAGCTTTGTAAACGTGCCTGGAGCTTTTCACTTTTCGGTTTTGCGGTTTCTGTACCTGAACCTTTTAAAACGGCTGTTCAAACAGGGCCAAACTGCCCAATGGGATGCTTTAAATTAGTTGCAAGACATCCGCGGCACACTGGCGTGAAATGGCGAATTTGTAATGCGTACCAGACAGCATGAATACGTTTGGAATGGCCACTATCGAGCAACCCAAAGACCAAATAAATTAGTATTCTGACAAGTGAATCATGCAGACCCCCGTCACTCAGCACAAATCAATGACTTAGAATTAATCGCTTGGTTAGTAGTGATGTGCGAATGACATGCGAAGCCGAGTGATTGTATGTAGGGTTGCCGGTCCTTATATGATAAGCTAATCGCAGCGCCGGAGTTCTCTCAGCTGTTTGCTTACCCATATCATCGTTCACCGCCGTATAATTTGTAGTACAGTTCTAACCTCGCACGAGTCACGTCATTCACAGCGCAACGTTTCTGGCAGCCCTCAGGTTTTATTTGAAATAAATCCAAGCCGCCTGAGAAAATCTTCCATAATGTAACTTGTAATCATCAGTATCGAGTGAACGGTGAAGCATACGAAGTAGCTTCTAGAAGATTTCTATACTACTTACTGAAGCTCCGAATTGTAGGCAAAAATTGGAAGTGTGAATCTGAGGTATATTTAGAGAGAGAACACCCTCTTGACCAACTCGAATCGTCCTTTCGTGAGAAGCATTCTCCCTGGAAGGAATTCACTAATGTTGGTCAGAAGTACTCTTTGAAAATTTATCAAGCTTGATTAGTTCGTCAATAGGTGATACCTGAACTTTGGGGACCTTCTTTTAATGGGTTCAAATAGGTTTACCTCTCTGAGTGTGCATACCGAGTGGCCAGAAAACAATACTTTCCTACTTTTCAGACCCGTATCTATCATCCCCAGCTTAAACTGGTGGTTTCACTCATGGTATAAAATACGTCACACCAGAAACTTTCTGGTTATTGCGATCGTCATATTGGGGCATACAACATTGAAAGTCACCTTTCGTTTGCTACTCAGTGTTCAGCTGCGATTATTTGGATGGACGAAGCTTACGAAGGACGCAACATGCTGGAAGTTTCAACTGTTCGCTTGGTACTAGCAACGAAAATGAGGAAAAATCGTTTGGTGTTTGTTACTGTACCGTGGTTCTTCTTAGCGGGGCCATTGTCAAGACGCGGTTTGGTTCTGCTTGAAACTCTGTGTCGATCAGCATTGGGCTAACTCAACCTTGTAAGACTAAGTCACACATGGATATCCTGATCACTCATTGGTAGTGGTGGACCATGGTCTATAGAAGAATCACGTTGTGACGGTTTGCTCGTGTCCGAGTATTTCAGGCGACCAAAACACCAACTGCTTAAATTGATTTCTGAAAAATTATGAGTAGTGTGTTACGCCAAAGCAATGTTTGCCATGTTTCGAACTGAAACATGAGGCGGCACATTCAGTTGAAGAAGAACATCATAGGTGATAGATTTAGCCGGATCTCAGGCGAGTTTCCAGAGGAAATCAAATTGCTATGCAAATGAGTGTACTTGCTTAAACCGATGTTTAGTCGAGCGTTTTCTCATGGGTGAAGCCTGGTCTAAGGGAACCAGTGAAGTTCATTCTCTTGCGTGAGGACTTTCTATCACTATTCGCCCAGTATACATAACAAACAACAGTATATGTAAGTCTTTCAATACGCACTGACGAATATGACAGGGTGACTTTAATCCAATTCGCTTCCCTTCCACCGGTTAATCACCCTTTCAGTTTACTCCATCTTCTTTACACGGCTCTGAACCACATACTGTCAAATTTAGTGAAACCGCTTAATTAGTTACTTCGAATAGGTCACAGTCTGGCTTTGGTTGTGTCGATCACAATTTTACTGTGTAACACATCGGTTAATTAGTCAATTAGAGTATCAAGCGTTACATGCAGGTATTTAGAGACGGAACCACAATGGGACCAAATCGGCTGATGATGGTTGTGAGTCATCTATTCTGGTAACCTGGCATAGAGTAAGGTAACATTTCGTTGACTGTGGGTTGCGGGTGTCTTGTGACACTCTCTATGTGGACTTTTGCCTGTGCAGGAAGTAGGATGTTAGCCTGCTACGATATACTTTGAGCATTTTAAGCTGCCTTTTTATCTCCAAGTTTCCGCTGCTCGGTTACGGCAGTTTTCGCGCCTACGTTACTTTTTTGCGGATGAAACATTTGAAAGTACAAAACAACGGTAGTTCATAATGGATGGTATGGTATAATGGATCTCTAGTGCTGAGGGCATTGTTGAACATGTAATTAGTAGAGTGATTTCGCTTAATTCACCATGTGGATGGTCATGCTGAACGACAAATATACATGTTTTAATATTTTATCTTATAGTGCGCTGTTTGTTAGAATACTATCCAGACAAATTATAATGAAGTACTTCTGACAGCAGAATATACAAGAGGAAGGAATAAGAACTCAATGACCGTCAGCTCATAGTATAGAGGGTGAGCCAGGAGCTTTGTGTATCCGTGAGAAAGGGAACCTTCCTTCATCCAGCTAACGGAATTGGTAGTCCAGACGCGCTGGAGAGTGGACTCACGAAAATAGCCGACACCTTACAGGAGTATTGCTGCCTGATAACTTAACTTATTAACATATCTTTTTATCTGCGTGTTGTTTTCTGTTTTCTGTTCAGAAAAGTTAGTTCTTATCAATTCGTAGCAGAAGTAATCTTTTCTGTGCTCATGCTCCGCATGATTCGTCTGGAACTTAAGGGTAAGCCATTAGTCCATAGCTCGTCTATGGTGATTTTTACTTACGTTTGTGCGTGGTCTGCAGACTGTGTGGATCGTACGAAGAAGCATACATCCACAAGGACAGGATCGATGAACATTCGTCTACCCATACTACAACGGGAACTGTAAGTGGCATCGCCAACCAGTTGGCTGAAAGTGGTCACACAGTGAACAAGAACATGGCTAATAAAATCGTGTATCGCATCCCACCAAACATATTGAAGGCCATTGGACAGCTGACCGATCAACGATCCGCCCTCTTTCTAAACTCTCAGTGTATTCACAAAAGGTGCTAGTGCCCGCACTATTTTTCCACGGGGTAGAGTTAAACCAAAGTTCTCCGATGCGCCAAATATAACATACCCCATTGGTCAAAGGCAATCCAACCATAGGTAAAGGGGTCTTCAGCTGGTTGTCGTATGTGTTGATGAAAAGTAGTTGGGGTTCCAACCTAGGCGAAAATAGCCTAAATTGTGGACAACTGGATAGTTTTCTATGATATACTCGTCACAGAAATCGAGTTCGACTTGTCATACTGAATACCAACTCCATAAGCGTCACAGAAAAGAAAGTATCAGATGCTGCCGCATTGTGGTCATGCAAGAGTTGCTTTTTATGAGCAGCTACTGGATTTTTTTACATTCGCGTGACCTCACAGTACATGGAGAGGTATTCGAGGAGAGGATATTTTAGTCTGTTTGTTAAGCGTGTATAAGGCAAAATAGCATGACTGTATCGAACCACTGTCAACATCCCCTCTGGTCAGTCATGTCTTCCTCGGCGTAAAAGTGGCATTGGGATAACTTCGTGAGGTAGTGCGTTTAAATACCTCCAGACGAATAGTGAAGGAAGTCTGTTGTCACACTGAAAAAAAGATCTTGCCTTTCTGAATGTTCACCTCTAAGGCACGTTCAGCTTTAAGCGCACACTTGGATTTCTTCACACAGCGCCTTTTGGAAAGTACTTTAATGATACCGCAGCTCTACGCGCCATCCAGTCACTCATCACTTAGCAGAAAAATGTGACTTGTGTTTTTTGGATACACTACAGAAGCCAAATGGTGTTGAAATTGTTTTACCTCGCTCAGGTGACATGACCTGAGACGCACATGGTCTAGGCATTTATCTTCAGGTAACAACAAGTACAAAACTCTCTTATTTCATTGTTTTCCAATGCCATTCTAACCCTTTCATTGGTTATCTATAGCGGCTTTACACGGAGCAATATTCATTTTACCCTTGAGAGACAAGAACATCCTTTTCTCATGACGAGTTTATCTACGGAACTGAACCTCTACGGTTTGATATTCTAACCATCAATGCAGTCGTCAGGTTCGCGAGAATAGAACAAAGTGGCTCATTTAAAAATCCTTTATTGTGCGGGACCAGTGCTGCGATTGAGCAGTTATGTTATTCCATGGGCATACACGGGCTCACGTATAATCCGGTCCACATCAACCACTTCTACTCGGAAACCAACCTGTTAATTTCATGAGAATGAAAGACATTCCAGATATATTGATCCAATTTTATTAGCCCAAAGTGTTTCCACCATTTAGATCCCGGGAATTCAAGGGAGATTGAGAGAACCACATTGAGCACATCTATCCAGTGTTCTGTTTTAGATGGGTTAACCAGCCTTTCCCTTATTTATATTGTCCTGACTGTGATGACGACCACTCATGATATTTCGAGTTATGCTGTAGCTCAACCCATTACTTACAATGTGTAAAGGAATGCTATCACACTCAGTGATACCTTTGAAGTTATCGTCTTATTTGTGCGTTAACGATCGATAGGACAGCACCTGAGGAATTCACCAATGAACACCTGTGTTGATCTTATGGATCTGGATGACATGTATTTTTAAAGTATAGACCCAGGGTAGGACTGGACCGCTCTACTCGTACGCTCAATTCCGCCCAGTTTGTCATGTAGATTTTCACCGTGTGGCGGTTTCCGAGTCCATGTTTCTCTTGTGAACTTTGCAGATGAGTAGTGACGGCTAATTGTTAAGTTGTAAGTGGCTGCGGTATTTGTAGAATCCGCGCTCACATTGCTCTCGTTTTAACAGTCATCCTCCTGTCCTGGCGTAATCATTCCGGTGAGTCCACACCAAAGGGGGGAAGGTAGCACTGAACTCAAGTTTCGCTCTTATTAGAGCTCATCAACAGTGCACATCCTTGGCCGTGCCGGGGTTTGAACTCAGCACATCTGACATGCGAGGCAAGCGTGGTACCACTAGTCCACCAGTGCATGCTGGATGCACCTGAACTTTCACATCTGAACAGGCGAGCATGTTCACACTTGAGTGAGGTAAATTCTCATTTCGAACATTCACTCCAGCCTTCAACTCATTCGGCTGAACAGTTTTCGCGTTGTGTGTGAAGCAGCTTTATCCCCATAAAAATGAAGAAGCTCGAATCGGATTCGGGAGGTTAGGCTTTAGCATTTTTCAAAGTACAATGCAGACTATTGTTTCATGGTGCCCAAATTTACTGTCCTTGTTGACAATTTCAACTCTGTCATCTACAAGCTCCGAGGTTCTTGTGTCAATGTTCCAATGTAATCTCTATGGTACCGGCTGGTCATCCAGGCCGATAATGAATTTAACAGACTAACAGTTTGAACAATTTGTGCACCAGTAGGAGGGCGTAACACTCTCAAGTTCACTTGACCCTCACAAAAAAGTAGAATCACAGATGACCTATGCAAAAAATAATTTTGCGCAATCATCTGGCACAACAGGCAGTTGGTCTGTGCATTTTACACGAACAGCGGAGAAGTATTTCCATCAGTACGCCCTAGGTCAGATGCCTCTTCGTCAGGGGTGGAATACGGTGAATTTGTTGAGACATTGCACATTTTATACAGGCGCCTAATGTTGTCACAGGTCCAGATGGGTCGAGTTTGGATAAGCTGTTGTAGACACGTCTGTCACAAACAACAGAATAGCAAGCCTTACCAAACTCAATTGTGCCGTTTTGGTATACAGGTTTACATAAACTTCCTAAAACAAAGGGCTTAAAATTTTATAAGTAGTCTTCTTGCAATAATTTCTTTGGCCAGGTTTACACAGTATATCTTCAATTTAACCGTTGATGCATTCTGACTTTTCCAAACTAAGTTTCTTGCAAAGCAGTCTTTCACCTGCTATTCAGCCTTTGGTGTCTGGAAGGCTGTCTGTCTAATATCCGCATGCATTAGACCATTTTCGGGCAGAAATGGTGCAGCTGCAGCACAGTTCCTCATCCCTAAGGTATTTTGAGTTAAAACACAGTAAACAGAGAAGATCGGCGAACGCTTGGCTTCTTCGGCGATTTGCGTCGAGATTGCTGCGGGCAACCGTAGTATTGGATGTTACAAAAACAAACCTGGTTGGGATTCTGTTATGGCGTTCATCACAGCGGACTGGAACCTCACTAGAGTGAAATCAGGATGCAATAGTCTGCGACGTGCTGCATTTGAGGATAAAGAAACGCGACCCAGGTCCTATTACGCCAAGGCACTAAGCAATCTGCTCAGGTGACTTATCCAATCAAGACCGAATTTATCATCTGTGTTGACTGAACACTCATACGATAGACCAACTCAAGAAGCACACGGTGTGAGCTGTTTAGATGAAGGGTCACAAGCTGCGGAAATTATACTGGCCAATAATTACTCATGATCATGAGAGTGTGACATGTATTCTCTCCTACAAGTAAATACGCTGTCATGGCCTAGCCGGACGTCGCTGAAAGCTGTGCTGAGTGCATTTTCTAACAATGTTGGGTTAATGCCTCCAGTTGCATCCTATGCCGATATGGCGGTCATGTTTGAACGCTGTTCAAAAGTACGGAAAAGTGTTATTGGCCCTTTCTCCCAAATATGTAAGGTTTTTTTCATCGGGTCTCTATCCTTCCTCTTTGTTCCCAGACTCGGCTAGGGTGCTCTTTTCTCGTGTTATTTTGGCCTTTAAGTACCGCTAAGAATTTCTGCCAATTATAGCTTTCCTTTCATTAGCATAAAAATCGAATTCTGGGGAGCACTGTTTTTGCAGACTTTTCCGGAAAGTGTTTTTCCTTATTGATTTCTGTTTTGGGATCCGGCTTTTCAAACTGAACAGCAAAGAAGATTGATCAACGAACCAACTCGGTAACTGAAAAAAGCATGTTGTCGCAACATATCTGGTGCTTTTCGATGTATCGACGAACTGTTGGATAAAAAAGCGAGAAGGACTGTTTCCTTTGACAGATGATTAGCGTCCGAGATTGTTCGGTTTGATTCTTACGGAATTACAACTGTTGACAACTTCTTTTCTAATTTCATTGTATCCATCATCAACATATTTGGGGTCAATAGTTAGAGGCGAATTCCTTACTAAAGAAAATATTCTTAATCTAGCTAATACTCAGCACAGATTTATGGATGAAAGTTATTTTTAAACCTAATTGTAGCGTAAGTCTTTCAGGGGACAGGCAGTATTTCGCACATACAGAAGGAGTTGAACAACAGAGATTTGAACCTGCTAGATTGATCAGCGGTTACACTTTTGACCTTGAATTCATTGATCTATTGATTTGGAACACGCAACACTCAAGATGTCTAGAGGCAACCATGTTCTTTATCAAAAACTGTTTTTTGTTGTTAGAGTCACACCAAACTGTTCTCCTGGTCTGAAGTTTAGGTTATTTCATTCCGAAGAGGGTGATGTGTAAGTAGCAAAATCAGCATAGGCGAATGATAAGCGTTGCCATAACGAGAATCACTTTTTAAATGTACCGATGTCCCGGATAAACCGTAGTTGTTAAACAGATTTACTCGCGAAGCACAAACGTATATCATGTTGACCATGCAACTGTTCAAAAAGGTTTCAATGATTTACGTGCCCATCAAGGTGGTGCCTGAAGTTGACTGTAACTCGCTTTGTTCTGGCAAAGATTCTCGTTGCTCTGAAACAACCTCTCTTTCTTAAAAATGAGGCGTCTGTGAAACTGAGCCTCGGAAACCCGGAAATTTTTGCAATTTTGACGATATCTTAAAAGACCCCAGGCCAAGAATTTCTCTAAATCGACCATTTAACGGTCAGTAGAGAAACACTGTACCATAATAAGAATGGATTAATGGGAGGCAGAATCGGAGACAAGTGGCCGAATAAAATCATCACAAGAGAATTGGTTTGACAGGGCAAATGCTATGAAAAAATGTGCCTTTTAACAGAACCCTGAAGAATTTGTCCTGCGCATCTATCTACAGGCAAATTCGAGTCGGAGGAACCCATCTTACCAAGAGTCTTCATGAGTCGGAGCTTTCTGGCTCCGGTAATCGGTCAAGAAAAAGCTTCGGTTCGCTCCCGGAAACTCACTTTGTTAGGCGAGATCACTACACTTTTAATAATTTACAAAGAATCTCCTTCGACGCCCTTCTGGTCCGTGCATTGGCTGTTCGAGTTCGCCTGATTGCGACTGGTTCGACTTTTGATTGGTCCTTTAGTAATTTATCACAGGCAGGTATTGTTTGTTTGCATTGCCCCGACTATTCATCTGCCACTCTGAAACAAATGCAGCTTGCTGACTGAATGACCTTGGCTTGCGTTGACCTCCGTGCGAAATACTCAGATGATTGGTCTGCAGGATTTGAACCGGATTCAGACAGCTACTGGCTGATTGTGCTGCCATATCTCAGGCTCCGCATGGTCTCCTATCCCTAAAGAGAGTTAGGGGTGGAATGAACGAAGTTTTCGAAAGTTTCTTAGAAAATTGAACAAAAATGTGTGCACCAAAAGTCATTTAATTCCTGCATTCCGGACCAATTAAGGGCTCACCTACTCTCTGGGCGCACTGGTTGTGTGTTTGATTTGATTCCCCACCGCGCTCAATCTGTCGTCGTGAAATGAACAGATTCAGTTAAGTCCAGTGTCACAACAAATGAAGAAGAGCCACCTGAGCGAGCCACCCAGGTTTAAAGGGACACAGATCGTAATTCCTCAAGTGCGAAACAGGAAAATGACAGACTATCCACTAAACTGTTCAAACTTCATCCATCTAACTGACTTTAGAAATCGAAGATGTGATACGAGACTACAACTTTGTTCTTATTAAGAAGAATAGACGATAGACGAGAAACGGACGATTACTTTGGCTGGCTAGTAACTCGTCTGATGACAGATATTTCAAACGAAACTGTGAGAAAAGGGTCGTGTATCACTTTATTGGCTCAGCTACAGCCAAGCACTGTAAGCTTCAATGCTTGACTATACAAAAGTCTTTGATTCGGTGGACGCAGAAGACTTTTGCATCGAGAGCTGTCCGAACAAATTTCTCAAACTCCTAAAGTCTTTCCTTTCAGTGATACAAGCTAGGACTTGACCATTGGAAGCCATATATGTGGGTTTTGGTATTGGCGCGAGGATTGAGCAAGGCCGTATTATTTTATCCGGTATGTATTTAAATCCAGCATGCATGTGAGCGCTTTGAAACGGAGAAGAGGAGTCATCTATTAATTGGCATCCGGCTGGTCGCCTACCCAATTCAAATCTTTTACAAGCCAAACAAAAGATGCCTGGTTTGAAGGCTGCTGTCCTTTACAGGAGACTTTGCTCCATCTGCAGTACTGTGGCACCGAACGATTGGTTGCACGTTTGTAACATCCCGTTTTAGCTTCATTCTTTTTACTTCTGGACCCCTCTTTTTCGTACGTCCACGAGATATGCTTCATGACCGATTTCATCCGGAGTACCCACGGAGGGTTACGCAGTGTGTTGAAATATTGGTAGCTCGGGTGAGTTTATTGGTTGTTGATCAGGTGGCTGTTGATCTGTTCGCCGAGCTTGGCAATTGGCTTGCAAACGTTTCGTCACCATACGAGGAGACATCATCAGCGCGCAGTTGGGTGGGTACTTCTTTCTTGCCTGCGTGCGTTTATATAGCATTTGAAGACTATCTGTTAACTTCTAACGTGATAACACATAGTCTTCAAATGCTATATAAACGCACGCAGGCAAGAAAGAAGTACCCACCCAACTGCGCACTGATGATGTCTCCTCGTATGGTGACGAAACGTTTGCAAGCCAATTGCCAAGCTCGGCGAACAGATCAACAGCCACTTGATCAACAAACAGGGTTACGAAGATTAATTAGATTTTGGATTGAACGGATACTTAACATAAAAGTTCTTTAGAAGGCCAAAAAAGGTAAACCAAGGGAAAATTAATCCAGAACTAGCGTCGATAGTTAGATCATTGGAAGCACATATCGTCGGATAAAATTCCCAAGAGTGCTTAATGGTCAGTTTAAGAATGGTCTGTGGGGTGGATAAAGCCAGAACTGCGGCGCAAATTCAGAGTTCGGGGGGATTTGAAAATAGGTAACCAATAAATAAGAATAACACGACGATTGGAACTTCCATCTGAGAAGTCGTCACTCAAGGAACCAGTCAGCATGTGACCACGTGGGTTTCGTGACTGAGGGATGAGTGGGGCTGACGAACCGCTGTTAACCTAAGCCGAACTGTCAAGTATTCAACTGCTAGCGGGGAGGTCGCGGCTTTGAAACTCCCTAGAGTTTTGCAAGATGTGCATTGTTCATGATTCCCTAAATAGATGAAACAGCTGTACAGTATTTTTGACTTTAGCGTCTTTACCCGCACGATGAGAATCTCGACTGGGAAACCCCCAGGCCTCTTCCTACAAACAACGGGTTTAAAGACATTTTAGCTTGAGCACACATCACAAAAAACTTTACGCTGGACAGAGTGGACTAGAGGGATACCGTAAATACAGACCTATCAAATTTTTTGATTCATCTTTTCTGGTTAGTCGACCGTTAAGTAACTGACGAGTGACATGAATAGCTTTTTGTTGGTAGTCTCGGGATTTGTGGAAATGAAGTTTAAATTACTCCCGTCTGAGCAAACCTGCAGTCCCGGCATTATCATTCCAGGGAGCCCAAACCGAAGGGGGATAGCAATGAACTCGGGGTTTCGCTCTTTTCCGAGCTAATCAGAATTGCTTGTTCAAATGTAAACTGCTACAGATAAGGTGAATAGAGGGCATAGATCGGTGATAGCCTAGCTTCAAGCAAACATCAACAAATCGTGGTTGACAAAGTGTGCTTCTGTAAACTATCCAGATTACTGACCTATTCCGAGTAAAGCAAACTCATCCGATTCACCTTAATTGGAAACGCAGTTCTGTCATTTTATCAATACTCTTTGGCCGGTCTCGCCTGTTCAGGCTGCATCAACTCGTGTGTATGTGACAAACAGTTCAGGACAAATTTATTCCATATTTTCCCCCTACTGTTATCTTTTCTGTGTTGGAGAAATGACTTGATCACCTGCTTGATTTTCAAGTGGGATTGACAAGGGCTTGAGTTGAAGCGAACATCACCGACGCCGTGCAGTCGTCTATTATATTCCTGGCCTTTTCCGTAAAATAATCCCGTGGAACTTAAATATTGACCTCGTGATTAGGACATGATGAGCTAGTTTTCTGCTCGCAAACTGGAGTAGTGCGTTTCAGACTGAAGGTCAGTTTGTTGGACAGTATATAAAGTATCATCCCATAATGTGTTGATGAATAGCCGGTGGATCTATAGCTGGAAAACGTTTCGCATTTGATGCAAAATACTTATGGTTGTGTCTTATGGCGATAAACACATTCCGGGGTATGGTCAAAAGAGTTGATATTCTATGCTACTGTCTATTTCTGAGTAGTCCAATTAGAATATTGCTGGAATAGATATTTCCACGTCCATTGATGTGCAAATTTTAAATTCAATAGGTGAACCATAGTTGAAATAGGACTGGTAATATGGCAATTACTTCGGATTGTTGTCTAAGCGTGTTAAGTTGAACGTACTCTTTTAGACTGTATGTCAGCGTATGTGCCTGCAGCTGACACTCGTGTTATGGCATCAGACGTGTATTTCTGTAAGATGCGTCCGATTCGGGTTCAAGTAGAACATAGGGCTGACGGAAACTCAAGGGCTTTCTCTACATGACCTCCAAGATGGGTGAAACTGATCATGGAGTGCCAAAGCGTCCTTATATTCTTATATATATATATATATATTCTAGATATTCTCGCATGGTATCCTCCACTGACTTACACAGACAAGTTCGAAAAACAGACACAGTGATTTTCCTTTGAGAAAAATCATTTAAGCAAAAGACCACACATGATACATTGGTTTCCTCTGTTACGTTAAGCGGACACGGTATCAAGAATAAATAGGTTGTTTCTCTCCTTCCATTTGTCTAAATGTCACCAATCTCTTTGAGTAGACCTTCCTCGCCTTCGTGATCACCTGATTAGCTACGTGTAACAGTAAGGATTCCGCAAGGATGGATTCCGCTCAGCAGCGTACACTGAATGAAGCTGGAAAATTCAACTGGCGTGGTTGTAACAAACCTTTCGGAACCAACGCATTGAAAGACACTACCGTTGGCATCCTGACATGTGGATATCACTAGGAAACATCAGTCTTTGGCGTATAAGTGTGTTTACGGTCTGGTTAATGCTGTCTGGGTAATTTTAAGTGAGCTTAGAAAACACAACCGATAACAAATTTCAAGCGTATTCCTCTTTGTATTGGATAATACGATGCACGTTTTTGAGTAACAATGATTGAATGAGCGTTGAAGCAAATGGTCTCATCTGTACCAAACTTAATTGGTATAACAAGCGATTTTGTAACTTCAGGTCAGTTTCATTTTGTCCTCAACATACGAAGCAAAATTATGTCAAATCGTTTTCATTGCCCTGTCATGGTGGATCGATCACATTTTAAGGTATCGAAACCGTGCCAAGGAGTCTGGAAACTCGTGTTTGTAACACAATTACTGTTCCCAGTTGCTTCCTTGTTGGTCGCAGTGAGCGGCAAGCAAACTATTTTTAGCGGTTGCTGTATTCACTAGGCTGACTTCATCTCAAAAACGCTTCATTCATCAGTCCAGTTAGTTACATCCCCAAACGTTCTCGGTTTTAGCCGCATACACACGCAAGCGAACAGGGGTGGGGGGTGAAATTTCTAACAACGTATAATAATGAAAGACTTGTGGGTGTACGCATTGTATAGACAGTAAAAGAAAGGCTGTACAACGATTCCCAGACGGACAAATGGCTCCGAAGCTTGTGCGAGTAAGTTGAGAATCTCAACGAACAAGCCGAAAATCGATAAACAAACATTTCAATCCAAAATGTTAGAACTGGCGATAACATGCACACAGCATGATGAGATATTGTCTAACCAGTTGCCTGATGCGCCTTGAGTACACTGGAAGGAAGACGAATTCAGGAAAAAAACGAACCTATCCGACCACTCCAAAACACACCATGTCAAAGAAATGAAAAACACCTGGAACCGATCAATAGCAGCATTTTCGAATAGTTAGGAAAGGTATACAAAGATAAAAATAGTGGGCAAAGTTTCGAAGCGGACAAAAAAGCTTCATCAGGCCAAGTGACTAGGACTCGAGGTTGGTCGAGTTTTAAGACATATAGAGCACAAATCAGCAAGGTATCTATCTTACTGACAGCAACCTAACTCAGTGCATGATCGATTGTTTGTGTCTATCTAGCTGGTACGAGTTAGTGGGGGTCTCACCGAGTGGCTCGAGTTAATAGTTTACACGAATTTGGCCTGGCTTTGAGAATCTGGCTATTCTGGTTCCTAGTAATTGAGTTGAAGTTCACCCTTGGATGACGTCCACACATTTAGGGATCTGTGTGGATCAGTTAGCCCTACGGCGATTGGGTTGGCGCAAAGAGGTACGTCAGACTTTCTGCCTCAGAGCTCCTCCTGACCGATCATTGCTCACCCTCACATCTCAACGTAGCCCAGCAACAAACTGCTGAGTGTTTTTCAAACCTTTTCGAAAACGACGATTTTTTTGGTTTAGTTTCAAGTGTTTTCCAATTCAGTGGTTCAAACTACGGGCTTTGTATTGGGAAGACATGTAGTAGATAAAGTCGATTGGTGGGAGTGGAGACAAACTGCAGTGTTTAATAAACGACACTTGAAGCACAGTTCTTACACCCCTGATTTTTAAGCCGTCAAACGCGCTTATCGCTTCTGTGGAACTATCGGCCAAGTCAGTCCTCAAACAGCGCACCTAATCAACTATTCAGCACCTAGCTGGAACTCGCATGTCAACTCACCCACGATTTTCAAACAGCCATCTCCCTAGTAGATTTTCAGATGTACGACCCCGAACCGTCGGAGGTGAAATCCATCCAAGGTCAGCAATCCACCGATAAACAAAGAGGTAAGTTTGAACAATTGGTCATTGTGTTTCAGTAGTTCAGTGCGGCGGCCTACTGCAGTGTGGTTATTTTGTCCGATAGATCACCAGGTGAAGGCGGCAATTTTTTGGTTAGAAAGGGGATTGAACTATTCAGTGAGAAAAAATGTCGCAAAAACGTTTGTGTTTTGAGAGCTTCGTTCAATGAAAGATGAGAGACTGCGAGTGAAGCTGACCACGGTTCTAACGTTCCAACAACGAGGAGCTCCAAATATTGCACTACCAGAGTGGAAATCACAAAATACAGAGAAATAGGTGAATAATATGGCGCTCACAAAGACAAATAAGCGTAAATCCATGTCATTGTTGTCGAAAGAATTCCTTTCTTCGGAAGACAAGTCTCCATTTATTCGGCTTCCTGACAATCTCACACTATTGAGGTAAAAAAGTCCTATTACTTAAGAGTGAGCTTTCCAGCGTAAACTCTTTTTCTGACCAATAGGAAGACTGTATTTCGGTGTAATCATACAAAACCGTGGTTAAAAACACAGTGTTGATTAGAGCTTGAGGTAACTCATCAACATATCACACTCTTTCTTGTTTGATGAAATATTCTGTTCGTGATCCGTCCAAGTTCCTAAGTCTCCCTTCCTTCCACATTCGCGGACCGTTTCCGCAAGTGGAATCCGTGCCGTTTTAATGGCTAAGCCCACTCCTAAGTCATACGTGTCTTGCACACGCCACACCTTCAATGTACTTGCTAGTTTATTTATCAGGTGGCTGTTGATCCGTTCGCTGAGCTTGGCTACTGAGTTGCAAACGTTTTGTCACCATATGAGGAGACATCGTCAGTGCACAAGTGGATGGATACTTCCTCTCTGACTGCATTTGAAGATTACCTGTTATCACTGAACGTGATTGGACAGTTCAGAGAATCGTTCCATTTGTAACCTTTGTTGTGTTGTGGTCTGCTTTCTTTTGAGTTGATTGATTATCCCAGTGCCTTCTATTTTTAGTAGCTTCTTCCCTTGCTTCGATTGGCCTTTTGTCAATGTGCACTGCATTATGGTCTAACCTCCTTGCGATCGATTGGTTGGTTGTATCAACCCTAACCCTAACCCTAACTAACCCACACAGATCCCCAAATGTGTGGACGTCATCCAAGTGTGAACTTCAACTCAAATACTAGAAACCAGAATAGCCAGATCCTCAAACCTAGGCCAAATTCGTGTAAACTATTAACTCGAGCCCTCGGTGAAACCCCCCACTAACTCTCATTAACTAAATGGACACAAACAATCGACCTTGCACTGAGTTAGGTAGCTTTCAGTAAGATAGATAGATACCTTGCTGATTGGTTCTCCACATGCCTTAGAACTCGGCCAACCTCGAGACCTAGTCATTTGGCCTGACGAAGCTTTTTCGTCCAGTCCGAAGAAATTTTACCCAGCAATCTACCAAGGGTTCTTCTGAACTTCAAATAATAAAGAGTAGCCTCTAACTGCCGTTCTCATTCGCTTTGAGAAACCCATTTCTGGCGCATTCAACCTTCTTGGATTCTTCGTGCAGTTGTTTCCAGTCTTTTGAATAAAGAATAAATAGTCATTGTACTGATATAAGAAAATCATTTTTCGGAGATACGACCTTCGTAAACGATCTGAAAGAAGGTAATTTTTAACCTGGTGTGCGACACTTGAGTTCAGCAACATTTGACGGTGGGGGCATCCTCACAATTGGGTCGATATTGGACGGGTCGGGTCGACGGCCATTTTTGTCGATAATAAAACCAAGGTATTTCACAGAACTCAAGAGGAATTCACATTTTTCCTTCTTTAGCCGGAACCCATAGTCATTTATCCGCCGAAGGACAGCGTCCAATCGGGACAGAAGGTCCTCTTTAGTGGCCCCCACGACGATGATGTCGTCAAGGTATGTGGCAACTCCGGTCAGACCACACAGCATCGTGTCCATAATCTGCTGGAATATGGATGGCGCAGTTTTCACTCCGAATGGCAATCGAGTGTACTGGAATAGGCCACGGTGCGTATTAATCGTCAGAAGGTGTCTGGATTCCTCTGCGACTTCAACTTGTAGGTAGGCTTCTGAAAGATCCAACTTTGCAAAATACGTGCCACCGTTCATCTTGGCAAAAATATCGTCAGGTAAGGGCAATGAATAGTGATGACTGTCCAAGGCATCATTCAAACCTGTAGAGTAATCTGCACAGATACGTACGGCACCCTTTGGTATTTTGACAACCACGATTGGTGCAGCCCATGAAGAGTAACTCACCGGTTTCAGGACTCCGGCATCTTCAAGGCGTTTGAGTTCGGCATCGAGGATTGGTAAGACCGCGTATGGCACTGGCCTTTTTGGTCTGAAAACTGGCTGGACGTCTGGGTGCAGATGAAGCACTGCTTTTGCTTTCGAGCAGCATCCAAGACCTTCGCTGAAAACGTCATCATATTTCTGTTGTAGTCGTAGGATCGCAAGCAGCAAGATAGACAATACCACAATCACGGTGGCCTGCTATCTCCATCTCACATTCGAATTCACCAAGTAAGTGAAGCTTACCACCTGAAGCATTTCTGGCAGTGTTCATTGTTTGTCTGAGTTTCGGTGATCCGATCTTTCTCCAGGTGCGTCGGGAAACAATCGTAATATCGGAAGCCGTATCGAGCTGCAATCGAATCGTTCTTCCGTTTGCTCTGATTGTAACGTACTTGCGATGAGCATCAAGCTGGTTATCAAACGTTGCAAGTATTGCGTTAAAACGGGGTTCTGACTGGCTCCGTCTGCTTCGTGACCTCCGGGTTTGGCCGCGTCTTTGGCTAGCTTTCCGCGTCCGGCACTGGCTTTCCTTGTGCCCACGTCGATTGCACACTGAACATTTGTGCTTTTTATACGGACACAATCGCACAAAATACCATTCGCCGCATTGCCAGCATGCTGAAGGGGGTTTTGCTTCGTTCGAATTTGTCACCACGGGAGGTTGCCTCGATGTCGTCTTGGCAATGTTGAAAGCGGTGTTGGATAAGGGTTTCTCCAACATGGCCGTGTCGTGTTTAAGATTCAAAAGGCGCTGGCACTCATGGGTAATGGACTGCAGCGTTATCTCGGGAGTTTGTTCAATCTTGTTCAATAGTCTCGCTCTGATATCACTGTCTGAATGCGACTGAAGACCACATATGAAAATAAGACACTTGAACTGGTCTTCCGTCATGGTAGATAACTTGAATTGTTCGCATTCAAGGTTGACTCTACCGGCATAAGTGATGTAGTCTTCGGAATTCTTTTTCACCAGTTTCATACATTGGTAGCGAATATTAAACAAGGACGAACGCTCACCGAAAATTGTTGATAGTTGCTGCACAGTTTTATCAAAACTGAGGTCTCGCGTGTTCTTAGGCAGGATAAAGTTGGAATACCTTGTGTGTTCCGTTGTGCCAAGCTTTCTGAGCAATAAGCGTACTTTCCAGGCATCATCTTTGTGCTTCAGTTCGACTGTGAAAACATCTTCGTAACGTTTGAACCACGAATCGAAGGTTAGGCCGGCATCAGGGTCATAATGGAACTCCATGATGCTGTTGGCGATCGAGTCGACTGAATGTGTATCTGGAGCGGAATTTGGTGGTTGAATTTTGAGTTGCTGCGTCAAAGTTTCCACCAAACGTATTGCGCCGCTTCAAACTGATTTTGTTGTTGCAGCAGAATTTCTTTCAACGCTTCAGCAGTTGTTGTCATGATTCCGTGGGTTCGGGCGTCGCCAATCTGTTATATCTCCTGCTGACCCCGCTCCAGCGCCTAGTGCCAGAAAAGAACTCACCGACAAGGAACACAACAGCTTATTGCAACAAGCGAGTGCGTGCGGGTGCAAAAGTTACAACGGCCCCGCGATATTTAAAGGGAACTTTCTGACATTGATCCAGACTGCCTGATAGGCGTTAGTAAACACCCATCAACATCGATCGTGTTTCTATGACGTGCCTGAATGATGATCACATTCGGTCGTGCTTCTGTGGCGTGCCTGAACATTCATCGGCTTTTGCTGAATTGATTGAATGACTGACTGGCCTGGATGCTTGCCGGCTTTCCTATTGAGATTTTAGGATCTCAGTAGGTTCCGGGCGTTCTGTGGTTGCTTTCAGGAATCTGACCTTCGTGATATGGACAGAAAACCGCTTATCACTGCGTGCACCGGATAACCTGGTGGTGTTCGGGTCCCTCAAATGTACACACAGCGTGACCTTTAGGATGTGCTTACTGTTGAATTTTTATTCCAAATGATAGGGAAGGTTGAGCCGGAGAGAGGAGAATGGTAGGTGTGTTGGCGAATTGCACTTTGTGACAAAATGCTGACGAACTTGTATATCTACCTTGCGTTGCATTTGACCACCAATGACGATCGTGTGTGAGAACTTGCTTGGGGTTAACTCCAGGGTTAGTCCTGAGAGTCTAGGGCCTTTTTTTAATAAAAACCCAGCGGTGCACAAAATCCACACGTCGCAGCGTGCGAGCCACTGAATAACTCGAACACCAACAAACCACATGGTGACATGCGTGCATTAAAACTCAGTGTTTTGCTCACAGATTCACACGAGTCCAGGATCGAGGTCGGCTAACCGCAATAAGTCCAGTGAGGCTCCTGAAACTTGCTGAAACTCGGTCGACCAATAACGAGTGCTCTCTGAATTGCACGACAGATGCGCACAGGTTTTGGAAACCCGAAACTTGATCGACCGTCTCGTTCACGGTGCCGTTTGGACATAGGACTAGACAAAGGGCGGGTTCCAACCCATGCGACACTGAAAGTGGAAGCTGCTCTCAGTCCAGTGTCGACTGCCTAAGGCAAACTGACTCGTCTGGCACTGGACTGATGGGTGCTGGTAGATATATGGGAAATACAGTTACGATGTAAATAAAAATGCGCGTCGGTTCAGTACGATTACCGCTAGTGTACGGTCCGTAAATGGTAGACGCAATCGGGCACTTGTGGCACTGACAGCGTAAACATCGTGAAGAAGACGGCAGGTCACACAATTCCACCGACAAATTTTCCGCCTATGAATTATCCGAGAACCGAAAGGGAATTATGAACACAACATATGGCGTCTTGCTCAGAGGTACGCGCTGAATAAGGTGAGAATTCGAGTGTTTTGTAGCCTACAGGTCCAAATCTTGCAAGTGGATGATTTGTAGGTTATGACAGTTCTTTTGCAGTTGGTTTTTAAGTCATAGAGAAGTGTTTACAAACATTGTTTTCTATCTGTTTGGTGAATTTCGCAAACCTTGGTACTGGACCAGATACAACCCGCGTAGCTACGGGCCCTGCCACACCCAAAAAGTGTTAAGCAGATGGTTTGGACTGGTGGTACTGACAAAAAATCACTGGGTCATTATTCTTTTCAGATAAGCGATTAGTAAGTGTTGTCGTTGGCGGCTAATTTCTTTTTGTTGTAGCCTTGCCAGAAAAACGTATCTTACACTACCAAGTAGTTCCACAGTAAGATGAGTTTTACCTAATCACTGGTGCTTGGTTGCAACAAGATGGCGCTTCGCCACACCACATTCAGACTGTACGCAAATATTTAAGTGCAACATTCCGAGAGAGGTGGTTCGATCGAGGATGGTCTTTTAACCAGCCATTCGGATAATCCGTAGCGAACCTGTATTGGCTTTATAAATGAAGCGGTGTGCCTATAGGACTGGACCAAGAAGTTACAGTTACATGGCTGTTGGTCAGTTCGTCAAGCTTGGCAGATGGATTGCGAACGGACCAACAAATTAGCAGCGCACCCGAGCCATTCTACAACATTGCCAGTTACAGTTTCTGCAGTCGTTGACTGGAGGAAGTGGCGTCCAGTTGTTATGGAAGGATTCTTTCGCGTAAACCAAATTCTGGTGGGCATTTCGAGCATGTGCTCCACTGATCTGTGGTTTTATGTGAATCAATTTCTTAAAAAAATAGCTAAAATCGGCTGAGATATTGTCAGCCGCACTTTGGGGGTTATCGGATGAAGTTTGATCCCAGTTGAAGGAATAGATTCGCGAAGCGTTGTTTTAGCAATGAAACCATATACTTCGTTACTGGTTCTCTGTGGTCCGTCGGTGTAACAATGAAAGAATTTGTTAGTTGATAACTAAGTTCATGCTTCTCAATAGTCATCGGGTAGCAGGGAGCATACGTTCAACCATGGAGAACTTGTCTCATTATTACTGGTTTGGGAGAGTATCCAACACTGACCGGGTGAAATCGGAAGTTTGTCTGAAGTTAACCCACAAAACCTTCCCCAGCTGGATCATGTGAATTCATTGGAAAATCGCGTTTACACATCAAAATCTGTTATAAGCTAAAAGTCTAAAATAATGCCATTTCGAAATTACTAACAGTTCAAGTGGGTCATTGGCGCACCTGTACGGCATAGCTCTCCGGCACAGGCTGATTGGTTCTCCCTGGTTCGTATACATGGTTTTATGGGATTATGCGAAGGAAGTGTGGTATTCTCCTGGAATGTAGAGGAAGTGATGGTTGACACTGGTACCTAATTTGTAATGTGCTACCAGTATCCACTGTAATACCTTCCTGTTTGGGCCCGTTGATGGACCTAAACGGGTGTCTGCGAGTTTGCCTACCGACCCTGTTCCTTCAGGTTCCCACCAGATTCGCAGGACCACAGACAGTTGCAGCCCGGCTCCGCTCAAACTGCTTGTGTTATCACAACCATTGGCACGTGCTCAGTATACAGTTAATATCAGACTGTTACAGTGTAAGCCTCTTGTATGACACTGGTCCATCTCTAAGGTTGTTAGGCGCCACAACCACCTTACCACTCACATTGGGGCTCTTCAACGTCCAGTAAGCGTAACCCTCATATGATTGGTTAGCAAACTGGATAACTTATCTGTCCAGCATTAGGGCGAAAATGTGGACCCCGCAGCCAAACATGTTCCAGTATTCCCTAAAAGCCAGTTGCTAATGCAACGTCCAGAAGGTGCCCGGATTTTCAGAATGTTGTCAATACATACACTCTAAATACGATACGTTATACATGGGCTTCTACCTGTTTTGGGCGCTTATCACATTTCATTGACCCTTATTGGCTCTTCTGCTGAAAACGCTAGCTTGAGAGGACCAGACCAACAATCGAGCTGAAGCATTCCTTTTATTACAAAGGTTTTGGTGCATTCAGTGGACTAGGTATCTCACTTCACGGAATTAGAAGGGCAACTTCAAGTGGGAAAACACCCGAGCTAAAGTGCTTCCAAAACAAGCATGCCCACATAAAAAATCACCAGTGCAGAGATTTCAAAAATATTCACATGTAACCGCGAATAAAGGGACTAGAAACAACTTCACCGTTCAAATGCTTCATTATATATATTCGTCCATTTCGCATTCCATTTGCTTCTGCCGTACTGTTCAGATGTACTGGCCGTTTAGGTCGCACTTGTGTCATCATTTGGCATCATTATCTCCCATTCAGTGTAAGTTTTAGTCGGTGAAGTGGTCCTCCGCATTTTCGCCTGATTCATATGTGAGACCCGGAAGCGCTTGTTGGTTATGCCTAAGACACAAATGATAAATGGGAAACTCTCTATGACGGGCTTATTCATTTGATGGTTATTTTACTGTCCTCAACAATTCGCGTTTAGTATTGCCATACAGAGTTGACGGTAATGCTTTGTTTTCCAAAACCCACTGAGAGATTTTAGCGAGGAAGGTTTCGCTGTAATTCATCTGATGTCTATTCCAACATCGCTATAGGTATGAGGGACTTCTGTATGCCCTAAGGATAACGAGAATGGGAATACTGACCCTCAGTCGACTCAAATGCACCTGTGTTTTACCCATATCTAGAGCGTAGCTCGCCGATGCTCGGGAATCAAGCACGGAACCATTACAACCATGACCATCACTTATCGCACGTGGTTATCGCTCGGATCAACGAAGCGGTCCAGTGAACGTCGCACACCTCTCTATCCTTGAAAATTTCCGCCTCCTACTTTGGATGCAGGCAAAAGAATGAACAAATAAAAGCCTCATTGGTGTTCCTCATCTTATACTCGATAGAGAGCCGAAAGCATGTGTATGCATGGAGTATCCGTAGGTTGACGTTATTCAGGATCTTTCGCCTCGCCTAGAGGTTTACTCAGAGGAAAAAAGTGCGAGCTATAGCTGCTCAAGATAGCAACACAACGGATGAACATAAACAACTCGCTGCCAAATCTTCTGTTGATAAGTCAACGTTCGGCTGCCAGGAGCCTCGCTGTCAAAAATCAGGTATATATTCTTTGCAAATGGCGCATTGACTAACGGCACGGTCATCATCATCATCATTATCGTCAACATCATCTTCATCACTGGGAGCACAACATCAGTATTCAGCACTGATACTTTGCTACCGTTGTTGTTTATTGTTGTTTATTTGAAAACTCTGTTGTGGAGAAAATAACGAAGGTGCTAGCCTACCACACTCATTCCGAGGTGCGTCCACGCTCAGACAAGCTGGATAGAAACTGACGACAAGAACGCCGTTCACATCCACATCTTGAAACGTCTTCAACCCCATCCTGTGAGACTATTCGCATCGACAGTATTCAGACTTTCCGTATTCACTTTCTCAGCCTTCTGCCAGGCCAAAGATCGGCCACTTCACTGCTTCCGCCACTGTGAATTCGGGAACAGAAAATAGCACTTTCTTCGGCGAACGATGGTCTGGTATATCCAATACATGACCGTACCATCGCATCTTTTAGTAACCGCTGCACAACCGAACACTCGTCTTCTAATTGCATCGTTACGGATTTACCGACAGCATCCATGGTTCTGAGACAACGATTATCGAAGACCTGAAGACGTCTCAGTTCGGCTGCTTGCAGAGGCCGCAGGTGTACAAGAAAGTCCGTACTGCAGCTGGTTACACATGTCTACTGAGATTCAGGGATATACCGGTTCGTCGCTGTGGGTATATCAGATTAGGAAACGCGTTACCCTGTAATGCGTTTGCGCACATAGTCATTGGATCTTGAGCGCAGTGACAGAGGCATCAGGATATTTCAGCAAGTAAGTTCATCGGCCAGATGTGTGTCGTTCGCTCATAGAACTGGTGAGAATTGATTTTCCACTGGTTGCTGAAGGTTTCTCGTTTTTCTTCCCGGGTGAAATTCAATACAAAACCTAAAGAAAATTCTAAAAGCGTTCAGAACTCAGACCATGAGCAAGGTGTGTCAGATTTCAAGCGAACGATAAACTGAACATCGATTGGGCTCCTGATTATTGTAGTCTATCTGCTCAAGTTAGCAGAGCAAATAATTCGGAAGATCAATTTGTAAGTTCAGCTACAAACGGGCAAATTTATGCGGTTGGAGTTGTAAAGTCCTTCTCAAGCAGTTTTGGCCTACTATGGGTGACTGCTCTTCCCTTAGAGAGCCGTCCATAATTATATAATCCAGAAGATTCTTTTGAACACTGAAGTAACCGTCTTTCAAGCGAGTGCAGTGAAGATGCCAGTATTGTTAATCAGATTGTGATAGCCACAATTTTCCTTTGGGAATTAATTTGCGATAAGCTGGTGAGGGTGAACAGGATGTAATCACTGATTCGCATCCGTTATTTCTCCCTACCATATCAGGATCAATAAAAAATTCGTTGTACGAATCTTTTTTGACCTTATTAGGTACGATTTCCTCGCACACGCTTGTATTGCTTGTTATTGCATGGGTTATCGTTAGACATGAAGTAATTTTATTCACGAGCCACCCAGACTGTGAACACGATGATCTATTGGCCCCATCACAAGGACATCTTCTCTAGGCATATTGTGTGGATGCGTACAACACTAGAAGAAATCGTCTACTCATCCACTCGACTCACGACCACTTCCAGTACACGATCGATAGTCTACGTCCCTCGGATGTCGTTGAGGAGGGAAAACGCACATTCAGACTTGATTGGTAAATCGATCACGAAAGGAGCTCAAGAAAGAAGCACAAAGAAACGACGAATACATTGACGCTTTGCACGCAACTGACCAATTGTAACAGTCCATGGACTATCGTTTCAGTTCATAGCCTATGAATTCGTACGAGGCACTCTGGTTCGGTGACTAGGTATACTTAGAGTTCTGACAGATACACTTACTTGCAAATCAGTTTGGTTTTCATGGGAGACTCAACTGAATCTCTCGTTTATGATATTCTTCAACTGAATGTGCTGCACAAAGGCCGCCTCATGTTCCAGTTGGCACGATATTCTAGATATCGCAGTATATTTTCATGAAGGAAACTACTCACAAGGTTGCTGAAAACTCTTCGACAGCCAACGACCGGTCTAGCTTTTCTTGGGGCTCATCAAGTAGAACATAAGGTTGACGGAAACTCGGGGACTGCGCCTACCTGATGAGCCCCAAGAAGAGCGAAACCGGTCGTGGGCTGTCGAAAAGTTTCCAGCAACCTTGTGAGTAGTTTCCTTCGTACTTAGGGCTGTTTATCACGGGCAGTATAAAATCGTGGGAATTTGAAAAAAAAAGATGTCCACTGAGTAGTATGGTGTGTAAAGTTGTCCCGTCCAGAAAAGCAGATCACCTAGAAGGATAAAAAACAAGTCTACTGTGATGGCTGTCCCCGGGGTAGAACTAGATGAAAACGGAGAAAACTGTTTTGGAACGATTTGTAGTGTTAATGAGTGGGGGACTGTTTTTCCTGAATAGCTTGGAATTCTTATTGTATCGCTGAATTGTCTGTTTCTTGCAAACGGCTACAGTAGTTCCTCGCAATATTGGGCTTCTGCAAGCGTCATCGTAGTCGCTGTCCTCGGACTTATCTGAATTATGTTCAGTGACCGGTGGTGATTTTTTGCGCACTCAAAGTGACCCTCAAGTGCCATGGAAACAAATCCTGAATGCTGTCCACCAAGCAGCGGCAACTGTTCATACGATCACGTGTTTCCGCGGTTGGGTGCATTTGAAAATGTTAAGAGTAGACGCTGATGTAGCAGTTGCCAGGTTTTAGAATTTGCGTTCATCACTATCGTTTGAAAAGTCCCTCAAATGATTATTCTGGTTAGCCTGTACCAAAGATGCGGAAGTTTCACTCTAACTAGAGCGATTCAGGACATGCCGCGATTCGTACACCGGACATCTGGCCAACCAGGACGGCGCGTGTTCCCACAACTCCACGACCATACGGTGGAGGCACCTGAATCGATACCTCTGCACAGGCCAGCGTGGTCACTCTTAGGTAATGTGACTGAATCGTTATTCATTCATTATTCACTTTACCTGTTGCATCCGCTTTCACCAAGAGGCGTTATCACTGAAGTGGCTTTCAGTATTGCTATGTTGTTAACAGGCATGCGCAACACGTTCCGTTGTTGATCGATAAGTCGGTTTCTGGGCCTTCGCGTCCGACTGCCAAATGACCAATTAACTCGGACTAATCGTACGGACATAGTGGCTGGGTAGACGTAATTTCAGTCAGTGGAAACAGTACCAAGACAACTAACCAACGGAATCGATCGACTGAACGACCAGTCGTGATCGAAAGTCGACCCCCGGTTAGCAGCACCTATATTGTAACACGCACCATTACTCAACGCACAACCATTGATCCAGCGCTACGCTACACTTCGCACCCTAACGCACTGATGACGTCACCCCGATTGATCATTAAAAACGCTCGAAAATTGCCCAGCTCAGCGAACCGATGGCAACTGGTAATCCCGGATAGGACCGAGACGTAATCGACCAGTGGGTTTGTTACTGTTTTATACCCTCAACTCACACGGGATTGTATACCCGACACGTTAGCGCTCAATCGTCAATTGCGCATAACTCAGTGATCATGTTCCAGACGTTTGCTGGACAACTGTTGTGAGCACACAAACAGATTGGGCACAGGGTCCAAAAGTGTCACAGAGGCATCAAGGGGCCAACCAAGACTGGCTACTGCTGCGAGTGGTTCCTTCAGAGTGGGGAAACTACATCTCGGGTGTGATCACTGGCTGTAGATAAGGTGGCCGTTGAACTGTTCGCCAAGCTTCACAATTCGCTTGCAAGCGTGGGATCATCTTAGGACGCGCTTGGGTGAGTACTTCTCCTTGCCTGCATGCGGGTATACAGTTTCAAGTGCTTGATATCTCTTGATGCGATCGGTTGATTGAAGAACAGCTTTATCGTAACTACACTGGTTCGTTTGTGACTTGTGCTGGGTCCACATTCATTACATTCAATCGGCTCGTTGAGCAGCGTCGCTATTTTAGATTCCATCGCAGCTTGATCAATCCGTCAACAAACTGTGCTACGCTGTGGTCTATCTTCATGCGATTTGGTTGGCTATCCCGATATCTAGTTTTAGCAGTTTTCTCCTGCGTTTTGATTGGCCCGCTCTCAATTTGTTTCGTTGTGAGTTGATTTTCTTGAGCTTGTTTGTGCTTCCGTTTTTTTCCAACATAGCGACTGATCTCTACGTTTAACCGGTTAATCAGGAAAAATTTTGTGCTCATTTCAGTATTTTGATTTATTGGTAGGAGGAATATTCCGGTCATGAAAATCAAGCCAAATACTTGTGTTCCGTAGGCATATCCCAGTCCGGCGAGTACCACAAGCAGAGTAAGGCGGTTTGTCAAGTCACACCTCATGGCTCGTCCAGTAGGCTAATTTAGGTTTCAACATCTGGGCATGTGCGAATGGAATTTTCGCAATTTTTGACATATTACGCTTTCGAATTCACAGTAAGCCGCCCCATGACAATTTTAAAGGTGCCCCGGGAGTAATTTGTACGCCTACGGAAGCCATTTTTAGGATGTCCCCGCAAAAAATTCACCGTCTCCCGATGTAAAATTAGGGTGACTTGGGGAGCGAAAACTCCTCACATACGCGCAGCAGCGTACACTCTTTTTCGGAATGTAAACTGCTCGGTCAATTACCCAGACACCCAACGGATGCGCCGCATAGGCCTACGCATCCAAGCACATTCCGCTTAGAGTTCAATTGACGACTGACTCCAGTCGTCACTTTTAAGTTAGCTGGTGTGAGTCTAAGGTTGGCCGACGGTAGGTGCTTGTTGTAATGTTACTCATTAGCGCGTATTTTTGGCCCATTAGTAGGATTGGAATGTCCAGGCTGCTGCACTTGGTGTACATAAACATACGGATAACCGACAATTTGTGCACTCCGTTCACAACCGAAGTTGTGGGTCACGGTGATAAAAAATCAGAGTGTCTAGCAGAAGCCCCGAGTAACTTGCACCCAAAAGAATCACTACTGTGGCAAGCATTTATCAGGGCAACGGCGTAACAATCGTGCTGCTGAAAGGAAGAAAGTCAGCAAGGAAGATTGGAACATGAACCGGTAGGAAGTATGTGAACATGCAACAAAACGGCGGTGCATGCAGAACAGCAGTGGAAAGATGTCAGCCATCAGAACGGAAAACTGTACTTTCGCCAGGAAATAGGCGGAAAAATTAATTGGATGAGACGGACAAAGTAACCAGGTGTCGCGTACAGTTCAGTCAGAGGACACTGATACTTCGGCACAAGTCTATTGAAGGCGAGAATGAAAGGAAACTAAGCAAACGAAACCTAAAAACCAACCTAAACTCTTGGGGTGCAATATGACTGTGCGAACGGATATACGATGCACTGGTGTTTATCACAGAACATGAACCGGAAATTATAAAAGGATGAGGGGAGTCGGACGAAAGGTAGCCAATCACACGAACAGGAGCGTGGGAGCAAGCTAAATTCAGAAGCAATGAACGAATTGGCACCGGATACGGTCCCCCTGCTGCTCGAGTGCGTGGAGAGAACCAGATATTGGTACACATCTGAGGTCAGCATTGGTTTCCAGATTGAACGAAGCAAGCTGTCTTGAGAAAGCCATTGACAGAATGCAATCATTGGCGACAAATGTATGCTGATTGAATTTCTTGGAGCAAAACAGAGCAATGTGATCAGTCCATTGCTTGTGTTTCGCAGGATTACCGGTGTTCTCTTGTCAGTGGACCTCGAGAAAAAAGGATGCGTTATAGTCCGGGTAAGGCCCAGCACACCGCACTCTTATCCGCACTGGTTGTAATGAACGAAAGTTGTGACGGGTGCCATCGAGCCTGGATAACTTTGTCTGCATGTTCAGCTAGACGCACACAGGGCAGCGGCTGAGAAAGATCACCTAAAACATGAGTGCGAAACAATAGTAAATCCACTGAAATTCGCTTGTTAGCAACTTAACTTCAATTGTGTTACTAACAGCTTTATACTTCACGCAGTGACTGACTGTCTCCTGGAGAGCACAAACCAACGAAACCCAAAAAAACAGACGAGCATTTAACCCCCATGGTCAATTCAGTTAGTCAACAACTGAAATCGAATCAATATACATGGCAAACGAGGAAAGGTAAAACAATTCAGTCAGAATAATCATCAAGTAACCAAACCAAAGGCCCAGGAGACAAGACCTACGATGGGAACAAGCGAAGTGTACAGTGCAGCGTCGTCAAGGTCAAGTACAAGGGTCACCTGAATGCCGATCAATCAGATCCCAATCACCAACCATACGCCGAGGTAATCATGAGCGAGCAGACCATACTTAAACTCACGCACATCCATCAACAGCATACTGATGATGTCATTACCTTTTGTGGTGAAACGCTTGTAACCAAATAGCTCAGCTTAGCCAGCAGACACACGGTTTGAAGTTACTTCCCGTTCTCTCTATAGTCTACGTATTACATAGCTAAAACCTATGTGCGCGGCAGGAGTGTTGAGTGATCGGCGCAATCGTAAATCTTCTTGCACGGTTCTACCTAATTAAAAACTATATTTTGAGAGACGTGCGCTATGTGCACGATACCCTGTGTGGTGCATCTTCCCTAATCAGCAGAAAGAAATCCACACGTGTGACTTCGAAACCATTCAAAACAGTCCCGATGCCTGCATATGGAGCAGTTTCAAACTCACCGTGAAAGTCCGTTAGAATTACACGGCGATCATAACTTGCGGACAGCAGATAGTATGCTGTGGGAGAGAATCGGACACTTCGAACTTCGCTTGTGTGCGGTCGGTAGGCGTTGATGTATCTGGCCCCACGTAGGTCGAACAGGGAGACTGTAGAGTCCTCGTGGCCACTGGCCAACAAATTGCAACCGGGTTCCACGGATACCGAAGCAAATGCACTCCCTGCAAAAATACGGATGAGCAAAGAAGCTAACCTCACTGGTAAATAGCAAGGTAGTGTTTTCTTCAAAAACAGAAGGCGTTGTAATTTTGAAAGAACACTTTTGTCAAACAAGGTTAATAAATACGGAAAATTAACTCAACAGTGAAGCTCGAGTGACTTGTTGTATCCTGGTCCCGTTTGGTTTATTGTCAGAAAGTAGCAGGGGATTTAGTGGGATAAAAAGACACGTCTGAGGACGGACTCGAACCGTTGACCTCCCGCTTACCGGAGGGTTGGTCTAGCGAGTGAACTAGTGGAGACGCTCAGTCGCGGTCACGCTTATGAAGGTGTATTGGCTTTTTAAGGTATCTTTTTCGTCAAAGCAGTAGGATCATTGAAAAAGTGTAAACGATAAATGAAATGTTGACTTCTCGGGGAGTTGCACACGCCGTGGAATCCGTGGAAGAAGAAGGAACGTAGAATTTTATCTATTATCAGGATAGGGCTAGGAATTATCGTCAGGACATTGACGACACGAGGAAACCAATAACCAATCAGAATACATACTCATTAGCCTGGTAACTCCTTGGTTTTGTTCCGATTTCTCAGGTTTTGGTAAGTGAACATTTTGAACTTGCATTGACTAGATTTCATTCTACGCACAATACCTAAATTTCACTGTTTCTGGTTTGTTCTTTTAATGTGTACCGTCTCGAATTTCACGCCTATGGACTGTTTGACTGTATACATCAGTAGGCTGTCTTCACGTGACCGGAACTACTTGACCTCTGCAACTAAGGCTTTCTTCCGCAGTGTCTGTACCTAACAGCACAGGAATAGCCGCTGAGTTTCGGCTGCTAAATAAGTTGCCTGTATACGAAATCAAGAAAGGGGAGGGGGTGAAAACAACAAAACGCCAAAGATTGTGGTTACCTTGACTCCCGGAATACGACTGAATGATGAGAACAGGCGCAGGAGCCCGAAGGTCCCAGAGTCTGGCGGTGGCATCCGCACTACCCGAGACAAACAGTGAGCCGGGACTCCAAACGTTCAGAGCGTAGACGGGTGCAGTGTGACCTGATAACGAACGAACGACATAATTGGATTTGACTGGCTGTTGTCCGCCGAGGTTGGGGTCAGTCTGCACGATGCGGGAACAATCGACTAGACATATCCGAGCATCGCCAGCACCGGCAGTAAGTAGATGAACACTGGCTGTGGCGGCATTCGACATGCGGATGGAGTTATTGCTTGCCGAAACATCCAATGAGTGCGACGGTAACTGAAAGCATTGAAAGCACACGGACAGACTCAGTCTGGGTCAAACACGGAGCCATCAAATTCGTCAGTAAGAACAGGATGTGAAGAAAACAGTCCAAACGGTATTTACAGAAAAACCAGAAACACGCACATTTAAAATGTTTACCTCAAAAGTTTGCCAACAGAAGTAGGCGCGTATGAGTTGAAAGGTCCTCGGAGAAGTTCTTCGCAAGTCCCTCGATCGGTTTAAAGATCACTAACTCAGGTCCAGATAGATTTTCATTGGGATTTTGAGTACCATAGATAGAAGCGAAACACTTGGAACACTAGTAACCAGCATTTTCGCTGAAATACCCCTCTTGAACAGCGCCATTCTTTCAAACGTCCCACGTTGGTCCACTTAACTCTGTCGATTGTTAGAAAGTCTGACGACGTCTGGCGATCAGAAGTATCCCTTCCAAATTTACATCCCTTATGAGGGCACTGTATGCGAACTCCTGTGGGCGGGTACGCGTATGTAACAAGCTTTCGACTGAGTTAATCACGCCCAGTAGTGTCAGAAAAAGTCGCCCTCTCTCAACATTCGTCTTCATTTGTTGATGTGCTGCTTGAAATTTTCCTCCCTGCATCTGAAACCTCGGGCATCCATGAGCACCCGGGACAGTTGAGTATGAGGACGACGCTGCTCTCTTTCGTTCAGATCCTTTAAAGATTCAAGCCATTTCTAGTAACCTAAATAATTCTGTCGCAAAATCTGGTGTCGCATCACACCTGCAAAGTGTCACGCGGTGCTAAAAGAAGGAGTGGAACCAAACCCCAAACTCACGTTTGCAAACGAGCTAGTCGACGTAGTCGTTCACCTGTGACACTCATTCGGTACCTAGCTGCAATATCAACCGAAGGAAGTACGAGGGTTTAAATGCGGCCAGGTTGTCCAATCCTAGATAGGAATAGTTGAGATGCCGGGGTTGGGTTCGAATCATGGGACCCTAAACACTAAGCTATCTCGACGTGGTAGATAAATTTATCTACCTGGACAGATGTACATATTCCGATGAACCGGCTAGATACAAAATTAGTACTCGAATCGGGAAGGTCAGGGCAGCTTTTGCCAACCTCCAACACCTATGACGCCGGCCTGACGTTAGTTTGTCTCTCAGAGCCAGAATAGTGTAGAAGTGCGGTCCATACTGCTCTATGGATCAGAACCGTGGTCCCTACATTCAAAGAACAAATGAAAGTGGCCAGTGTTTGACCATCGGTGTCTCCGAAGGATTGTCCAGGCCTGGTGGGAATACTGGATCGGCAATGCTGATGTACGCCAGAAGGTTTTAAGAAAAAGGAACTCTCCAGCGATGGATGAGTTATGCACGCTTCATAGGTTGCGCTGGTCAGACCAAATTGGTGTGCAAATGTGTGTTTCGCGAATTGCGTCCAATTTGGGTTCACGTAGAACATAAGGTTGACGAAAACTCGAGGACTGCACCAAGTGGATGAGTCTGAAGAAGGGCGAAACCGGACGTGAGCTGTATAAGAGTTTTCAGCAACCTAATGGGTAGTGTCCCGTGTTGATCATCACATCATCTTTAGCGAAGAACGGCTGCTAGTAAATCAACATATTTCATTCCAAATGTAAAAAATAGACTTAACATTTCTGAACTTCTGAGTCAACTTCGGACTGACATTCATCAGCTGCCAAAGTGTAGCAAGACCTGACCACGGTTTTTTACTAGCGTCTTTTGTGTGGCAATCTTATCAAGATGGAATTCGACAGGAAGATGGGTAGTCTCTATTCAGAGGCATCCCAAACTAACATGTGTATAACCAGGAAGGCTGCCACATACTCGCCAGGTGACCGATTTTTTTTCGGAGCTACTCATGGGGGTGGATAGTGAATGGCCTTTTTCAACAGTATACTTCAGCTGGTCAAATCTTACTGTGCAAAAGATGTGATGAGTAGTGACTTGGATAGAACCAAAGAGAGTGACGAGCCAAAAAGTCTGGAAATCACCGGCTAAAAAACATGAAGCTTCCAAATATCGGCATGACGAGCAAATTATTAACTATAAAGGGTAATTGGCTTTATATACATGTAAAATGTTTCAGATGATAAAGAATGCTTGAGGAGGTTCAACTCCAGAGGGGTTCCATCCTGTTTGGCGAAGGAGTAGCGGCCTTAGCAGAAGGTCCTTAATCAAAACAATTAAAAAGGAAGGACCACTGGCTCCCTGGGTGCTGCGCAAAGAGTGCTAACAAGATCATAGTTGTGAAACAGTGTTTGGCAGGTAGACTTACCAAAAAAGTCAAATCACGTACGGTGCCATCGTGGTGCCGTAATTCCACACACTGACCCGCCGTATTCGCCACACTGGGGTCTCCGTTCGCTGCTTCGGGCAGTCCCGTGGCGGGATCGACGCTCAACATCCGCACTGTGGTATCGTTGCTTCCCGAGGCAATCAAGCGTCCGTCTGGACTCCAGGCAACACAGTAAATGCTGCCACGATGGTACTTCGGGCGACGCATCACAATGAAGGGAGCGGTGGCGACATGATCAGCACTGTTGTGCAGAGGTAAAATGAAGCAGTTAACACGGATGGCAAGATGATGTTAGTTTCCAGATCGAGTGAGTCATGACAGTTTCCCAAGGAATCAGTGCTACAACAATGAGTGTCAACAAATGTACGAGTCAGCGTTATCAGCAGTCTTGCGAAAAATTGCTTAACCTGGTAAACAGAAAACCGAACGGGATGCCACTCTACCAAGTCAATTAGCTCAACAGAATGACGCTGCGCGTTCTCGAGCCACTGAAGCGTTAAAGCTTCCACCCCTACCAATGTTTGAAGGAGAAAGTTGGGAGTTCAGTGGTTGAACTGGTCGCTGAGTTTGGGGATCCCATTGTAAACATGCTGTCATCACTACGCACTGAAGACACCACCCCACTTAGTGACAGAATGCTTGCAACTAAATAGCCAAACAATTCAACCACCCAACTTGGATGCAACTAAGAATGAAGCAAATACGATGTAGACGACCGCTGCATACACTGCTATTCGAAGCACGAGCCATTTGATGTCATCGATCCTTATGACCAGGAATGGGATTCTTCAAATTGGCATTCTCAAAAAGCATCCGCGGAACCTTCGAAATACTCAGCTGAATCCCAGTTTTCTTAAAACAATCGTATTGTACGCGAATTCCCACAATGATCTACAATTAACATATCATCTATAGGTGGACTTAACTGAGGAATGAACTGGACCCTATTCAATACAAACCAAGCCAGACGTGAAGCTTATTTCCAACTAGCTGGTGCCCTGTTCAGACAACCTGGCCACCGGTGAACAGTCAGCTACTGACCGCTGGCACGAACACATCTTTACCACACATTGATATGATTACAAAAGTCCATAAATCCAGTTGAAATGACAACAAAACTGTGACGTTGTACGAGGCTAGACAACACAGAGAAACCCACAATGGCCCACACATGACTGCATAGAAACAAGTTTACACGGCAATTGAGATTGACCAGTGCTGTCCAGTTTTGGAACTTCATCTTACGAATTCGTAGTGGGTTACCTGACTACGTCGCTTGAACTGACTTGTGTTGAATTCGGATAGTCACGTTTACTACACACAGCAACGATTACGCGACCTCTTTTCGTTTCCGCGCTGCGTTGTTGGAGGATTTAGGAAACGCACTTTCCCAAGTATTACGTAGGGCTGGATGATTAGCTCAAATAAAACTATGGAAGAATTCAGATACTACCTGTGGGGTAACTAGCAACGCACGCTCGTTGTTCAGTTCAGCCTTTCAGCCACAAGCCGTGTACCGATTCGCAATGGTTCCGGCAGTCACAGTTCAGAGAGTTCACAGATGATTGATGGGATGATTATGGTTCGATAAATTTGGCGTCATAATGATCTCGATAATGCAATCGCTGCACTTGATGATTTCGATTTGTTTCATATTAGCCGTCCGGTTAAACGCCGAGGCAGAGGTGGTGCCGGGGCCACCCACGTTAGACGAAATTGTCGTTGCACAAAAGTGTGCTTCAGATCATTTTGAAGATGTGTAAGTTATCTAGTTGCAGAATGCAAACCCCTCTTCCTAAGAAAATATCGCTCGACCCTTATTACAAACGGATATGTTGCCCACTGTGCCTGAGATCACTAAATTGGATGAATCCTTTTCTGTCAACGCCACTGACTATTCGTTAGCACGGAGTAACCCAAACTTCAATTGGTCACCTTGCGTTTAAACAGCTTTTACTGAAGTCCGATGTCTTTTTTACACCCTTGGGCTGAGGGCACCACCTGTCCACCTTCATGAATTCTTCATTGCACCGGTTCTCCCGCATTCAGTTCACTGTCACATTTTATGGCCTCTTTGAGAAGATTACTGTCTCATGGGTCGTTGAAATACGTCTCAAAGTACAGTGGAATCTCGGATAGTGATCCTGGTGAACAAGCACCTTGACTCTCGTAAGTATTTGATAAAAAATTTAGGTTTTTATCAAAGTTAATATCCCTTCATGATCTCCTCCTACAAACCTCTACCGACGAGAAAAACCATTTAGCGGATTTCTGTGATTCCTTACGTCAACCGGATTACTCCAAACCACGACTAATGGTGTGTTGCGGTCCTGCGGATTGAATCATATCACATTCATTAAATACCGTCCTTCTCAGATGACCACCTACTCCGAGAAACAACCAAAAATCGATCAGAGACAACAAGGCAGTAACTAAAGAGTCGACGGCGGAGTACAAAAATATACGCACCCAAAATGATTCTGTTTAAAAGTACTATTCGAAAATGACATTTCAGGTAGCCGAGGAGACTGGGGTTACTGAAGGTATGCACGAACAAACCGGTGACTGTGGTTGAAGGCTGATTCTGGCACACAAATTCCAAATAGCAGTGGACACCGTCTTGGGTGGAAGGCATTAGACCGTGGAGCACGAGTCTCGGATTTACAGTGTTCAAGCGGTTGGTGTAAACACTTCCTTAAGTTTTGAACAAGCATAATGGTGACACGAAAATGTTGCACATTCAGTCTACAGAGAAATCAGTGTGCGAAAGTCACTCTTCACATCTTTCAGACAAATTGATGTAGGCAAAATCCTAAACGAGTAGAACACAGAAGCAGCTTTCAGGATTATTTCTCGGGCGGTATAAAACACTCAACTAACAAGGTTCTAAAGCTGTCCAGAAACGAGGAAAGTCGAACAAGGAAGTTCAGCAGGCAGTGAAAGATCGATCAAGGAAATTCGATTAGCTAAACAGTCATGGGGAACATTAAAAGCATACCGTGACAAAACGCGTTGGTGTCAACGACAAATTGAAACTTTGTGAGAAGGAAAACAAGTGCTGACCTAAGATTCTCCACTTCAGGGAACTGACAAACACGAAGAAATTTGCTGTTCGATCCGACCACGTAATACTGACCAGTGGGGTGAAACGCCACACAGCGTATAGCTTGACTGTCTTCTAGAACGGTCACTTGTAGATAGCGTGGGCTGTTGGGTCCAGAGCCATCATCTGTCGAGGTTTGTGTGCGTCTGCTAGTCCGAGAGCTGGGAATGGTAGGACTACTGGTTCGGATTGGGCGATAGTCTGTACTGTTACTGTTGCTGGTGACTTTGGGAGCGCTAGACTCAAGTGTGTCGTCAAAATGCCTGGCGTCTACTGCATGAGCCGGTGAGGGCTAGGGACATAGGACAGAGGAAAGTTACAAGTTTAGCCAGTGTTCAGAAGGACCGAAAACTGACATGGAAATAACGATAACCACTGGAACCAGATACGAGAAGGTTATTAAAGCAGCGTTAGGTTATTGTGCCGGTACAGGTTCGACGTCCCTGAAGCAGACATCAATCAATCTAGTGGAAACACAGTCTAACCGACCGATTCATCATTGTCAGACTTCCAAAACAGGACAGCTCACTTTGAATGAACCGACATAACCGCATTCTGAGGGGGGGCATCATTGAATCGGAGTACATCCTCCGAACAGTTTCTATATCTATCAAAATTTGCACAAACACACGACCCATATATTGCTACACCGTGCCGAACGGGACTAGCACGCCCAATCCCAGCAGTAGGCGCATTACCTAATTTGTATAGAGCCCCGTCAAACTTTAGCTACGGGAAGTTGTCGGTAGTGCTGTTGCGCTTCGAAGAACAAAATGTTGAGGAAACTGAGTCGTTGGACCCAAATTTAGCTACATGGGGGCTATACAGACCAAAGTCGAGAATACTCGAGCTCCGTCCATCCAGCTTGAGGTCACAAACATTAGCGTTCAAACTTGTAACATGTTGGCTAAGGCCTTGTCATCACGCAGTGACCACACGTATTGCGAATGGAGAAAAAGCGTGATGGCCTATTTCGGGGATTCGATGGATGATCGATTGCGCGTGGACGTGTGATGGTCGGATACTGGGAAGGAAAATGCGCAATAATCAGGAATCGACAGTAACAGCCAATGAAAATATAATAAGTAAGTGTTGTTTCACAGTGAATTTATGTGGAAATCTAAAGGCGATGAGTTATGAGGGGGTATATTCAGCAGGTGACTGTTCGGAGGTACGCTACTCGGGATAATCGAACAGTACAGACGTATTACACTACTCATAAGGTTGCTGAAAACCTGTCGACCTTATGAGTAGTGCATCACCTCTATACAATGTATCGCAATATCTCGAATATCGCACCAACTGAAACATGAGGCGGCCTGGTGCAATACATTCAGTTGCTTAAGAACATCATAAAAAACGAGAGATTCAGCTGCGTTCCAGGTAAGTCTCCTGTCAAACCCAAATTGGTACGCAAATGAGTGTATTTCACGAACACAATACACCTTGAACAACTATACTGTAAACTAGCTGCCACAGGCTACGAGAAGAGGTATTCTGCTTGGCCGAAATATCGACCGACCCGAATTAGGCCTTGAAGCCTGGTACCTCCCGCCCCATTACGAATACCATATCGTTACCCTACAGGGAATCATGGTTGTCTCACTTATCACCATTTGATACACAGTGGTGGGCAGAAATAGTAATAATCGTTCAGTTTTAATGCCTTTTCGGTGCCTAGCTGCTATGACACCCGAAGGAAGCACGAGGGCTGACATACGGCCAGGTTACCAAAGCCTGGACAGGAGCAGTCGAGATACCGAGGTTGGATTCGACCTTCCGGTCAGTAGGTTCAAGCCTTAACTAGTGGGTTGAACGGAAACCCAAAAGGAGAAGTGTGGGAATTAGAAAGTGAGTGTGGGTGAGATCTGCCCGTGAGTAACTCTGCTGCTTCATAGTAATAACATGATGTTTTCGTCATTTTTATTCGAAGTCATCTTGTGAGCAGATTGTTCACGTGAACCCAGTTACTTGGCACACTCGAGAAACGCGTTATGTAACGATGCATTTATTCATTCTGGGAGATTAAAGTTGATTCAAAAATCCAAGTAAACTACTGAGGATATCACAGGCGGTTGCTGGCTCGTTCGTCAAGTAAACTGTCATGGTTCAATTCAAGAGTATTGGGATAACTTCCTAATGGTAAACAATACTTTGGAATGGGAGTACTGATGTGTAGAAACACTGGCGTATCTCATCTATCCCAAATGAGTTCGTCATGTTTAGCAGAAAGTTTCTGCTGAAATACAAGAGTGCAATACAGAAAGACCATCTAACAAACTACCTAATCCCCAGTACCGACCGGGCAATTATCGATAGAAGCTAACGTCTAGTCTGTTTGGTTCATCCACAACGCAGAAAGTTCGCACGCCTCGGAAGAGGCACCTGGACGCGGCGTTCTTTTGGCAAAATGCAACCAGTAAGAAACAAGGGGGGTTGAGAGATTGAAAGCTTGTTCAAGGTCGACAAAGATGACAAACTTAAATCCCATCAGTCTTTTGGAGCGCAATACTTGATGCGGAAAATATATTTATATCGTTCGTATTGCCAGACTAATGTTAGAAAATTCCAATTTTTTTTCCAATGGAAGGCTTCAAGTGGTGTTGTTTTTTCCGCCCGGATTTTCTTAGTGTGGTTGTACTATTGATAACTGGGTGAGTAAAAAAGCACCCGGGTAGCGAATTATGTCGAGTATGAGGCCTATCATATCCGATGCGGTCCAGTGAAGATGGTTGTCTGTGACTGCGGGTTTAGAGGAAAGCCTGGATGTGGGCATCGGACAGCGGATCGCCGCGTTTACTACTAATGGGAACGTTAGTAGCTCAGGTAACGTGTCCATAGGTTCCTTTGGGTGACATGGCCACAAGGCACCGAAAGGGTGTTACAGCTGAACGATTATCATCGATTATGGTCATAGGTTTGTTCGTTGAGATGGACAGTTTGATTGCAAACGTTTGACCACCAATCGATGTGACATCATCAGTGTGTTGTTAGCGAGCGGAGTTGAGCGCAGCAGTGCGCCAGTGGTTGTGCGCTGCACACACTCACTGCGTTGCACCTCGGTTGGTGACCAAATGTTTGCAATCAAATTGCCCGGCTGCGGATCCTCAGCTTTCAGAAGATTGTAACACCCGCCCTGTGAATCTGCCGATATGATGCATCGGTTAGAAACAATAAGTACTCTTCTGAGTAGTACGAAATCTGATCGAACAAAACAACCACACATATTTGGGACGTAGTTATGAAGCTGTCTGCGTTGGGAAATCGCAGCCAAATACTATGCGGTGCGGTGAGACTGAGTCACATATGTGAAGTGGAGCTTTTGGACAAAGGTTTCTTGAAGAACGGTGCGACGACGAGAACACCGCATCCGATGACCCGGATATCATGCTATCTAATCTCAATCAAAAGCCTTGTTATTTCGGGGGAAATGGTACACAGTTGTTGACAAGCTGAAAGAGAACAGAATCGACGCCACCCCCTCCCCCCCCCCAAAAAAAAAACAGACAAATTTCAAGTAGACACCGTCTAATGAAACGGGCAACAACACACTCGATATACCCGACAAAACACACTTGAAACTCACTACCGGTGTGGAGTCGTGGGAAACCTCTACAATATGGGAATTCTCTCGATCCAAACGCCGTTTCTGAAATTCATGCAAGAGGTCACCAGCACGGGAACCGAGTTCGTGCGATTCTGTGAAGGCAGAAGGGACCAATAAAAAGCCAAAACTTTCTTGAAAGTTCAGACTTAATAGTATGTATCGATGTGCACACTTACAAGATTCCTTTTTTCCTGAGCTAAGTGAAGTAGGGGATCTCATTGCGTTAGAGGGACCGGACCAATGGGTTTTATCACAGAGCAAGCATACTGTGAATCCGGATAGTAGCAAAACTCGGGAATAGCAATTGTGTTTGTAATCAATGTAACCTACGTGGCTCTCAAAATTACAAAGAATAGAGAGGTGGGGACGTAAGTAACTCAATGAGCCGCACATCGATCGGAATTTCGTACAAAATCGGAAACGATGGCATGTAAAAGTAGATTCAATTGCATCGGATCACGAAGGATATGCTGATGGATTTTTTCAATTCGGTTGGCACAAAGCCAACAGTAAAAAATGTGTTGTGCCACAATACACGAAAACTGGTCCGGGGGTGTATCCACACATAAGAGAGACGGTTCACAGTAGACTGGCGAGAACGGGTTCAGTCAAACTAGGTTGTAAACATGCCACTGCCAAACGATTGATTTTAGTGGAAATCATCCTGAAAGTTTGCAGCTGAAGAGTTCATATCTTTGTCCAGAGGAATCATGCCCCTTCGGTGTGCAGCGAAGGCAGATCGCATGTAAAAAGTCTGACTGTACGGACCAAAGTGACCGGAGATATCCTGTCAACGTTTCGAAAAGATGTCGAAGCGCTTGAAACGTGAAACAGTTAATCAAAGCTGGCAACAGAAAAGGTGATAGGACATGGCAGGCGTTCGGAAACAAGAACACATCCTTCACGCAAAATGTACTGTCCTAAGGATTTCCATTTGGATGGCGTGACCAGGACTGCAGGGCGCACCGTTTAACCGTTACCCACAGGACGTAGGGTAACACACAAGCCTTCGTCACGTGAGATGGCATGTCCTACATTTCGGTTCAGGCCCGCTTTCTCGGGAGATCACAAAATCCAACAAGAGTTGATAAAAATGTAGGGGAGGGATTGCTGCACGAGACTGCTCTGACTAAAATACACCCCGCTTTCTATTTGTGCTCAAAATGAGTGCGTTCCAAGTGACAGCAGACGAACCGTGTCCCCAGACCTGATCGTACGTTGATTGGTGGGTCGCTACCCTCAAGGTCATTCGTGAACGCATCTAACCCGCGAGGAAAATTACTTTTTAATCATCAGTCCACTGTTAATGGTACGCATGGAATGATATTTGTTCAGCAATTAGCAACAAACTCGGAACTTACAGAAACATTCGCCGAAGAAACTGACGAAAAAACGGCAAAAAGTGAAAAAAATTAAATTATTTTGTCTGGACAATGATTGTCGCACCTTTGTTCCCCATTCGAAGCAGATGCGAACTCAGTTTTGGGGTCATGGACCTTTGTAGACTGAGCGTACTAGTATGCCCAAAAAGTTCTCAGTAGGGTTAGCATAAGGACTATCAGTTAGTTTGATAACCTAACACGAGGCCACAGAGACCAGTTCTTCAGGCAATTCGAGATAAGAACTAGAAAATTCTACTTTTGACCATAATATATACTCCAATGTCTGGACGAAAACGTAAGTACTGGATACGTTCTAGAATTGCTTGGCTGCTGATTCTGCAGATTGAAAAGGCTGCAAACTCAACTGATCACGCATCAGACTTGCGAAAGCACTGTTGGGAGCTAACAAGACCACTGATGAGTGTGTTCAGAGAAAGCCCGAAGCCGAAGCAACTCTGAAATAAGTAGAGAAGAAATGTGTCGGGCTAAAAGCAGCCTACCTTGTAGTGACACTACTGTCAACTGCTGTCGGTGACAGAGATAAGGCAACATTGGTGAAATCTCTTGTTCATGGGCCATTGGTCTTGAAATACTCAAGGCCAGACGCTGCACGTGGTCCGGTTCTACAATCTGCGTCCCTCTGCTGGAATTTGAATCCACAATATTGGTCAGTAGGTTCGCTTATTACCCACTTAGGTGAAGAGTATTGCGGTTGACAGGAGCGTCCGAAATGGCACCATGCAGCAAAAACTGTCTTCCCCCTCCATTACTATCCGGGATTATTGGTAAAAAAACTCATTCAGCTAATTCCGCTGAAAGACATTTGCTGTTTATTCCGATAGCTCGGTTGACGTAAGCGAGCTCACTACCCGCCAATGCTAATAAGAATGGGAGCACTATGAATAAACCGACTCAAATTAGCTAGTATTTTGTTCACACCTGGCCAGGCCTTTGTTTAAGAAAGTCACCAGTTGCGTCCATCCAGATCCACGCGACCCGGTTGTATACTGTGTGACTTTCGGTTAGATGAACTATCTCCAATACCCGACACTGGTGTTTGTGTTCGTTTATTCGCCATTTGTGTGACGCGTACTGCAGCTGACAAGAGCGTTCGAAATGGCACCATCTCGCACAGTCTTCTTCTGCCGCTCCTCAGACTGATAAAGAGGACCAAGTGGTTAACGTTTTTGAAGTCAGTTTCCGTCCGAAACAACGCAGCGGATCATCCCCCAAAATACAGCAAGAGCTGATTTCTGTGCTGTCACATGACGAGAATTAATGGAAAGCCTATTATATGTTCTATAACACCCAGTGAATGAAGGCACAAAAGATACAACAACAAAATCTGGCGGTTGCTTTAATAAAGGATGTAAATGACTAAAATGCCACCCAGGAACCCACTGAAGATGCAGTGATGTGGTTTACAAATATTTCAACCTGAACCAATTGGAAGACATTAAAAGCCGTTTTGATGAAATGACTTGTTTTTTTCTAGTACCTGTCACGCGATGTGTAAACAAGGTTGGGCCCGGGAATTTGTCGCGGATTGAATATCTACACCCTGTATCGATTTTTGGCGTTAGTATTTCAAACAACCTGGTCACACAGGCAGGACAAGCTTCATGTGTTGGTCCATCGTTATGCGTGGAAGAAAAAGCAACAAACAACCCAACCAACTGTAAACACAAAGCCTTCAGTGATGACAACTCTCAACCGGTTCCACTGGCTCTGAAGGAAGGAGGTACGGCGATCCTCTGAAGAGGAACATCACAAATAAACGGGTTTCTTTTGAGGGTGGCCTTTCTCCGGAGGTGATTCAACATAGGTGTACCATATCCCGACGAACTGTACAAAAATCTGTGGACGCTAGCAACGATGACTGAGTTTCTCGATGGAACACGCTACTCATAAGGCTGCAGAAAACTCTCTGATAGCAGAAACTTAGATTTATCCAATGACTTAAAATTATCAGGGATCAGCCCCCGTCCAAGGTGTACTGACAGTCATACTGACACATTTCTAATATCATATTTTGCAGGGCAGCCCATAAAACATCTACGAGAAGCATTCAGTCGATGGCAGAAAAGTGGTGCACCTGAGACCTAACTGTCTTTGAAAGATTTGTGGCATCTTGGAACCCTTGGCGTTCTAGATCGTTCATAATAATCAGTAAGTGAAGCGTGACTATTCTATAGTAATTAACTACCACAAAGCGATGATAAGGACTGAATCGAGTGGTCGTCGCATTTCATTCCTTCGGTACCTGGCTGGCCGAAGAAAGCACGATGGCTGAGATACAGCCAGGATGTCTAAGACTAGGTAGGAGAAGTCAGGATTTAGGGAAATTCCGGCCAGAAAGTTAGAGCCTTAACCACTGAGCTATCTCGAGTATCGAAGGGAAAGAGGGAGCTTTGTACAGAAATCAAGCTAGTTTGATGCTGTTCTTTGTAATGTGACGGTAAGCTCAACACCTAACTAGTAGTAGGAACGCGTTTCTGTCTGTAAATGTGAAACCATTGTTTACTTAGAAGAACCAGCTTTTGGACAACTTAGGGATCAACGATGCGCCCTAAAGTAGTCAAAAATTCCTACACAGACCTTGGGACATGTACTTCATCTGGATGGTCAGGTTTATGGCCTTTCTCAGGAAGTAAAAGCATCCCATAGGGAACAACATCACGAACTCCCCGGAACGATGAAGGATGACCTTTTCAAGGATAGAAGACGCTACAAAAGTCTAGCGGAAATTGCTCTTCAGATGGATCTCCCTTCGGGAGATTGCTGCGTAAGGTTAAGCGGGGCAGTAAGTGAGAAGATGAACTCGGAAACTAAGTGCCCTCAGTACCTGTTACCCTTTTATGAGGTTCATCAACCACAACCGTATCAGCCTTGGCTCGCAGAAATTGAGATAAGTACACTGTGGCACCCAAGTTTATCAGGAATGTAATTACAAAAGACGCTTCAGAGCGTAGAATTCTATCCAGAATACTGATGGAACCGACGTAAGCCCTAATCGTCACTGAGGCAAACATGTAGATAGGGAACAAAAACCTTCGGTTCTGAATTTAGGAACAGGAGGTCCTGAGAAAACCGACCAGTAAACACTTTCAAGAATCAATTCCAAAACTAATCGGCGAAGCATTTGCGTTTCGTCGTGGGCGAGTGATTGGAAGTTCAATGTGATGAACTGTCCACAGGAGAGTGGATGAACGAAAATAAGGGAGAATTCGCGGTCACATCGACCTCAGTGGGAAGCAAAACAACGGAGGCCAGCAAAAATTCGTATGAACCGTTTGCAACTAATGAGCACTTGTAGCTGTTTTCTTGTATATCAATTAGATTGACACCTGAAGCTAGAGAGAACACACGGAATGCCACGCGAGAAATAATCGATTTTCCCGCTGAATGATGAGTGTTTACAGTCAACGGAGGGTCTGTTTCAGGAACACGTGTCCTCTTGTATCGTGTGGATGCATTGATAAACATGTGGGTAATGAGACACTGTTACAATGAAGTAAGAAGTGGGTGTCGTCATCAAACTGTGCGAGAATTCATAACAGACAAGGCGGGTTCCACGTGAGCACAAGTGAAGTCTGTACCATAGAAATAAATCGTATTCAGTTGTGAACCGAGTAAGAGGAGACAATTTCTGTCAGTTCTGAACAAAAGGGAAAAGTCTGACAGAGCTTAGGGGTAAAGGTGCGATTTTCGAAGTTAGAGTCCGAGCCCCGTCCTTTTGATGGATCCTGCCCAGGCTCGGGTTGGACCACAGTTATACATCAACAATTCGCTTTTTAATATGATGCGAAAAACGTGACATACTTCTGAAAACTTATTCCAGTGAGTATTATTTTAATAAGGGATTCAGTTTTGCAATCGCTTACTTAAAAACCGATATCAAAAACCAGCTAATCCAATTCAAAAGTCAACCAGCCACATTCCAACCGACAACCTAGGTGTGGTATGGAAATTCTCCATCACCTTACCTACAGAGCTTCACCACAAAGTGACAAACTTGTATGACTGTATACTTGTAAGCTCATCCATGCCCTATTAACTTTATACGTGATAAATTACACACATCTCAGCCCGGAGAGATAACATTTCCTTGGAAAGGTCACAAAAGTTTCCCCTCAAACACTATACTGTTAGACAAACCACTCAATTTTAGTGTAGGTTGAAGACGAGGACGAGCGAAATCGAATTTTTGCCACATACCAATTTCCTGATCTATAATGATGGAACTTTGCATAGAATTTGACTGTTCTTTGGGAGACTGGTTGCCAGACACAACAGTGCTGCCCGAATTGGTCGTCCGCGATTGTACTGCTTTTCCTGTGGGCTCCAGAGCACCCTGTGGGGTTTCCGAGTGAGGTTCTTCGGCGATCGCCTGCATCTGACCAGTGCCCGGACGGGATAACAGAGCAGAGGCGCGCAAACTGGAAGACATTGTAGCATCCACTCCAACACTCGGATTTGGACTGAGGCCATACGAGCTTGAGGACATTTGACCATGAACAGCAAACAGTCGTTCTACGGAGGCTTGCATGTTTGCTGAAACAGTGGAATCTTGTTTTACGTCATCACCAGAATGGACAGACTGTGCTACTCCCGAGTACGGCGCATTCGGGTTCGGTGGAAGGCGGAATCCGGACATAGAGTGAGTCATGAGACGAGGCTGAAAAAAGGACAGAATGGATAGTTGGTGATATACACAAAAGTGCAGGAACTGACCAGCATTCGGGTGAGCCCGATCTGTATACAGACAGCACACAAGCACGGGTCGGTTGTTATCGTGATAGTCTTACACAATCAGACTGTTGATGTTCAACCAAGGATTGCTACGCCACAAGAACCACAAAAGGCCTGAAACGGTGATCACGGCACCCCAGGAAATGCATCCTTATTTGCGTTCATTGCTAGTACAGCGAGGTCGAGAGGGTCAAAAAACGGAGTTAGACGTTTTTTCCGAACGTAAAATGCATCGCCAATTTGGAGTGTCGAAGAGGATGTCCTGCAATTCTAAGAACAACCCAGATCAAATGTAACGCAACTGAAGTGCCTTAGAGTTGAAAGCAGTGTTCACGGTTGGTATGTTTACCAAAAACTACAGAGAAAACACCAAGCTGTAAGACTACTGAAATACAAGAATATAAAGAACTACACCGCACACACGGGACACTTACAAGAGGGCCGAAAGCAGAGGTTACACACAAAGACCGCGCCCCCCGTAGCCACAACAGAGTGTGCTCAAACGCTTCCTTTTCCTGTGGTGTTTTCCGAACGCATCATACGACTCCAAAAAGCCAGTAGCTTGATAGAAATTTTCCGATAAGAACCAAGGATAATCTAGGAAACACCACAGAAACTAGAAGCCTCCACCGAACGACACGAAGTCTAGTCGAGGACCATATAAAGCTGTCACAACAAAACGAATAAAGTCCCAAAGAAAGCCGAAGCGACTGTCTGATTCCAACTGTACAGGGTCTTGTCATTATGAACTATCAGCAACAGTAACATTTCGACAGCTCAAATCAACAGTTTCAGATCCGTCAAACCTGACAGTCGTGAGCGTACGCATACAGAAAGTTGTGTGTAGAAGGGGGTTTCAAATGGGTAATCGGTTGGCTTTGAACAAAGTTGGCTGGGCAAAGCGCACTCAAAACCATCCTGGTATATTCACACTTGGAATGCTCGTCAGTGTACAAAACACGGCGGGGACGAACATCCACACAAGGGCCTATGAGTCCCTAGGCAAAGGTAATCCTTTGTCCTACATACCAGTGAGCTACGGTATCTCCCCATCCAAAGACGCCCCATTTAGCGATTCACCTCCTATTACGATCGCGTGTCTGTGCACCGTAATAGGTCTTATCGTCATGGTCTTCCCTCCACAATACGCTCGCCTTGACGAATGAAACAGCTGTACAGTGCTTTTCGGCTTTTTTATGCATAGACTGGATTCACCTAACGTACACAATCTCAGCTGAAGATTACCAAAGCTCCCCACACTATCACTAGTCTGTTGTCTGAAGGCAGCAAGTTGTGTCCTGTAGGGGAGTGTATGGACATCTCACGGATCCCCAGGGCGATTCGAGCCCGCAACCTCCCTGCTAGTAGGTTAATCGTTCGGACAGGAGCGGCTGATCGGCAGTATGATTAACTTGCACTAAGACAGGATATAGCGCCACCCAACATTCAATCACGGAGTCTAGACCACGTGATCACATATTGACTGGCTCATCGAGAGACGAATTCTCAGATGGAAGTTTGACTCGTGTGGGTTAATCTTTATTCTGAGCTACTTACAGCCTGAGAAATTATTTCCAATAAGGATGAAACAGGTGTTCATCCCGCTTTTCAGCGTAGACTGACTTCATAGCACATGGCAAAATCTCAATTGAAAAGACCGAATTCGTCTGTTTTTTTTCAAAGCCCTAATGGGGAGGGAACATTGTACTGTTCAAACAGGGAACATGTAGAAGGCCACTCTCAGGACTATACTTGACTAATGAGCTCCGGTTAAAGTGAAACATGTCTGTGGGTTTCTTCTCAATCTTGCCATACCACTTACAACTGTTAGGTGTACATTAGCTGAGCAGCTTCATGGGAATGCACGGATGCACGAAGTAGTATGAATGCACCAGTCAGAAAGCAAGGGGACCAGCAAACACCAGTTTGTGAGTGTACGTATATTTCACTTTGCCAGTATACGAACTTTAAGATTAGGCCGTTAGACCTAAGGGATCTGCAGCATTCAGTCAATACTGGTATCGGGATAGCGGAGACTGACTTACCACGCGTTTAGAATGACTAGGTAGACCACCAGTACGTACAAACGAATAGATTCCGCTGTCGTCGTCCGCAGTTCCATTTACCCCCGTCGCGGTTAGCCTACCACTGGCCGAACGGAGTAATCCACATGTTAGGCCCTCGTAAGCTGGACACAAACTTTGAACAAGTTCACCACCTGGACCTTGTAGACGTCCGCGCAGGGCTGCTACTCGTGGTGACATACCAGACCGGTACATGCTCGAATTGATCAATCCAGATGTCGCTGCTGGGACATGCGTGTAAGGGAATACCAAAGGTTTCACCGTGGGCTCGGCTAGAATGTGCTCAGGCCATAGAGTTGGTTCGAGTTTAGGGCGATTCATCGGGCGAACTTGAAGGTTTAATTCACAGGATTGAAAGGGTTGGGCGAAACTTGCTGGCGCCAAAGACTGAAGCCAGGAATTCAGAGACAGATCAGGAGGTACGGGCTGACGAACACGTCCGGAAGACGTGGAACATGCATCCCCACTCGCTCCCGCTGTGGTGCTGGGTAAAGAAGAATATTGCCGTTCCGTTTCTTCCTCCTCCTCTATGTCACCTTTGTGAGGTCGTAGGAAGTTTGAGTATCAGATGTGCAACAATCAACAGCACAGTGGGGATAGAAAACTCAAATACCACCATCAAAATACGCGGAATAATAATATTCAAGCCTGGAAATTGCGATACACACATGCAACGAGAGAAAAAAGGATAGCCTTACCTCCAAGTAAAGTGGTAACTTGCATTTCCGCTTTCTGCTCGGTAGCCATAAGAGCACAGTAATCAACGCATGCTTCGTACAGTAGACCTTTCACAAGTAACCGGACAAGACGATCGCCGCGTGCAACCTCCTCCGCAGCCGCTTCAGGTTTGCTCAAACGCACAAACGGTTCAAGCAGCGGGTAGATCTTGAAAAGGGGTAGCACGGGAAACAGGTGACCAACTTTGACAAGAGGGAATAGCCGCATCATAACTAGACAGAACAGGAAAAGCTTATATGACTGCATGCCGAGTAGACCTTAGCGTAATGCTATTCAAGCGTACGAAGCTCTTGATGTTCGTTTAAGAAGTAAGCATTTGAATATCGCCATCGATGAGACAAGAGAACCGTTCACCAAAAGGGATGGACTTCAACGGGACTGACAACTCCCCCTAGGGACGTTTTCCAATTCAGAGGACAGCACCGCTGCAGTTTTCGACAGGAGGACGCTAGCCCTCAGACAGAGGCTGGGTGAGTGGCGATTGAAAATTTATCCTAAAGGTTGAAACTGCTGTCTGTCAACTAAGCGCACAGAACAAAACCAGAAAATGGCAATAGCTCCTCTGATTTTGCACACGCAGGAGACCGTGCTCCCAGCGGGTCCACTAGTGCAGATTAATTAGTCCATCCAAGCGAAAGGCATGTGCACGATTGAGCGACTAATATAGATTGCCGGACAGCCAGATAACTGTCCGGATTGTTCCGGTCGACAACTCGTCCGCAAGGAGCTCCGGCAGTAAACGAGGACTGTTCAAGCGAGGGCAATGTGGCTTCGCGATTATCAATCGGGATCCAGCATCATTTGGGGGAACCGAACTTTTCCATTAGTACAGAAGTAGAACCAGTTATCCTGGTGAAATTCCATGTTTCTAAAGAACCCTTCCGTCACACAACTTTGGAATTGGAGAAAGGAAACTGCCGGATTATTTATACTTACGGCAACGATCTGCGTGCGTTTCTCCAACTGTCGTTCACAGTATAGAAATAAAGTACATACAAGAAGTGGGTAATGGTCACGAGAAATACGGAGGACGCAGATTGCTAAGTATCTCAAACAAGCTCACTACCCACAACCAGTCAACAGAACTATATTCAACGCCCCACGGTCCCCTTTCACAGTATGAAGTCCACCTCATCCCCTATCGCCAAGCAACAGGTCGCGTCCGTATGTCAGAATTGTCGATAATCTAAGCAAATAACTTTCACGCGTATGTCCACTTGGATGTTTACACAACCGAAAGCTTTGTGGGAAAATTGTGCCCGTTGTTGGCCGCAGCATATGAGATGTCATACAGAGTGCAAAACGCCAAAGAGGTCGTCGTTTTCGACAAATACACTCATTTGCAAATTAATTTGGTCTTCACGAGAGACTCAACTGAATCTCTCGTTTATTATATTCTTCAACTGAATGTGCTGCAAACAGGCCGCCTCATGTTTCAGTTGGCACGATATTCGAGATATCGCAGTATATTTTCATAAAGGAAACTACTCACAAGGTTGCTGAAAACTCTTCGACAGCCCACGACCCGTTTCGCCGTTCTTGGGGCTCACCAGGTAGGCGCAGTCCCCGAGTTTCCATCAACCTTATGTTCCACCTGAATTGTTCGATTGTCATTGAAATTGGGATGTCCATTTGGTCTCATAGATCGCAGCTTGTCACTGAAGTGATTGTGGATTTCGATTGCCTATCCACGCACCGTGTTGAACAGGTGCGAAACGCTACTGAGGTCAATCTACACGAAGTGCGAAAACCGGTAAATCCCAGTATATATTACCACCATTCTGCGTTTTTTGAATTCTGCAGGAGTTGTGGTGCCAAATACCTCTCCCATTCTGAACATCCACAATTTCTATCTTTATCCAACCCATAATATCTAAAAGGCTGTTCGTTATCGGTATTGCACAAGTTTATGGATTGGCGTTTGCCGATATTGGTAAGTTGGTTTCAAACGTTTCGTAACCAGTCGAGGTGGTATCATCAGTACGTAGCAGATTAGCGTCCCGCCACTTTTTAGAAGGGTGTTCAAGAGTAACGTGTGCCGGGCTATGTACTGTACGGTTGCAAGACCTCGCCTCTGCGAGCAGGAGGTTTGAGGCGTCTTCAGATGGCACGATCCACCTTCTAGGGTGGGGTCTCCCTTGTGCCTGGTTAGACTTTGATGGCTGTTCGTGTATTCGTGCTGGGCATTTGGTGCAGGCACCCAAGAATGATTATGGCAGGCTAGTACCAGGTCCCTTCCCTTTTGTACTCTTTTCTCTGTAAAGATAGTTTGGACTAAATATGTGGTTGTACGGTAGTGAAGTATCAGTGTCAACACTGACGTTTTTACTGCTTTTACTGATGATGCTCTTTTTGCGGCAAATTCAATTGAAGAACGTTATAAACGAGAAATTCAGGTGAAATTCAGCTGGGTCTCCCGTCAACACCAAGTTAACTTGCAAACGAGTGTTTATCACGACATATGTAGAAGTTGGTGTGCAGGTAGGAAATCAGATTGATGGCCTACCTGATGAGTTCCAAAAGGGTGGAAACGGTAGTGGCTTTCCAGATTTTTCATCGACCTTATGACTAGTATTGAAATAACATTTTTCTATGCATGCATCGAGATAGTTCGTTGGTTGTGATGCAAAGATATTAACCGGAAGGTCCGTGGTTCGAACCCAGGCTCTGCTTCTCGACTGCTCCTGTCTAAGCTTGGGGAACCTGGAACTATCTCAGCACTCGTGCTTCCTTCGGGTGACATGGCGTCGAAAAGGTGTTACAGCTGAACGATCATTATTTTATCATTGTTCATGCCCTCATAAGATCTTTTGCCCATTTGTGCTGCATGTGCATTCTAATCACAGGGAGCGTCATCCCCATCTTTTGAAGTTTCAAACTTGGAGGATTTCGGTGCACTTGCTTGGCACGTCCGAACCCAAATTCGAATTGGAGAACCTGAGAGATAGCCGTTATTTGGATGTATGTGGTACCCGGTCGCTTTCCCGTACATATTTTGAGGTGAGTCTTGGATTCGATAGAACTCTACCCAGAGGGGGCGGTCACAAAATCGTTCACAAACACTTCCGATCAAGCAGATTTTCCTGTAATACAACTGTCGTTTACTCCGGTGCTTGTGTAAGCGCAACCGATCCATTCATCCAGCGATGACAACAATTGCCCACGCGCTTTCCTTTAGTTGACCCAACTAAATTGTTTACTCGCTCGCAGCACGCGTCACGGTCTTAACCACGAGTGAGCACGCTGCATTGATGAGCCTAGTGCATAACCAGTTGATTCCATGGGCATCCAATGTGCCAAATACAACCCAAGGACAGTTATTGATCCGTATAATATAATACTCCAGTAGTGTGTTCCTCATCCTCTCTGCAAGCAACATGAATTGACCATAAATTCCATGAACAACGACCTTGAGTAATATGTGCTGGAAATGTGAGCGTTTGGATCTTCAGGAGAGCGAAAACAAAATCTGCACACTGGTCGTTGGTTTGTTCGCTAAGATGGGCAATTTGATTGTAACTGCACACTAGATTTCCAGCAATGATCTCCATATACGTATCACCAGAAACTGTCTCCGGACGGGGAGATGCCCCACAGGTGGACTGCACAAACAGTGTCCAAAATTCATCTGTGGGACTGAAGTTAAGTGACAAACTCTCAAGTTTGTTTATAAATCCGGCAAAAATTATGTTCTGCGCAACAAGAAGAAATGAAACGATCGGGAAGGAGCTAAACAAACGAAACGAGACCCACTTTGGTAAAACAGTGAAGGCGACCCAGACTTGGATTCCAATCCCGATAGGCCGGATGCTGATCCAACCGAGGCAAGGTGAGGAGTAGAGCTAAATCCCGATACTCTGCTTGACTGGAACACTCCGGTTCCAGCTGCTTCAGACAGTCCACAACCTGGGAACAGAGAGCAAGAGAAGGACTCGGGCTAGGCCAATCAGATTGGAATGAGAACTTACCAGAAACAATGCAAATTGGTGCAACTTCATTAGAACGAAATACAAATTTAAAAAAATGTCGTTGGACAGGAAATTTCCGGGTTTAATATCTGGGATTGGGGCGACCACAATAGTACTGACTGGAAAAAAGAAGTTCATACGATCTACCCAGGCAGTTTACTGACTGTCCCGAGATGTTTGGAAGCGATTCAGCTGGTGGAGGTGGTTAGAAATAGCGCCTAAGGAGTGAAGTAGGAAAGCTATAGTCGACAGGCGTGCTGAATGAGGAATTCAGAAGGGAGATAAAAGGCTCAGTTATAGTGCTATGCATTCAAACTGGCATTTTCAAGCCACGGTTACTCCTCCTGAGTCACCCCAATAGAATAAAACAATGTCTCTAACAAAAGTACCGTCAGCAGCGATGCACTGACTAATCAACGACGCCAGCTATCCCTTTTGTTGTGTTCCCTGAAGTCGATCAGCAAGGGCACACTTCACTCCAGGGAAATGTGGGTATACTAATGGGAAAACGGGTTTTCACATGCTTCATTAGATATTTAGATATGTTCGTCCACTAGCTGATTGGGCGGCACTTGGGGCCGGTCGATCTTTATTGACAGTAATGACCAAACGGATAATGGAAACCCGAGTTCATCTTCGGCAACTGGCTGGAGGACTGCTCCCCAAATCCGTATCACTATTGGCCCACAATGTTGTCAGCTTGTGCAGCGCGGGTCTCACCTTAGGTTCTATGTAACCTAGTAATCCCACACTTGTCAACACAGACTACTGTAGACAGAAAGGTGACCGTTAAGCTCTCTTGGAGAGAGGGATTGGTGGGAAATAGCTGACCGGAGAATGCTGTTGCGGGTCATCCAAAAGAATGACCTCTTTTGGCAAAGCTTTACCTTGAGGCAGACAACCGTGGTTAGCCATCCACCCCCTCGACCACCTTCTATCGTTGATGACCGAAACGGAAGCAGCTAGCACAAGGTTTGTTGTGGATTATGCTGAAGAAGACGGTCACGCACGTGTCTGGCAGGCTGGGACGTCAGGACATATAGTCTAGAATTCTCTTCGAAATTATGTGAACATACAGTTCTTAACTGGTGCAAGAACTAACAACGGAATCAGGACAGACAATGATCAGTCATGTGCTTACGTTGTCGATTGCGACAACGACGGTGATGATGACGATGATGACAAAGGTTCTAAGGTAGACAGATTGGACCTCACCCCTAAGTACATGCTACACTGATTACGAAGAAGTGATTCAACCTGGCCGGTGAGCACGTTATAAAGTAATTACATTTCATCGTACGCCCACCTCGTCCTTCCACCGAGTTGCACATCAGTCGGTCTGGGATGATTATCAAAACGGGGAGCTGCTTGAGCGTAATAATGGGGCAGAAATCCTGTGAGTTGGAAGTGTAGCTTTGTAAATCAGCGTTGCACATTGGCAACCTGATTCTCGCTTGGAAAATCCGCAATCCATCTGCTGTAGCGAAAAGTCATGTTCATCTCACATGTAAATTGCATGTAGCTGTAGTGATTTACACAGCTCCACCAACTGGCGTAGAACCCAGCATGCCTCAAACGTGATCTGTCTCAGATCAACGCGATGCCCCCAACTGCAGAGACTACTTTCACTACTAGTCGAACTGGAACTTCATCGACGACACTACAAAATAGTGGTAATTTTTGTTTTTGAGACTGATATCCCACTCATTTATATAAACAAAATAAGCCACACCACATCGAATAGAATCATCATGGGGTATGCTGTGGTGGATCACAAAAGTACACGAAAGAAAGTTGACATAGAGTAGGATGGAAAGCCAGTAGAAGACTGCATTCGGTCGTTTCCCCGACTATGATAAAGGCCGACAGCACATTAACAAACTGGATTGTTGCTGAGCCGTATAAAATCTGTGCTGTCGCTCCGTGGAAGAAACTAGTGGATAACTAAACGTCGCTAAGCTGCTGCACACTTTCATTTGCGTAGCTTTTGTGTAGTGGTCCGGTGCTAATTTGGAAGGAATACATCATAAAGAGTCACACAGGGTTCTATGGCCACAAACACATAAAATAAACCACTCACGAAAACCCACTTCTCGTCAGCCAAGAAAAGAATCGATGTAAATGAACACTGAAAAGTCAGTACGATGCTGGAGCTCACTGGCTGTGTAAACACTTTATGACTAGGCATCAAGCAAACTTACATTCTCAACAGCGTAGTCCGATGAGTCACCAGCCTCTGCTGCTGGTGCCCCGCCGTTGACGGCAGTAGAAGTGCTGACAGTACCACATCGAAGGCATAACAATTCCAGATATTTGTGCTTCAGTAGTAGAAACCTTGGCTCCCGCAAATCCATCTCAACGGGAGGTCCACGTAGGGGTTCCAAATAATCCAACGCATCGTCCCACTGAAACAATGAACACTTTAGCTTAGAATAGTGTGAAAATAGACAAATTGGTGGGTTTATTGTATTCTGTTGCACTCTACTGACTCACGAACTCTCTTAGCTAAATCGCGAATGGAGCCTGACAATGTGAATACTGCACACATGAGAGGGAGAGAGTACAACCATTACGTACATTATTAGGCAAAAATGCATATAGACCATTCACCCTCAGCATACCCATTAAAACGGGCTGCGCTTTTACCCGGAGACACGAAAACACATTCGGTCGGTCAACCGAATTTAACGCCTCACTGAAAGTAGTTCGGACATAGTGAAGTATGCCCATCATATGATTCGACCGACCGTTCCAACCCAGATTGACATGCGATTTCGCAACGTGTCACACAGCTGAACTTCTCCATTTGAGATCATTCCGTACGGAGACACCTAACAGACACGGTGTAGAGAAAAATATTCCCATCTGCGTTACCGAGCATGAACACGGTATTCATTGATCTATTGGGTAATTGTACGAATTTAGCTAAATTGAGTTTGTTGTAATCAAACACATCGCTTTGAACGCTGCCTTTCTGAAATTTCATGCTGCAGTATTGTCTGTTGTGAGCGACGGTGTGGGTGGGAAATGCACTATTTCATCACTACCATCGTTGCCAAAAACACATTTGCCTCATCACGCACTATATGGGGAGAAACGAATTCAGCCACGCTCTTTCAGAGCGACATTGTCATCTGATAGTTGATTTGTTCGCTGACCTGGGCAATTTGATTGCAAGCGTTTCATCACCAATCGAGGTGACATCATCAGTGCGTTGTTAGGGGCCGTAGTGGAACGTAGCGATGGGTCGGTGGTTGTGCGTTGAGTAGTGTTGCGTGTGTGTTAATATATGTGTTGCTAGCCGGGACTGACCTTCGACCACGATTAGTTGTTCGGTCGGGCAGTTTCATTGGTTGCTCTGTGTCCTGATTAACCGAAACCCACGTGACCTTTGAGCTTGGCATCCCCTGCCCTCGTACTCTGGTCGATGCAGGAGTGACCTTTGTCCTTGGCCCTTCCGAGTTCCGGCTTGTGACGTTTATTGATCTGACACCAAGGAGTTCCTTGTTTCTTTGTTTGTGGATACAATATTCGGTTCTCCTTGAGTATTCCGGTTGAGATGTTGGTCTTTTGCACGCAGTGGTGCGTAAATTGGATCCAGTTCAATGCATCGGTTTGGCGAATCCGCCGTGGAGTACCAAGATTCTAGAAATTCCTTTCCGTATCTCATGCCTCCGTATGCCATAATTTTTGCGTTTTCCAGATTGTTCTTGCTGTTTCCGTTGCTGAGATGTTTTCTTCCTCAAGCAAAAGATCAAAATCTCAACCGGAATACTCAAGGAAAACCGAATATCGGATTCAAAAACTAAGAAGCAAGGAACTTCTTGGAGTCGGATCAACAAAGGTCACAAGCAGAAACCCAGAGGGGTCAGCGATAGAGGTCACTCCATCATCGACCAGAGTACGAGGGCAAGGGATGCCAAGCTCAAAGGTCACGTGGGCTTCGGTTAATCAGGACACAGAACAACCAATGAAACTGTCCGACCGAACAACTAATCGTGATCGAAGGTCAGTCCCGGCTAGCAACACATATATTAACACACACGCAACACTACTCAACGCACAACCACCGACCCATCGCTACGTTCCACTACGGTCCCTAACAACGCACTGATGATGCCACCTCGATTGGTGATGAGCAATCAAATTGCTCAGGTCAGCGAACAAACCAACGACCATCTATACTACCTGAGCTACCAACATTCTCCTCTATAGCAAAATTGTCGTCTGGTTCTTTCAGGAGCCGTTGGCTATCATTCGAAAATGTCACGGTGTCATCAGACCCTTTCCTCCATCACATGAATACTTACCTTTAGCAACCGAGATATCATTCGGCTATACTGCTGCCCACAGCCCATAGGTTACATGTAGACTGAGTTACCAGCCAGTCACGTGAACATAACCAAGAGCAATCTAAATGTCAAATATGTACTGAAACCACACTGCTATCTGGAGGGATGGTCGACCGCCCCCCTCTCCCCAGATTCCATGACAGCTCGTTAACACCTTAAATCACGTTGAGGCATCGTCCCACAACTGTGAAAGGAAATTCCATGCACACATTGACAAGAGCGTAAGATGGTTCCTGAAACAACAAAGGCGGAATGCTCAAGTTCTTACCTAGCTGTCCCGTTACAACAGAGCAGGTCCATGAAGGCAGAATCGACACAGAGTAAACAGTTGATGGGTCTGCGATGAAGATCAACCGAAGGACAACAAATTCACACACAAAAACGGAATAAAAACCTCAGTCACCCATCTCTTAGTACCTGTTCAATTAGCTCTTTTTCTGCCCGTAAAAATGAAGGTAAACTTGTCGTGATCAAGCTACGTTGTCAAAGTTGGTTTGTATGTAACATTTCTAGCAACTGAACGAGTGAATGAAGGCAACGCCACATGTTACGGGCCAAAAAACGGAGATTTACTCATGTCATCACTGAGTGCCCCCTTCGGGTATCATCACATACTACTGGGTATCTGTGACGACAACCATAAATAAATGAAAACAAACGGTCTAGACCTGATACTGTGTAAAATTCAACATATTGAAAACTCACATGGCCTTCCAAAATCAGCTGTCTAAAAAATAAAATGTCTTCATTGAAGGGACCATTGACTTGACCTGTTTCACGTTCCAAAGACAGCATTGAGATGGCCAATTCGCGTTTCTCCAAAAATTCCAAAATCAGCTTCACGATATCTGCCTCGAAAAGGTCCAGTTGGACCGATTCGCGTAGGGTGGTGGACATACTCCAATTCGTGTCAGAGCTGCGAAGTACGAGAGGACAATGATCTGATTAAAAGTCACCGTGAGACTATCCGGTGTTCCATGCATAAGAAAAACCAGTCAAAAGTTCTGTGAACTGGGCCACCCCCACGTAAAAGCGGATTACAGGAGAAGGGAAGGTCCATAGTAGGCCACAGAATATAATCCGGGTACCTGAACTTCATGGGCTGCAGTGGTTAGCATTGAAGGATAAGTACCGATATCTGCGCAGATCAAATTGGAATTTCTTACAGATGTACCACACACCTTTCGTTAAGGGTCAAAAGAACAACCAGACACAACTTGCGATTTAGTGTGAGAATTCAGCGAAGAAGTCAGGACTACTGGACAGAGGGGATCTTATCCATGGAATCCGTCGCAGCAGTTTTGACATTCGCGCCTTTGGACTTCACGAGATTACTCGGTCATCTGTATCTGGTTCGGCCTGCCTATCAAAGAAATTAGTTTGGATAGAACCGCCGCAACAAGCGGGCAGCTCTTTAAAACCACAAGTGTACCGTAAAAGGTGGTAACAAAGTGGTGTGCTGCTTCATGAGACACAACAAGGGGCCAGATGGAGGCTGTGATCCCGCACATGCAACTCTCATCATAATTCTGCCATCCGTAATCACATTGTGCAATTGTTCCAGCTACACGGGTACGTACGCAGAAAGTCAACGGTTACTCAATGGGATCGACGGCAGGTACCACTGAGATGTGTTCAATGGTGCGGGTACAGTGATGCACATAGCATTATTGTCTTATGAGCTGGACAATTGGAATGCTGTGGTAATAGGACAGTCCCCCACGAACAATCCTGTCTATGGACTTCAGTAGTAAACTTCATGCTCACAAATTTGTGTGTCACCCTATCATACACTTGAGGACGGTTCATAGACCCAGGTATCCGTCCGCTTCGAATTAACTGGTCCCATGGAAACGTAAGCAGTGCCACAATTATGCGTGACGGAGTCTTCAGGATAGTAGCCACAGAAGTGCATCCAAACTAGGACTTTCTGAGGCCCAGGACTGTCAAAATATTGAACATGTTTTTTCTCTTATAGTGCTAATCGTCCCGCTTCTCTTGATCCGCGCCCAAGACGGTCGAGAGGATGGGTCCATTAAGATTCCGTTGCCGGACAGCATGAACGATGTACATGAACATGGTGGGACTAGTAAGTTCGGTCCTATATCGCCGTCAAAAGGCAGAAATTACAGTAACAGCCCATTTAGCTCATTTTAGTTCGGCTGTCCCTTGTATAAAAATGGGCGAGTTTCTAGGACATCTCGAGTATAGGCCGCCCAAGCACGATCGTAGGTAGCAAGACTCTCTGGAATGTCGGTCCACTGTTGGTTTCCGTGGCGAACGCGCGAATAGCCTGCAAACTCACACACTCAACACAGGACGTAACAACGTTGATAAACCTTTTTTGTTCAATTCAATTCGATTTATCAGCTATAAACTGTGTACCGTAAGCGAATTAGTTCCAGCTGCTAAAGTTACAACCACCGGAAAGTGGAACGTACAGTCAAGCCTTGGAGGTGATGGAATATTCAGTTAGTTCGGGAATTGGGTAGCTACGCCCTGAAAGCGACTGATTTGATGCAAGCGCGCCACTGACTGCGCGACTGGGCCATTTCTGTCAGTGTTGAGTGAGTTGAGTCCCGGGTCCTCCATCTAGGGAGGTGGCAGTTGTCGACCCGACATAGCTTACTGGTTAGTGTTTCCATACATCGTAGCCACGTCATACACTGTCCACCTCTCGGTCGTTTCCACTCAGCACAGAACTGAGCAAATAGAGCTCTGCGAGGCAGACGGTATTCTGGCATGCGGAGTATATGTCCTAACCAACGCAACCTATGAAGCGAAGGTAATTTATCTATCGCGATAGAGTTCCTTCTTCCTAAGACCATCTGGCGAACCTCAGCATTACTAATCCAATGTTCCCACCAGACCTCGGAGACACCGATGGTCAAACACTGGCATCTCTCGTATGTCCTCTGCGCATAGAGGCCACGATTCTGATACATAAAGCAGTATGAATCACACCGCCGCAGTGTAAACTCTGCCCTTGACAGACAAACTGACGTCAAGTCGGCACAGTAGGTGTTGGAGGTTGGCAAAAGCTACCCTGACCTTCCCGATTCGAGAAATAATCTCATCTCCAGCCAGTCCACTGGAACTTATACAACTGCTCAGACAAACAAATTCATCTACCACGTCGATTGGCTCGTCTGCAAACATGAGGTCTGGACTTAATCACACCCAATTTTGTAGCAGCATTTTACACTTTGCGGGTGTGAAGCGCATGCCAAACAGTTCGGCAGAGTTATTTAGGTTATTTAAAATCGTCTGCATTTGGGAAGGATCTGAACCAAGGAGAACAATATCGTCCGCATGCTCAGTGTCTGTGAGCGAGCGTCCCGGAAGCATTTCGACCCCCGAGGTTTCAGAGGCAGACAGAGAAATTTCGAGCAGCACATCTATAACAAAGTTGAAGAGGAAATTATGAGAGAGGACAGCCTTGTCTAACACAACTGGACGTGGCGAACTCATGCAAAAGCTTTGCGTATACTCCTACGCGTCCACAGGAGTTTGCATGCAGAGCCCTCATAAGGGATCGCCAGACACCGCCGAAGTCTCTGACAATCGATAGAGTCAGCAGCAGCTTTCAGATCAAGAAAAACGACCAACATATGACGTTTGGAGGAGTGGCGCTGTTTAAGAACTTGTTGCGAGATAAAGATATGGTCGATGCATCCTCGGCCAAGGTGAAACCCAGCTTGGCTCTGACGAATCCCTTTCCCGATAATCGATCAACCTGCGCAAAATAATGCCAGAGCCCCTTAGATGCGACGGATACCAGACTAATGCCACGATGGTTTTCGCATGACGTTCTTGCGCCTTTTTGAAAGCTGGGATGACGGTCAGGGATATTTATTCGACTGGTATTGTTTTTGTTCCAAATCTTCTGCAGTATGTTCACCAGGACTTCATCACCTTCTTTGGAGAGTGCGGGGTGCAGACCATCCGGACCAGGTGCCTTATCGCTCTTCGCTCACTGGCCCTCCCCTACATAGTCCATTTGTGTCAATCTTGACACGGTTTTGGAAGGGCTGTTCTGGTCATGTCGTTGTGTTGGCAACGGAAGTATCCAAATCATCGGAGCCGATATTATTTGAATAGTGCTCAGGCCAAGTGATGCCCGAGCAACGACAGCAGACCTCTCCGTTCGAGATATGGTCTTCAAGAACTGATGTCCCTTTAAGCACCCGTGAGTGTCCAAAATGCATATCGACCAGGCTCCATAACAAAGTAAGAAATACTGGATAGTAGAGTAGGGGGTTTTGTATATTTGTTTTGTTTTTCAAACGTCTCATCGTTCATTGCTAAATCATTTTTTTCGTTTCAGCTCTCAGTGTCAAAGTTTTGGATGAATAAAGCCCAGCTTCCGGGCCCTCAGTCTTTTCCACTCTTATTCTGATTATCGTTGCACTCCATCCCTTGTCGAACACAACAATTTATTCATCCAAAAAAATTTTCTTTGAACAATGGATCAAGTCCTACGTCCTGAACGATTCGACACCGATCCAATATTCAAGACGTGGCAGATACCTGGGAGCATTGGTTTTGTACTTTCACGAACTTCCTAGAGTCAATTGGTTTTCATTCACCTGATAAACTGAAAACCTTATTCAATTACGTTGCTCCTAGTGTTTATCGATTCATCAAAGACTGCAAAGACTATGAATCAGTTATCGTAACCCTGCGAGAAATTTATGTACAGCCGAAAAATGAAATTTTTGCCCGTCATCTTTTGAACACTTGTAAGCAGGACGGAGCTCAGAACCTTGATCAGTTTGTACAAAAGCTTCGCAGTTTGCTGCCAGACTGCTGCTTTACGACTGTCAGTGCAGAATAACATAGCGATGAAGCGTTAAGAGACGCATTTATTAGTGGACTTTATTCGAATACTATACGCCAGAGACTGCTGGAACATAAGTCGCCGGATTTTAAAACTGCCTACGACCATGCAAAATCCCTCGAACTAGCGCAAAAACAGTCGCTGTCGATTTTGCCGAAAAATGAACTCCCCTGTGCTACCGTATCGAACGACCCGCCAAAGTCCTCAAGCATCATTGCATGAACAGACGACTGCTACTAGTATGGGGTCTTCATGTTTCTTCTGCGGCTATGCTCGTCACCCGCGTTATACATGCCCCGCCAAAGATGCGACCTGCAAAAACTGTGGAAAGGGTATTTTCAAAAGGTTTGCAGATCCACTACTCGTCCGAGGGACATCTCATCTGTTTCAAGTGCACTATATTGCGTCACTGCAGCGGCCCCCGAGTGTCTCAAAGAAGCAGCCACCAATGTGAAAGCTAACGGCGTCCCACTTCGAGCTCTTGTTGATACTGGTAGCTCAGAAAGCTTCATTTCCGAAAATGTAGTCCGTTGTAACAAGTGGTCTGTACTACCATCGTCATCTGAGATCACTTTAGCATCCATCCAGCACAAAAGTTTTACGCTTGGACATTTTTTTACGTTGCAATACAGACAAGCTTTCAGTACTACGTGACCTCTGTGCGGATATTCTGCTAGGACATGATTTTCTTAAGCTTCACAAATCCCTGGAAATCTCATTCAACGGTGATAAACCTTTTTTCTCGCTCTGTAGTCTAATTGCTGCCAAAATCGAACCTCTCACTTTGTTTGAGCATCTTGATCCGAGGTGTAAGCCCATCGCCATAAAGTCCAGACGACATTCTGCAGACGACTAGGCCTTCATTGCTTCTGAAGTAAAGCGTTTACTTGACCAACAAATCATTGAACCCTCGAAGTCCCCATGGAGAGCGCAAATGCTCGTCACGACAAATGAACGACAGAAGAAACGAATGGTGGTTGACTATAGTCAAATTATAAATCGACTTACGCAACCGGACGCTTATCCGCTCCCTAGACTTGAAGACATGCATAGTAAAATAGCTCAATATCGTATTTTCAGCACGGTTGATCTTGAAAGTGCGTATTATCAAATACCCATTAAGGAAAGTGACAGAATCTACACGGCTTTTGAGGCTTGCAACAATCTTTATCAGTTCCGTCGAATACCCTTCAGAGTAACGAATGGAGTAGCGTGTTTTCAAAGGGTAATGGATGACATAATACGCGCTGAAAAACTTAGCGGGACATATGCGTATGTGGATAATGTCACCATTTGCGGAAAGAATCAAGAACACGATCGAAACCTCCAGCGTTTTCTCGCTGCAGCACAAAAGTACGGCCTTCAGTCAAATCATGATAAAAGCACAATTTCCACCACTAAACTCAGACTCCTTGGTTATGAAATTACTGAAGGTATCATCAAACCAGACCCTCAACGCTTCAAGGTCTTGCAAGAACTGCCCGTTCCAAAGGACATGAAATTCTAACAACGAGTAGTTGGCTTGTTCTTGTTGGATAAGCCGTTTCTCGCAATACAACCTTTCCTGTCCCTGAATCTGTTATGAAAGCATTTGAAAGTCTCAAAAAAGAGTTGGTGGATGCAGCCGTGGTCACTATCGATCCCAGAATACCTTTGGTACTCGAAACTGATGCATCCGATGTTGCGATTTCCGCTACACTCAATCAAGATGGCAGACCGGTCGCATTCTTCTCACGTACACTATCTGTCAGCGAAAAACATCATTCTGCTATTGAGAAAGAAGCGTGCGCAATTGTCGAAGCAGTGCGCAAATGGAAGCATTACCTACTCGGGACCCATTTCAAGATTGTAACCGATCAGCGGTCCGTTGCGTTCATGTATTCAATATAACAAAAAGGGAAAATAAAAAATAACAAAATCCAACGATGGCGGATGGAGTTGTCGCCTTTTTCTTTTGACGTAACCTACAGACCAGGCATAGAAAACAGCTGCTGACACGCTCTCTCGGAGTGTCTGTGCGAACACTTCATCTCAACTGGATCTAAAACACCTACACGCAACTCTGTGCCATCATGAAGTGACACGCATGATGCATTTCGTTCGTGCCAAGAACCTCCCACTCTCCCTAGAGGACATCCGACTTGTCATTAAGCAGTGTCATGTGTGTGCGGAATTAAAACCACGTTTCTTCAAGCCATCTGGTGGTACACTCATTAAAGCCACACAGACGGTTGAACGTTTAAGCATTGACTTCAAGGGACCACTGCCTTCTACGACTCGAAACAAATATCTACTGATGGTCGTAGACGAGTATTCCCGCTTTCCGTTCGCATATGTTTGCCCAGATATAAGTTCATCTACGGTGATATCATGCCTTGTGCAGCTCTTCGCTACATTTGGCCTGCCCAGTTTCGTGCATTGGGATCGCGGCTCATCATTCGTTTCGGATGAGATCAAGCGATTTATTTATGAAAAGGGCGTTGCCACCAGTCGGACCATCCTATATAATCCAAGGGGGAACGGTCAGGTGGAGCGATTGAATGGAGCTTTGTGGGAAGCTATTACGCTTTCATTACGATCAAAAGGTCTTCAAATCAGTCATTGGGAAACCGTTTTACAAGACGCCCTCCATTCGATTCGTTCTTTGTTATGCACCGCCACCAACGCCACTCTACACGAGCGAATGTTTCATCACAATCGAAAAATCCGCAGTCGGTACATCGTTACCGCAGTGGTTTCTTTCGCCAGGACCAGTTGTGATGCGGCGAAATACACTATCTTCGAAGTATGACCCCGTAGTCGAAGAGATTGAGCTCCTGGAGTATAACCCTGAGTACGCATATGTCAGACACCCTAACGGCATGGAAGAAACGGTTTCCCTACGTCACCTGGCGCCTTCCGCAGATTTTGGATGTGCTCCAGCATCCGAACAGCAGCAACCGCAGCCCAATACCGATCCATTTATTAAACCGGAATTATCTGACTCTGCTTCGGAAGCTGAAATGTCGAATTCTTCTGAACACCCGTTGGTTGTACAACAACAGCGGGCACGACCGTATGTCTTGCGCAACAGAGAGGCCTGCCATTAATCAACTATAAAGCGAATTCCTGTGAACATTTGTCTCTGCGGGGGGTGAATGTTGTATATTTGCTCTGTTTTTCAAACGTCTCATCGTTCATTGCCAAGTCACTTTTTTCGTTTCAGCTCTCAGCGTCATGAATAAAGCCTAGCTTCCCGGCCCTCAGTCTTTTCCACTCTTATTCTGACTATCGTTGCAGTCCATCCCTTGTCGAACACAACAGGGGGTCCAGAGATTTGTTTTCAACTTCATTCTTTTTCTGTGCCACTTTCGAATTAGAGATCAACGTATGCCGGTGTGTACGGTTAATGAGTTGCTGGAAACATTGGGTCTATCAGGAAGGTACCCGGCTAGTATGGAGATTTTTTTCGGATACAGTGCACAGAATAGACTAAACATTTGACTCTTTTCCGGAGGCATGCAGAAAGAGACGAAATAGTTTTGTAGCTTTCATACTGGTTCCCAAGCAAGTTCAGTAGCAATTTCAAGTGATCTGCGAGACGTGGTTGCCAGGCATTGGAGCGCGTAATAATTTGGTACGTCTGACAATCTCATATTAACTGAGTTTGACGAATACGCGGTGGTATGAAATCCAGTACTCCTGACACGTATAGATAGGAGGACTATCACAAGTAGCAACAGCGCGCCCACTGTGCATTGATGTCGTGGAGCACAAGAAAACTGGGGCTTTTCACAGAGGGTGTCAGACTGAGACTGACGCTTATCCGAGTGTTCTAGAGCGGTAATATATTTCACTGCACGACGCATAATACTAGTGGTTAGTCCGAAGGGGCTTGAGTTTCTCTCGTGTGACAGTGTGATACTGTTCCATTGTATTGCCTACTTCTGTTCTTCTGGAAGAAGCTTGGCCAATCCGGATCATGATAGGTTGTAATCATCCTGGTGCTATGCGATGTTGCGAGGTTTGATAAGGTCATTGTCAAGCGATCAAGGTCGGTGAATCTAACGAACCTGTTTCACGGACCCTATGGTGGCCAGTAAAGCCTTGACTAGAGAGCGACAAGAAAGATTCGGGCCTGGCACGGATCGCGTTGACCAAATCTTCACACTGCGTTAGAATAACAGTCATATGCATAAAATACCCATAATTTTAGTACTCCCGGATTTCCAAGGCTCATTTGACGCAGTTATGTTTGAACGGCCTGTTCTCCTTAACACGCTTGCTCAGCAAGGAATGCTCCGGAAGTTCGTGAATATAATAAGTTCTTTGTATTCTCAGACTTCTGAGCGTGTAAGAGTATACGGGGATCTCTCAAAAACGAGATCGACGAGATGAAACGAACACCGAAAGGTCTTCAAAATCTTAGTGTTCAAATAGTTTCTGATGAAACCTTGTTGACCTGGAATATAAAGACATCGTTCTCATCTTTGAAGAGAAAGCACAAGTGTTTTCGGATGAACTGAACAATCTGCATCCAAAAAGCATAGAGTAAGAACCCTTGACATGCAGTCACTGAACACACCACTTACAATCCGAAGGAAAAACACTCGAAGTTCGGGAGCGTTTTATCTATCCTGGAAGTTGTAGAGGTCCCGACTGTAGTGTGGTAAATGAGGCCAGTTCACCCATCTCCAAGGCTCGAGCCTCGTTTACTAAGTTGAGACATTTAAGGCAGTAAATCACTGGATCTTGAGGAACGTGTATAAGGCAATAGTAGCGATTGTTTGGTTGTACGGCTGTTAGACATAACCTCTGCAGGCACCCGAAATGAGACTTCTTCAGGTCATTGGCAACCGCTGTTTCAGAACCACAGCTCGTGTGGGCAGGTTTTGGCGAATCCACACCGAGGCAAGTAAAAAACGACTGTTCGGTTGTGCGATAGGGAATTCCCCCGAAGGATGCGTCCAGAACCAGAAGCTGCAGTGGTTAGGCCATGTAACGTGCATGCCGTATCATTCTTCGCCGAAGAGGGTGCTGTTTTCTGTGCCCAAATCAGAGTGGTAAAATCAGAGAGGTGGCCAACCTTTGTCCTGGCAGAGGAATGTGAAAGGGACTGCGAAAAACTTAGGTGCTGTCGGCGCGACCTGCCTTCCAGGATGAGGTTGTGATCCCTGTGTACGTTGCACGACATGGCTGCTAATCAATACCAGTGGCTTTGTTGTCAGTTTCTATCCAGATTGTCCAAATGAGTGTCTGGAGGCGGAGGCACCTCGGAATGGACATGGCAGGCTAGCGCTAAATCCCTACCCCACCCACTTGTCCCGCACTTTCCAGATTCCCGGTGATTGAAACTATAGCAGCTGGAACCAATGTACCTGCGGTACAAGGTTTATAGCTGATAAATTGACTGACTGTGGCGGGGAATGAGATATATACGTGATGAGGGAGTCTTGATGCAGGATTGCCATTGGCACGACAATCATCCGTCAGGATCACCAACTATCAGTATGTTTCATTCTGAGGTCCTCATCCGGAGAGACGGCAGTTATTAGTATTATGATTCTCAGTCGGTAACGCGACTGAGTTGACTGGTAAGGGCATTCATGCTTCCTTGCCAAGTCATGAACCGACCGGCCCTGGGTCGTGGTCACTTGATACATAGCTGAACGAAAAGGACTCAGCGAGACAAATGGCACCTGGCATACAAAGTACATGGCCTAACAAGCGTAACCCGTGGAATGTGACCAGCTGATCTACCGAGATAGAGTTGAATTTCCAAGAAACCATTTGGCGTGTCCGGAGGTAATGGTGGCCATTATTAGTGATCTCATGTTTCCACCACACCCGCGCAATGGTGCGAAGGCCCAGATGGGTTAACAGAGACTTCGAAGATCTGCACGCAGCTGCCAAGTCCCCGATTCACAAAGTGGGACAGATCGAAACACAGTATTGAGGTCTACTCTTTGCAGACCAGTTGATATCGCCACAAATGTCAGATTTCGTGAACGCTGTTCTGGTCTTCTCAGTAGCGAAGTGAATTCGCTTTTCGCTAGTCACCCGAGACTTACGCAGCTGCTGGGTAGAATGATAAAATAAATAAACGCTCAGCAGTAATACTCTTCCAGTGCCGAGCTATCATGAAACCCGAAGCACGAGGGCCAATATACTGCAGGGTTCCTCAACCACAGACACGAGCAGTCTGGACGCCCGGGTTGCGTTCGAACCACGGTCCCTACAGTCAGCGAGTTTGCACCTGGACCACTGTTGTCTTGCACTCATGGGCGAAACTCCTGTGTCGGTCCTTTTTCTTTTGTTCTAGCAACGGCAGCTTGAGACAGTTCTTCACTGAGATTAAGTAAAGTTGGTACAACTTTGTTTGCAGCATAACTACGACATTTCCTACCAAGGGCGAGATAGATCAGTGGTTACAGCGCGAATTTACTGACCGGAAGGTCCGTGGTTCGAACCCGACCTCTGCCTCTCGACTTCCCTTGTCTAGGCTTGGGAAACCTGGAAGTATCCCAGCTCTCGTGCTTCCTTCTGGTGGCATGGCAGTTAGGCACCGAAAAGGTACTACAGTTGAACGATTTTTTCTCACAAATTCAAGCTATAGACTCCGCGATGGGACGAGCAGCACCGGGCTAAAATAATCGATCCTCATTGGCTCACATTCTGACTAATCAGAGTTTGGCCTCACATTGTCCGCAGCCGGCTCACAACACATCCGTCCAGTCGACGGAGACTCCGGGATTTAGAGCGGCTCGCCCCTGGACAACCACTGAGACATCTCAAGCTCGAGGCCCCCATATAGGAACTCATGTATCACATCGGTTCTTCTGCAGGTAGGAGCTTTGTGTTTGATCCCAATCAAGTGTGCGGCAGTGCTTTATATTTTGCAGTTGCGAAGCCCATGGCAATCCTTGAAGATAGATTATTCAAGTTACTTAAAGTGTTTGGCACCCTAAGAGGGCACGATGCAAGAATAACAACATCATCGGCATACCCGTGCCTGTGGGCGGACGCGTCAACTGATGGGTGCATTCACTGCCCATTCCTGCGAGCTGCAATATCTACACTTATCTCGGTCGCAGCCGCCGCTACAGACGCTTCAAAAGCGTCTTTCGAACCTCGTCGCTTAGTTCACCTGGCAGTCGTTAACACAGTCGTTGACGCAGGCCAAAAAAGAGACTCCCCTTGCGTGTGCACTGGACTGGCTTCCTGTTGACGCGCGCTGTCCGTCTGAAAGAAGAATTCGAGACTCGAAAAAGGTTGCCGAACTGACTTCCGGTGGGTTTTCGCTCGCTTCTGGTTGCAAATTTCTGGTGGTCCGGAAGCCCTGCTGCTGGTTCTGCTGTAGTTGGTTTTAATCTAAGCCACCGAGCGGAAGAGTTCCCGGCTGAATTGTTGCCCGTTGATGGTTGCCTCTCTGCGTTTCGTTTGGTAGCATCGGTGGGTGTCGCGTAAACGCTGCAATAATCGATGCCTGTTCATTTCCCGAACCGCCCAAACGAACCATAGCTTTGAGAGGCTCAAATAATATTTTATTGTGCTCTCAGTGCCTTCTGGAGGCAGGTTAACAGCTCAGATATTTCTATGGTTTCCGAGTATATGAGTGTGTAAGTAGGTAGTTTTAGCGCTGCTGAGGATCATTTAGGTGGTCGTCTAGAACTGCGATGAGGATCCACAGAAAGCGGCGAACGCCTGCCGGAGCTATGCACTGACCAAATGCTTTCTGCGCAGTGCTAATCTCCGGAACATAGGTAACCACATGGCCATTATTCACACCAACTTGCAACCCAGATAGACCACACCGCCATTAGCAATAGATGGTGTGGGTCGATTACTGACGGCTGCTCCTTCTGGAACAACCATTTAGATTTGGATCACGCGCACGTTCATTGCTACTTTTTGTTGAGCTTTTTAGGGGAGCGCAGGGTGCGTACAGCTCGTCTGAACAGTGAAGAGCCTGACTCCGCTGTGAAACAAGTCTACCAGAAATACCTACCAGGTATCTTTTGCGCAAGACATCCTATGACGTTGGCTCTTACTGCAACATGCCAGGCTCTCCATTGCTGAACGGCTCGAACCACCAGATTTGTGAACTGGGCTCCTAGCAACACCAAGTTACTCGAAGGTCTGACGTGCAGTTCTCGGTTGAGAGTAAAATATCGCTCGAGGAGCTGTCAAACTTTAGATAAAAACGCATCCACCAGGGTTGAAAAACTTGGTGGATTCAAAGCGTTAAGAAGATGAAAGAGGCGAGAAACTCTTGGTATATGCTAAACTGCCGCGACTGATACACACGACGGGACAAAAAGAGTGTCAATATGATTGGGATGAACTCTTTCGAGGTCAATTCAACTGGACACTCCCGGATTCCCGAAAACCAACGCGGCCCCGGACGCCTCTTGGCTTTCAAACGGCATCGAGCTGCTGGTCCTGGCAAACTCCGGCCAGCTCCGTCCAGAGATGGAGGTTGAAACCTCACTCAGTACCTGTCTAACTTTTATGCTTATATCTGAGCAAAATAAACAGTCACAGCTAAGTGTGGTGCCAATTTTCAAAAGGGGTGCTTACAGTGGGTGCGGTAATCACAGAAGAATCAGGTTGACCCTCATTTTAACTAGACTATTTTCACCGCCTTCTTTTTACGTCTTCATACGGTGGCTTGTGAAGATGGGATCCAATAATAGCAAGCAATGATGATAGCAATGATGATGAGAGGTTTGTGGGGAAGATTCAGGCGGTACACTGAATATGAATTTTAGGAGGGAGGTTGGCACGCGGCAATCCTGTCTGACTACAGGATACTACGGGCGCAAGAAAGAAGTTGTCATAGATACGACCAATTCTATGAGGGAAGGCATACAGAGCCTGCATAAGTTAAACAACCTTACGAAGATAGATGCCAAAAAGGATTTGGGTATCTGGCTCTCATCAAACATGTCCTTCTCACTGCACCATGAGAAATCGGCCCAAAAGGCATTCGCCGTTCTACGGATGCCTAGGCGCACCTTCTCCCGTATTGCCCGCACAGGCTTTCAAATACTCTAAGGGGCCTACGTCAGACCGCTTCTTGAATACGCCGACCAGGTTGTCTACTCAGGGCACACGAAGGACGTAACCCTCACTGAGCGTGTCCAGCGAGCTGCTACGAAGATGGTTGCCAGCCTTAAATCCGTGGACTACGAAATGTGTCTCGCGGAGCTTGACCTCTTTCCCCTGGAGTATCGTCGTCTCCGAGGGGACCTAATTCCTACTTATGCCCTGTTTGAACAAGGTTGAGCCAGCAAACACACGGCGGGGGCATGGTAAGAAGATTTTTAAGCTCAAAGCGAACACTTTTTTTAGGCAAAATTTTTCTAATTTCATGCAGTAGCTGCGTGGAATAACCTTCCCTTGACGGTTGTCTACGCTCCTTCTAGAACCCAATTCAAAGCACTACTAGACACATTCTTATGCGAGTCCTCGTGCTGGCAAACATACTGCCCCGCGCTGAGAACTTAAAGAGCAGTGCTGCACCCTTTTTCGCTTGTGCCTTTCAGGTGTACGGCAGCCGCTGAACGACAGGAACAAAACCGACCTGGGAGACTTGGGCAAAAGCCTCGATCCTGTGCATCAATCCGTGAATCCGTGAATCCGTGAATCCGCGAATGTAAAGAGACTCGGGTTTGGTGAACCTTGCTCCCTCATGATGGAGCGACTCGTGATGGATAATGCCAGAGAGCACTTTGAAAGATATGAGCACTAGACCGATGCCACGTTAGTCTCTGCATGATATTATTTTACCCTTCTGAAAATAAGAGCTGCTTTCGAGGCGCTCCATTCTGTTGGTATTCCGTCTACATCCCATAATACTGGTAGGCTTATTGCCCGACTTGTAGAGGGCATTCAAACTGGTGAACGATCGGGCCGTTACATTTGCACATGACGGGGAGCAGCACAACGGAGCGAAAGTCGTGCTTGATACGTGATAATTAATGGTGAATTGCAAACTAAAACAAAAACCTGAACAAGAATGCAGGACGAACGAGCAATATGGCGATAAAGCCGGTTGATATGAACTACGACTATAAACAGCTGCCGACTATGAGCGGTCTTGGACAGTTTTGTTAATGGCCGGAATCACAGCTTTGACGGAAACGATGATGTGGAAAAATTCGCAGTAGAAATAAGTAGCACGTGGCTTCTTAGAGGTGCGGTGTCCATTGAACTGGATAAGATCGCTGGTATTGTTTGGGAGGGAAGACAGTGCTAATGCATAGGGCCAAACAAGCACCGTAAATAAAATCGTTGAATTTGTGGACGATGCGCACTGAAATTGCAGCGGCATATCGAGGTGGTTAAGTTCAATGGAAGCTTTTGGTGTATAGGAACTGCCTCGCCTCAGGGGCAGTTTGGGATTGATAGTCAGTTTGTCTGCAGCTGTAAGTAATGATCCGAGAGGGCGTGAGAAGACGGCTTGGAAGAGAATTATAATATCGCTTATTCCCAAATAATGGGTGCATACCGTCAGGCATGATCATAATGGTACAGTCAAAGCAAAAGCATGTCTGATGAAATTTGTAGGCAGTGAGGCTTGCGCGGGGGCAGAGCGGTCACACAAATAGTGGGCGTTATCTGACACAGATGCTGTCATGCCTACAGTGGCAGGATCTAAATGTGATGTTATCAAGGGCAGGAAATCACAGTTACTAGGGTCTTTCCATCTTTTAGGGAACATATCAAGCCGAAGCAAGGTCAAACCGTTACAGTTTGAAGACGGCTGCGGCGATGAAATGGGGGAAGGAAAATACTGGAGACATCCTGCCTGGTATGCGATTCGAAAACTACAAACTGTGGAAAATGAGGATTCAAAACCACGGGTCCTGTGGAGTAGTAGTGTTTCGGTGATCCGACCGGTTGGTATTAACTAAAGCGGAAAAGTATTGCGTAGGCTCCATGGCCTTGGACACCTGCGTTTATGTCCAGGTTCCCGAAAAGCGTAAGTGTGAACGAAGAAGTTGGGGGTGTGGTGTCAAGCTGGGTATGGCAATGCCGCGCCATAATTTGGCTAGGACACTTCGGTTTCTGGAGAGCACAGTAAAGGGTGTCATGGCTAAATGTCAGACAAAGGATATAAATTTTTGTGGCTAGCGGGATCTGGGTTAGCCAAGTGAATCAATACAGGTTAAATCAAGGCTTTGTAGAATCCCAGGTAATTTCGGTTCAGTTGGGATCCATATGCATGTGAAGCGAGGACCGTCAGGAATGAATGACTCTGATGTGGGGCGTTTGGAGTAGCCACTCCCGAAGGTCGAAAGCTGTTGAACTTGACCGAAGCACAGAATCACAGCACGGTCTGTCCCGGAAGTCTGGTGTGTCCGTGTTTTGGGATCAAAAGAGGAGCCAGTCGACAGCCGTGAGTAAATGTCTGGCTGCTAAGCCTAACGCTGTAGAGCGCCACCTAGAGTAGGGAGACGAAAATGATTTCGTGTGACTCAAAAATGGCCCAGCAGCCCCAGATTGTTTCTTTGTTAATGAGACCTCATGGATTTCATGTAAGTCTCGTATTTCTCAAAGGTAATAATCAGTAGGCAACAAGCTGCAGGAATTCACGTGATGCGAATCAGGCGGTGAAGAAGGCGTTGTGTAAACAAGCCTATACTGGATTGTCGCCACCGAAGTGCTCCCTCTGTGGGGTGAGTATTGTTCCCTGTTTTGACAGCCGACTGACTCAGAGTGATATTTTGATAACCTAACTTGTACCTTCCTCTCACTTTAGGGCGTCATTAGCTCAATAGGCAATGCGCACCAGGAAGGCTATACGCTTCCCGGAAGAACATATGCACTAATCAGAACGACCAGTAAAATTCAACTTTTCCTGTCGTACAATTTGGACCTTCAACTTCTTCCCGGTATAGATGGATGGGCGCCAGGTTCATTCAGCTATTCGCTAGGATCGACGTAAATTCCATGTGGCTAGTTGATTAAGGCATGGTGGACCCCTAGCCGCATGTCAGTCGTGTGCGTCAGCTAGGTTCGTTCGGCTGCCCGATATGATCGACGTCATGGTCGTCCTGGCAAATTTCGCAAGCTCTAACAGAGCACTCTGCCGTTTGACAACAAACTTGGACGATTTATCTGGCAATAATGAATGCGGCTTCCACGATTTTAACTCGTACTAGCAATTATCGAGGTACGTGAACACATACTTCGGTATCTGAGCAGTCAGGCCGATATAAATTGCAAAAATCATCTACAGGAGAGGCACCTCCGCATATTTCGCATCCCCAACCGCCATTCAGTTTCTAGAAAGTTCAGCGAACTATGTCAGCTGCAGGACTAGCTGCAAGTTCTGTCCACTGTAGATGATTCACCTTTTCCCGCAATTCGCGATATCTAATCACATTAGGCAACAAATTCACAGTCGGTGGTGGTTGAGGACTTTGAAGATTCGCTCAATTAAACAAATCACCCATGTAGATAATTCGCAGAATAATTCATTATACATAGACATTCTGCACTATGAAGTGACAACCCTGAAAAGAAATCAATTGCATTGTGCGAATACTGAGCTTTCAAGCTGCCACTTCGTGCGCTTAACCTTGAATTGAACAGCTCAGTTTGAAATCCTTACACCGTGGTTTAGACCCATCCTTAGACACACATGCCGACTTTCTCTGAAACCACAGTTTGAACTGAGAGAACGTTTACATTAAGTTATTTATTCGAAACCTTAGAATTTCCGCGGACAGTATCAGCTCCACCAGAATTTGTTTAATCGTACTCAAGGTCTACTCTGGGAGCGGAATTCATATTTTTGGTGGCTGCCATGGGTCAGAATGAGGTGTCCATGAACACGGTGGGAATTTGGTGGACAAGTTGGCTTCTTTAGGTGTTTTCTTCTGTATTGGGTTTGGAAATATTTTCAGAGAGTACGTGAACAATAGTTAGGGCCTCTTGTCTGCGCAAGCTCAAAACGGGGCGGCCACTTGCAACCTATGTAGGAAGAAGTTTCCTATCGTTGCGGCGAGCTTCCCGCCGAATAAGGCCAAAGCATCCTTCGCAGCTAGTAAGTTTGGTGGATCTTTTCATGATAGCCACCACTGGCTCCATTGGATGCACGGCAAGGTTTTACCTTCACCGGTGTGCTACCTGGTTCATAGTGTCATGGGCGGATTTAGTTGGTCCATGGGCAGTGCGAGCAGACATTATGATAAGCTTGCCACTACTTTGGAGTTTTGGCACAAATTCAGCGGAGTCAGACGGTCTTTTGGGCGCGTGTAACATTTTCGGCGGGGAAATAGTAGAGAATTTTTAAACAATAACAACGACCCGACTGGGTATGGCAGTCGTGATTCTAACATCGCGACGTCGTTCTTGGGTCCATGAAGAGCCCCGTAGATGAACACTTTGAATAAGTCAGTTGGGGTCGTCAGTTTTGTTGGGATTGACCAAGAAATCATGGCAAACCGAGACCAACATGGGCCATTGATATTCGTGGGACCATCGAGGTTTCAGGGTGGTTCTTTGCTACCATTAGACTGCGGCCCGTAACTGCAGGCAGCTGAGAGTGGTAAAAATTTCTAACTACGGTAATGAGGCGACACTGCCCGATGATCGACGTTTTGGTGGAGATGGTGAGGAACGGCGGCATGCGATCAATGCAAACCGGCCTGGCCACGTGCGAAAATGAGTAAGTTTCATTAGCCTAATTTTGGGCCACTATGATCATAGCTAGTTATGTAATCGTCCATGAAGCTGGGCGGGGATGAACGTATGCTTCCCTAAATTGTGGTTGAAACATACGTACATTAGTGGCTACGTCATCTTATCGGGCGGTTGGCCACAGGTATCTGAGGCGGTAGGACCATCATGAACCTGGCCTTCGCTTCAAGAAATTCATAAGAGAGCACCGTCATTGTTTGTCAGTAACCGCTGTTTTGGACTTGTCCCGGTTATAATTTACCTGGCAATGCCAGAAAATGTAGGCGAACCACAACTGTTATTTCCTTCGATTTAAAAAGAATGCATGAAGTAGACTGAAAATACTCTGCAAGGCTCACGGATGAAATCGACGTGTAAGGCTGTTGCCACCTTCGTCTCAGTTAGAGTTACACCATCCCAAATTCACCGCAACAGCCGGATATAACACACATGTTCGCCCCTCTTGTTGCCCGACTGATCACGTACATACGAAATATAAAGACCTTATCATTCCCTGAATGGCGGCAGTCACGGCTGGCGCCTGTTGGCTGTTTTTGCCATGCGCCATTCGTTGCTTGGAGGTGACGGCAGTGACCCAGTGACTCAGTGGCGAACCATACTCTTACACTTCTGTTCAGTTGGTGTAGTAGCTTTCAGTTATACTACAGACCCTATCCATTACCTCGAAAGCTCTCGCTCAAACAATCATCTCTCTGCTGTCCTTTTTCACATTACCCCCTTTACACAACGGAAACCTTCTAACTGTATTCTTCAGCTGAGCCAAACCTGTTACAGCTCCCTGTCTAAGTCATCCTGTCATCGTCCGCACAATCTAGTCCAACAGCCAGCCTCCCTGTTCACCACCACGGTGGCTAAGTTCTCAGCTATCCAAAACGCCGCAACTACCTTTTCCTTGACCTTACGCATTCTGATCGACTGACTCTCAGTGCAAAGCATGAAACACAACTCTTACCACCAGTGGTAGTCTCTGGCATTGCCATTTGAATGTATTGCATACTCGCCGAGCAGAAGCACGATATTAGTGATTTTATCTGTCCTCGTACTATATCGGCAAACTCAGCTAGTCTTTGGTAGCTAGGTCAACTAACGAAAACCCGCCCTTCAGTAGGCACAGTTAGTTTGCTGTAATCCCATTTTTGATCTTTTTCTATTGGACAACGTTTTATCTGATACCTCCCTGCACTCACCAGACGCTACCGATCTCACCCCATTCCCCCCTCTCACCAAGCTCCGAAGTTCGGCAGTAGCTGCCCCGAGCTCCCCATATGGCCGACATTCATTCATTCTAGCTGGTCATCTGTTTACGCCCACATGGTCCTCCAAATGAATCGAAATTACCAGTGACTCTACATCGGCCTGACTCTACATGTGCCACTCCCTTCGTCTAACCCATATCCAGCGGACAGTGGAATGCGTATCCCCTGTCTGATTACTGCAACCTTGGCGTCCGTTACAAGGCTGTCCAGAAGCCGAAGCTTGTCAGTGCACTGATGGCACGGCGCTGCCATATTCAGTTTGGTGGCACTCCCACAACTATTTTCTTCCTAACCTTGACCTTGACCTCTTACCTACCCGAGCCTGTTTCGCAACTGCGAACAAAAATGTTTTACTCAGCTCCAACCGCCTCTGGCACGAGTTCTTCCCAACCCTCTGAGCCTTTTGTTTGAATTTAACCGACCTGGTTTTCCTCTGCAATTCCAGCTTACCCCTTCCACAAGTTCGACGATTTTATTTACGGTGTTCGTTCGGCCTTATGCATTAGCACTATCCCCTAATCGAAAATATCCTTTACACCTGACTTCCCTACAACAGAGACACTAATAAATCTACTTAGTTTCAGTGCAAACCATATTTGTGGGGGAAAACGTGCCATTTGTCTCCACTTCGTATTTTATCATCTCCATCTTCACTTTTCCTTTTTGTGACCCTGGCCGTTTACTCACCCGCCAAAGGTCACTCATGGCCAGCAACGGTTCTTCAGTTGTAGTTCAGGCCAACCGGCTTCGTCATTGAACCAGTCGAACCTCATACCCAATTGTTGTAGTTTTTAGTTCCCATAACTACGAGGATTTTCACGTGATAAGCATTTCTCTTTCAGAATTCAGCACGGCGTAGCAAGCAGCACATATGCAACGGCCAGATCATACTTCGATTGGCAAGTTCCCTACAAGTTGGGAAATAAACCCATTATTATTATTGTTATTATTAGGTATTTGAGCGTGTTATGGCGAAAAGGAGGCTAGAAAGCCATCACGGAAAAATTTAGAACCATTCAGTAATGCTCATTCAGAAAGTGGGTTAGGGAGCTGCAGAGGAGGGTAAGTTACCAGTTGGGGGCTATGGTGAACAGGAGCCTACCGACTGGAGACATGGATGGCTTTCTGATACTACGTGCTTCGTGGGAAGGAGTGCTAATTAACCCTCGAAGTTGGGTGGGTCTAAATGACTAGTAGTTCAAGGTATGCACGGCCAACCAACAAGAGAAAAATGATACGTGTCTGGTCATGTTGCACGTTTGGAGGATGAGGTGGCCTCAGCACGGCGTAGTTGGGGCCTCATAACCAGCGTCGCGCATAGGTATGGACCTAGCAGTTGCGATAAGTAGCCAAGGTAAACGGCAACGCGTACAGTTATCATGATGAACAGCAGTGACTGTCCTTACTTTCCGACAATCCCGTTGCGCTTTATGACGTATTCCAGCTAAAAGACGTCATTATTTGCGGTAAGAAACGTACCGTTGTGTTGGCAATTTACATGCAGAAATCTGGAAACGCTGCATTATCTGATGATTAGTTGTGTGCATCTGAGAATGAGGATCATCCATGGAGGTGCACAGTGCCATCACCACTGTGCAATGCATCAAGTTGCCTTCCATTATTATACTGAACGCAAGGCGACCTTTCCAAGAAACCTTGTTGTGCCGAGGTCCGCTAAACAAACTGATATAATTTGTTACTTCTGACGAGTATGGCGCGTATAAAAGTTGTTCATCTATCCACCTGACTGAAATTTGCATTAGCTATTCCGTAGATGTTATCACCTATTCAATTACTACCGCGGAACGGTAAAATATTCTCACATTTGATTTCGTGTTTCATCTCGCAAACTGATAATCGCATGCGAATCGGCGGTGGTTGATGACCTTGAAAGTTTGCTCGCTTAAACAAAATGAGCCATATTTCACTGAAGCGTGCAACTGGATTAAACTAACTACCCGTAAGATTTTCGACTTCAAAAACCCCATAGTTTGGTGAAACTCTGGTTTGCATCTAGTGAACGGCGTGGCCCAATTCTTCGCAGTCTGCCGGTTTGGTTGTCAAATATAAATTTCAAGCTACTAGTGTGACATGACTTGGGGTGTTTTTGACAGTGGTTATTAAATTTTGGGGTTAGGAAATTTGATATTTTATCGCTAAGTGTAGCAAGTATTTGCGGCTAGGCTTTGTGTTATTCCAGCGGCTTTGGACCTGGGGTTTTGCGCCTAATTCAGCGGATCTCCTTGGGCACCTGTTTCACCCAGTGACCATAGACATCAACAATATTTTAGAGACGACAGCAAGATGCAACCGCATATTATAACACAACATTGGTCTGAAAACCCGCGAGAACCCTACAAGGTGCACTGTCGGACCTAAAGGGACGAATGAACCCAATGCTCAGGACTAATGTCGTATACAAGACTCAGTACGCCGATTGAAAAAAAACACTACGTGGTAAAACAGGAAAGAAACCCTTTACCAGAACACACAAACACAAGCTTGCAGCCATAAGACACGACCACTCTTCTCCGTGAATGAGGATCAAGATGGGCACGAATTCGACAAGAGCAACATTCACACATTGGCCTAAGCGAGAACAAAATGGGATGTGGTGTCATGGAAGCGTGGTATTTTACTGAGAAAACCGTCAAAACACACTGAAATCGACCCAATCTATCGACAAGCGAAAGTAAAGGAACCACCGAACAACAAGACGCAAAACCCTACAAGAAACCCTACAGTAAAAGCGGACAAACCAAAACAAAAAACAGAGGTAATATGCCACTTCTGCGGATCAGCATCGAATCGATAAATTAAAGTAGGGTAAACATTGAATAACAATAGGAGGCGTCAAACTGACCACTCAAGTGCAACCAAATCGGCTAACACAATAAATAATAAATCACATCAAACGGGGAAGTACAGCCAACAAATCCACTCAAAAAGATGAGACTACGATACAAACCAAGAAAGAAAAACCCAGGTCGAAAGAAACAAACCACTAAGAACAGAAATAGCCATAACGAACAGTCAAATTCAAGGAAGAAAAATCCCAACGCAACACAAAACAGGAACGAACAAATTCAAAAGCGGACCAAGGCCTCCCTAAGGAGCTATCCAACAAATTTTGAAGTACCCACTCAACTGCACATTGGAGATATCTCTTCGACTGGGGATGAAACATGTACAAGATAGCTGTCAAGATTGGCGAACAGAACAACGGCCATCTAATCAACCACCGGTGGGATGCCTCTGCAATAATTCAGACGGTTCCGCTAAATAAGAGAGCCGTTACATGTCAGTAGCTTTTATGTATTTTCGCGACACGATCAGACTTCATGATCACCTGGCCCTAAATTATGAGTCACCTATCAACCGTCGCTACTACGGTCTCCATACAGAGATGGCCTGGTTTTGAATTTTACCCTTTGGATCTGCTTACTTTCCCTACCAATCAAGAGAGGAACTGACTTTTTTCAAGATGTGAGAAAACACTCAGTGTTGTTCAATTTCCCGTCCAGGATGCAGCGGCAGATTCACTTCAAATAAAGTTTAGCTGATCGCATTCTCAGTTCAGCAATGCGTTCTTGCCGTGGTATAAGCTTTCAAGTACAGCCTTCGGTTCAAAGGTGTTTGTTTACCAGTTCCGCTGTTTATCCTGTTAAAGATCACCATTTGACTGACGGTAAAACTACTACGCGTTAACCGCGAGCGTTACCTCATCTAAGTGAACAATTAAATCGTGTCCCTATGAACCTCCCATGGGTACTTTTTGATTGTACCCATTAGCAACATGAGAAACAAAGTTCCATCTGTTAAGCTCTTGTAAACGTTTTACCGTAACCCCACGTAATCTTTCCTAACTTTTGAAAAAAGTTCCTGCAACTGAATCTTTCGGGGTCACCAGTTTTAGCAACGGTTTCTACCTTAAGTTCGCTGCACCTGAAATCGAGTTATTGTAACGTTTTGAATGCACAGTTAAGTGCCTTTGTTAGCCTAGATCTGTGACAATACCCGCACGCCATTTTATTTGTACTTCACCATTGTGATTGCCAATTTCTGTTGCTTTCGTCCTCGGCTACCAGACTTTTCACCTTGTACATAAGTAGTTAGGCTAGTCATAATAAAGCTGTCACATATGGTAGAAATATTCTATCGTTATTACTACAGGGTGCTACACCATACATTTTATTAAACCGCGTGGCCGCAGAGGAACCCGTATTAACAAAGGTGGGCACACGTATATTGGTGCCAACGGAAACATGTCCAACTGTTTCGTAGTATATAAGCACAAGGGTACACACAAAATAGACAAATATAAGCAATCTATTTGTAAGCGCCACAAACTGAACGGTGTTGTAGTACTGTGAGTTTGTCCGGAAGTTTTCTCTCAACGTCTAACAACGGAAGAATCAAGGACTTGCTGGGAAACATGTGTTTTATTTAAGGTAGGTGGATTGGCATTATCCGTGGTGAGGTCAGAACCATTGTGTTAACTCTGTCCAGCATAACCTTCGTGTGAAGAACAGCCAGTTGTGTCAGAAATTCTGAACATTCAGTTTTTCAGCCGCGGTTATCCTTTTCAAACGCTTGACCAGCGGAGCCCAGGCTTTAACGATTTGTCCGCAGAATTCTATATTTGAACTGATTTGCATGAGCTTCACCCTCGGTCGCACGGCATGTGTTGCTCAGTTGCATCAGAAGTATTAATCTACACCACATTCCATCTACCTCAACTTCACTGAATCTGAGTTGATTGTAACGGATGCACTTTACTAGAGGTTTCATCCTGTCAGTGAAGCCAATCTGTGCTGAAAAGCCGAGAAGCTCTGTACAGCTGTTTCATCCTTGTTGGGAATCATCCACAGTGCGCCTCTCACAAAAGTCAGAGAGTTTTGAACCGGTGACCTTTTTGGCCAGTGGTTGAACACTTGATCATCTGACCACGAGTGGCTGATCAGCAGTGTGATTAGCTGTCACTTTCTGTAGTCGCAAGAGGGCACCAAAGAAAAACAGTTATAATATGGCTAAACCGAGCCAGTTCTAACCGTACCGTAATGGAGGGATTATCCCGAAGACATCATACAACAAGTATCAAGTTGCCATATGGACAAGTTTATTCTTCTTTTGGGACTGGTTTTGGAGAGTGCCTGTGAGATCTATCCAACTGCCTTAAACCTAAGGCGTCATCCTTACACCTTCTTTCTTGATCCTGCTTGGTCCCTCACCCAGCGCCTTCTGAGCCACACGTCCACCATAAAGTAAACTGGAAAATGTTTATTTTGCTACCACGCATTTACTGAAACTTTTTGCAATTGCGGGTGTATGTACTCATTTCAAAGCACTTTCTTTGATGGCAGCTAATCATGTCGAGCTACTTATATGTTTGTTGGGCAGTATGGATCAAACATTTATCTTGTTGAAATCCTCTTGTACCTACTTGCGCTCCATAGAAACGCGGAGATAATTGGTCGTCGGGTGTTTTGACGTTGGAATTGATCGCGATTTCTCACTGCGATTTTGTGCTTTAACTGGGCTTATTACAGAAGTGGCATTCCAAAGCACATAATAACTCAGATGGGACATTGGCGGTTAGTTATGGGTGGTTCCAGGAATTGTAGAATTCCCGTCCTGGTGTGATTATTTTAGTGCGCCCGCATCAAACGGGAAAGCATTAAAATTGGGTTTCATTCTTACTCAAACTCATCAGTCAGGGTTTGGACTCTGTACATGTGACACTTGGTAGAGCTGCCTGACGAACAACCTTTTGCACAAACTTGAACAGCTTTGAGATACGGTGTATCCCGACACATCTTCAGAGACGTTTCTTCCGAAACGGTCGTACACTGTCGAATAGGACTCACTGAATCTAGCTGTGCGCAAACCCCTGACCCAAATGTTCTAGTGGAAGCGAACTGACAGGTCGTTGGCGTGCTTACTCTAAGACAGCACGGAGGCGCCAGAAAACCATCCAGGCAATTTTCTCGGTTTTCTACCAAACGCCTGTTTGACTAAACTGTCATGAAAAAACGCGAATAGGTATTCACAACTCAGATGTTTGGCTCCAAAAGTCTGGGCAGAACATTCTGATTCTGTAAACTGGCGCCCCCTCCATCGCATCTTCCATGCCCGAAAACGTTTGCCTGCTGTTCTTACGGGTACCTTCGGGTGGTTCTTTTTACACTGTGATGTAGCGTTGTCGGCCTCACTCTGTGTTCTTGGCGGTAGGACAGCATGCAATGTTGATAGCAGTGTAGAAACAGCAAACTGACCCATGAAGTAGGCGGAGCTAAACCGTCATCATCCCATCTTGAGCGTGTGATCGGTTTTCCAACCAGTAGTTGCCACGTAATTCCTGAACATATCAACAAAAAGCTACTCTTTTCTTATACACCGAACTGTTGAAAAACTGGGGGATCACAAAGTTAGTTTCAAAACACATGAGGATGAATGTGGGAACATCTTGACATCACATCTTCGCACTTCAATAGGAACAGCTGCAAGCGAGAAAAACGAGATAAATGTAGAAGACTTCTGTCAGCAGCTTTAAAGCAGAAGTTTACGAGTATGTAGTTCAAAACACGAGTACAGTATTCCCCTATATGAGTTACTTCCAAGTATGCAAAACCCCCTTGTTGGGTAAACGACTTCAGCGAAAGTGTTTCTACTATTATTATCAACGGACACCCTTGATTGGTGAAAATACCTTCCACAACACGGTGAGAGTTTTCTATGAGAAGGGCTAGGCTCCAAGTTAGAAGTACCCTTTTGCTGAGATCTAAAATGGTTACAAATCTAGTTTGGGATGGCGTGAGAATTTTCCACTTTCAACATCTAACTGCTTACGCAAAACTGCGAGATTCAGATAAAAAAGAGTGTTTTGCTCGTCTGGCATAGGACAAGAGTAGATACGTACCTAGCTGGAGAAGAAACCCACGGCAGAGATTTTACCGTCAGTCTTTATCAGGTTTATTTGGTTTTCCGTGGGAAAGAGCTTGCTCAGTCTAAGAAGTAAAAACGATAGAGGCTTGTTGAATTTTCAGTTCAGTGAGTGAGTTGAATGAGCCGCTGTTTTTTAGTTTGATGATTCCATCTTTTGTCTGCCTCGTGAGTAGCTCTCACATTACTCGTTTTCTCGGTACTCAAAAGAAATGGGATCTTGTAACTCCGCTTTAGCCGTGAAAACTGCCTCCTCATGACGAAATGAAACAGTCACTTTTTCACATAGCCTAAACAAGAATATGCATACGCGATATTGAAAAAAGCATTAGAGCATTTCTAGCTAGCGGAATGAGGGAATCTAACTGCAGTCACTGAAGTGCAGATATCACTGAGTAACACAGGCGGAAATTGATGCCTGGTACAAGAATACTGAAAGGATGTTCAGTGGGTATCATCAAAGCTCGCCATGTACTGCTGTAGACACTATTCGTTTGATTGAGTCATCATGGCATCTTGAGTATGATTTCTTGGAGTAATTTCCAAGCTTGTGCTAACCCACAGCTGGCAACGAAGCAATCGATTAATAAGGAAGGTGTACATTGGGAGACACTTGTGTTTCAAGCCTACAAGCGATTATTCTCAAATAAAATCTCTAGTTCTCCCTGTTGCACTTAGCATTCCTGAATCTTCTCTGATGTTTGTGTCATTCTCAGTGTTTCCGTGATCCATTTCTTATATATCCTGGCTTTTAAGTAGCGGTTAAAAAATGTTGACTACGTTGACCATAGACGACTATGGTGAGACAGAAATCGGCAATAAAATCAATTGTATGTCCCGAGTAGGGTCACTATAAAAGCCGCTTCCGAATGTCCTCAAACCCTGGTCCACACTACTCTCCTGAGCTTCCCACCGGCACACCAAGACTTTGGTTGCGACGCTGAATAGATGAAATGCCAATGTCCCTGACGTTTTGCCGGAGCACTTTAAGACTACAACGTATTTCGAAGAGTGGTAATTTTAGTCAGAGTGGAGGTCAGCACTCCATTCATCAGGGTGCTTTATCCCGCTGCCTAACCTTTATCGTGCTAACGTTAGCTTTCGGTCCTTCCAGTTTTTAGTTAGTCCGTGTATGGACAAACTACGAAGAACTGACAGCAAGAGGAATGACTTCTATTGTTTTCGCTACAGGGTTGACCTCTGTGACTCAATCGGAAAAGGTTCCATCCATTACAAAGAATTTTGGAAACCTACCTGTTATCATAGCTATCAAGAAGGATGGAAAGGTATAGAAAATTCGTTTTTTGTCTTTCGGAACAGCATGATTTATTTAATTCGTGGTTTTGATGCGTCTGTTGGATTTTGTGGACAATATTTGTATCTTACACGTTTGCTTATTCACCACCAGGTGTCACAGGTTTATTAGACTAAATCGTGAACGTCGCATATCAACTCCATTGAACAAAGGATCCGAGCTGTAGATGGAGCTTGTAGACCGTATCTCTTGTTTGTACATCCACAGTACTGGCTAAGCCAATCAAACGAAAAGGAAGAGACACTGTTTTTCTAACCTTCAATGATTGTGACCTAGGCGAAGCAACTTGCCAGTCCTATCAATCACAACTGATTCCAGTGTATGACAAAATACACAGAACGATTGGTACCCATTTTTTATTGTTGAGGAATGATACACAACGCTTACAGTACTGACGGATTTATTAGAATTATGAGAAAAGTAATCTTTTCAATTTTTGCCGTCGGATTTCTTCTCCTACTTGTTATTTCTCTCCGAGAATTTCAGCGGCCGGCTGAAATAATTGGGAAAGACACAGAACGTGTTATAACCGAGAATTGCCTCAGAAGTTTCGGTATACCCTTGCTATCTTACACCTATATGATTACACCTGTGGAGAAAGAATTTCCGCTGGCCTTCAGTCTTCAGGTTTACACACATCCTGAACGTGTGATTCGGCTGTTGTTAGCTATCCACCGTCCACATAATTTGTACTGTGTTCATGTGGATGCAAAATCCTCAAAGCAATACGAACAAATGTTAATACTGGCAGCGGAATGTATCGGTCCGAATATATTCTTTGTGCCAGATCATCAGCGAACCAAGGTGCGTTGGGGTTACTTCACCGAATTGGAGCCAGACCTCACCTGTTCTCGATTGCTTCTTGCTCGTGGAAAGAGATGGAAGTATTGGATCAATCTGACTGGTCAGGAATTTCCAATTCGTACGAACTTGGAATTGGTACTGGCTTTACGCGCACTGAATGGGACGAATTTGGTTGAGGCAATCTATCGAAACCGATACATTGAGCGGCTCCCACCTGAGGGTGCTGTTGATCTTAACGTGAGTGAATTTGATCGCTTAGGACTGGGGTGGTAACTCGTTAGCATTCAGATAACAACACCATCGTATTCAAGACTAGTATTTGTAGTCTTAACTTGACACTGTTTGGCGTAAAGTTATATCACTTATAACTACGTCAGTCGTAAGTTTTCTGGCCACTTGATACCTCATAAAGTGAAGTGATCAGTGAGCACACTGAAAAGGGAGACATACCAAGAATTTTCCGCTTGAAAGTGTGAAACACTCATCAGGCATACATGAAGACTGTTCATAACACAAAAGCCGATCATGCAAATACTGTTGCTCAGGGGATGCGAGTTATTGGACCACACGTCACGTGTAACTTTTGGGAGATGGTCAGATCAGGCGGATTCACGCACTGAAACTGGCAAGCGGGCTTTGATCAAACTTCTGTGGTCTGTTTATCACTTCTGGAAATGATTGAGGTTTACTGCAAGGTCTTAGGAGTCCACTGGCAGACCAATAGGACTCTTCATGGACTTATTCCTACAGCAGGCATTAGGATTCAACCACAGCCGTGACTAGAGTATTCTCTCTAAGAGGATGGAGACCCCATCGCTTTTTCTAAGGGTGATTTAACTTTAGGGAGGATATGCTGTCCTATCTCGTGATGAGTTGAGAATTTTCTGATGTTTTATCCAGAAGAATGGCCTTTCTTTGTTGGTATCACCCTTAGAGTGTTTAGTGTACACTATTTCCATTAATTAACGAAGTGTCTTTTTTCGATCCGCCAAAATGGCTCCCGACGCCTACGCATAAAAATCTGGGAAAAAGTTTATTAGGCTATCTCTTGTTTGTTTTCTAGATGAGTACTTGTAAGCCAAGTCCATATCAAACCTGATCGTAACTATCACAAGGGGACCGCGTATCTCTGCTTGTCGTATTGCTCCTGATAAGTGTATTAATTCCAACTGTGGCTAAATAGGAGACAAAAGAATGGCTTTTTCTCAAAACGTTGTGTGGATAGATTGAGCACGAGGCCGAGAATATGCTACCAAAAATGTTGTTGTATCCTCTTCACTTTTTCAAAAACGGATGACTCAAATTGCATACAAACTCCTATTTTATGACAACCTTTGTTCGAATTGAAATTTGCCGACAAAAAGGAAGCCCTTGGTGTTCTGTTCGACGTTATCATCTTAAGCGTACCTGATAAGATTCAGAGAATAGTTTATCCGTCACGTGTGTGATAAACTGCTTTCAGGTTGTCATAAAGTGCTATTACCTGCTTCAAATGCGAAGAAGCTTGTTCTGTGATGAACTATGTATCTGCTACAGATATACTTTGATGAAACCACAAAGCATGTGAGGGTTGTTTGACATGCTCGAGTCCTGGGAACCCTATCGCGATGCTATGGATGAACATTACAGTCGTTAGTCGGGACCTGATTTTATCACACAAGCTAGCATGACATAGCCACGGATCCTCAATCGAAAACAGATGTGGTGAGAGCAACAAATTTTTGGTTAAAAATTCAGTAGTTTTTTCCCTTCAGCCATAAAGCAAAAATATTAGTAGCCTAACTTTATACAGAACTCTCCGCATGTATTGAAACCATACTATGGTGATCGCTGATTGAAGTTTGTGCAACCTGTTCTCAACCAGTCAGTACTCTCCTCCCCTTCATTAAATTATATCTGTCAGTTGTGAGCACAGTCATAGCATAGATACCATCCGTCCAAAGGGAACCAAAGTGGCCGGTATACTGTTAGTTTGCTCGGAGGTAAGACAAACCCCCAGAGATACCCGTCGATAGCCCAGACCTCAAACACTGAGGTGGTCCTTAGATTTGACCTGAGGTTCCTAGACACGTTGATTCTAAAATTAATTTATGATTATTTATTAATAAGTGAGTAAGCCTCAAATGGCAAACGGCGCATTATTTTCTGCAGCAACTAAGCAAATGAATGTATACTTCTGTGGATGGGGTGCAGATTTGTTGCTTTCAAGGTTCTTTTACCATGTTCTTTCTAAGGTCATAAATTTAGTGCAGCAGTCAAGAGAAATCCGGTAAAGCAGATGTGTGTGCATTTGCCTTGCACAAGAACTTATATGACTCGTTGACTTCAATTAAGTACTGAGTGCTCCAGGATGGTGTAAAACACTGGAATACGCACGGCTCACATCCAGTCCACACCGAGCAGTAGAATCAAGCCGAATGGAACAGTCGCAGTCATCTCGGCAGCCGTCTCCATAAGTATTTCCTTAAAAAATTGGAGGATTCATGATAGTGAACCTCGTTAGGTGTACAAAAAACGAAACGATGATGTAGTGGGCCATTCTGGGAGAAACTGGCAGATCAAGGGTTGACTTGCATCCGCTTCCTCATTTATCTGATACATGAAATAATGCCATGGACCCCGTCGCATAACAGGCAGTGCCAAAAGCGGTTCTCGTTAAACCGCCGAAGGTCCTGTACTCAATGGTTGAGTAAGACCGGAGGACAACTATGGAGGACAGTTCTAATGCTATCAGTATACCCAAATATTTGTCCATAATTGTTAAATCAAGTGAAGGTAACCATGCGGTTGAAACCTAGAGCGTACATAAAAGGTGGCCTAATGGCCCACACCACTGATAAGACGTACACTGGCCAGTGGATTACAACAAAATGGTCTCAGTGCAGTAAAGAACATCCTAAAAAGAAAGTTGCCAGTAAAAAGTGAACGGTCAGCTCGTTTAGCCAAACTTTGGAGTTTGCAGTGGCGAACCACGTAAGACTTTTTTAAGATTTAGCTGGCAAATATCAAATAATACACAACAACAGGGACTCAGAAGTTCAGTGATGAGTAGTATACAAGTAGCCAACCCAGTTAGTCCGTGCGCTAAGCAAGTCCAGACCGAACACGCAACGGATGTTATCCTCACAAACAGACGCGGGGGTGAGTTTAGTACAAATACGCATATGCCAGCTGTCTTCAGCTGACAATATCATGGAGCACCGCATGAGACGGTATTTAATTGCATGCGCTTGGGTCCGTTTAAAACAGAGAAACTGCACACTGTAAAAATGACCAAACAGTGCGAACGTATTGAAAGACGACTAAGGACGTATATTTAATATAGTGGTATCCAAAAGTTTGTGGGTTGCGACTTTTTTATGTCAGCCAAGTGGTTAGTTACCCTGCCATCGTCCTTCTGCCTCATTCCCTTGTTAAGTTGCCACTCATTCATTGTTTAAGGTTCCACTTCACTTGATGCAGCTACGGGTATTTGTCAAATTTTACAATATATGAAAGTTGACAATGATATGCAGTCCAGACTATCTTGAAGAAACAGAATCTTCTCAAACTACCGCCGTTTGTGTGCTTTGGCAGTGCCTTAAGTTTTGCTGTATGGTGTGCAGCAACCTTGTGGTCTCTCCTACCTGACAAAAAGCCCTAGCCTTTCGGACTGCAGACAAAAGATGTGCGGTGGAATCTGTCCCTAAATGCTGCGCTACTCTTGTGAACATTGCTTCTTTTGGTTATCAGCTGAGTTAACAGTTTGAACAGATGACCCTAGGCGTCCTTCTGTCAAGACCTTGACAGTGTCCCAAATATCATATGATTATGTTGTGGACCAATGAAATGAATTGAAGGCCTTTTGATCGTTTCTCGATTACCAACAGTCTGGCCGATTCATTCAATTTCATTCTTAGCCTTTCCCCATTAGTATTCGCTGCATCGTCTCTCACCACATCGACTGATCTTTGTTGTGTATGGAGTTTTATCAAAGGTACCTGTTGCCGGTGCTTTTCTGTTCATAACAGTACAAAGGAGTGGCATAACCTACCAAGGTAACCTCAAAATCACTTAAAACGTCTCGTCATGCAACCCTTCTGTACAGCCCAATGGGAGGCTGAGACTTCAAAAAGTGACTGGTTTTGTCACGATCGATCAATGATCAATCTGTCAGCGAGCAGCTGTCTACAACAACAGCATCCTACCCAATAAAGTACCGAAAGCATATTATTGTTCAGTTGTAGCACAACTTGGACTTATTGTCGTTAACGTTTGAGCCCGCAACAACAGCCCTTTTGCAACCGATGATTACTTTTCACTCTGTCTATGTGTCTTGACTATGAATAAGCAAGTGGCCGTAATCTGGTTCTACCGCTGTTGACGCAAGCGATCTGAGTCTATGTTATAAGTCCGACTGACCATACAGTTTGGATAAAACTGGTCACTTGTCTTTCTTTAAATTACTTTCCTTCAGGTAGTCCTCCTTTTGTCCTGGCTCGGTTTTTCTACTCAGCCCACACCTAATTGGGGAGGCTTTGGTCTAATCGGGGCATATAAGCAGAGCATACCTTTGGTCTTGCCAGATTTTGGACTCCTGACATGAGTCGCGAAAGGCCACGTGCCTTAAACCGGATTGTTGTGGGAGTAATCGAGTCAACTGCATAACCTAGTGAGACGCGGTAAATCAGTCACGTCCAGTGTAAGCTGGTGGAGGTGGAATGATTTGCCAACACGTCCAAGGATGTGCACTGTCGATAAGCAGAGCGCGAATCGTATTCTTTGGTAGGGACCGACAAATATTATCGGGTCAGGAAGAGAAAAGTACCATTTAGTTCGGAGTTATTTCCAGAAGATAAACAAACCCAGCTACTAACCGTGAATAGGAATATCAGAGAGAAATGTGGTTGCGGGCCTGTCGAGAAGCTTCGGTACTGAATGATAATGTCTTCAAAAATCCACGGTAACTATGAGCTACAAATGTTTCCAAGAAAACATTATAGGACTACACCGTTTTTCAGTCTCACCTACCTTAACCTTCATAGAAAAAGTCGCTAGTTCATCGATGAACGAACGTAACAAAGGTAACTCTCCTTGTACTGTCGAAGAGAAACCGACAGATGACCGCTACAAACAATAGCGACCACCCACATTCTTGACCTGAGACTGGCTGTTAGGTGGAATAAAATGGACAAGATATGGGTGCACTCAATACACCATGAAGTTACACACTCTTAACCGGTCCCTGGCTCTTTGGCCTAAGCCCATTACCTGAGTTTACCGGAAGCTCCACTCGATCACGTGATAGGAAGGAAACTTAAATAGCCATATCATTGGTATTTCTCAATGTGTAGACCGATTGCAAGGTGGAGCTTTGGTTAGCTAAAATATCTGAACCCGAACAACAGCGCCGGCGATACACTGCATCGACGTATCAATCCGCTGACGTTATGGTACAGCTTTCAGCCTTGGTAGAAACCAGACATTTCGAAGCCAACCGTTCTTCGTTTTCTCCGCTCTGTGCGACTCAGGACAGCTGAAATTTTAATACGTATAAAACAGCTGTTTGTAGAGTTTCCGATCGATTTTGACTTTGTGCGCAAAGATCTTGTAAGACCTCTTGTTGTGAAATGCGTTCAAGACCACTTGAAGGACACAAACAATAACGGCATCCGAGCTGCAGAAATCACGGACGATGTACAAGTCTTCCAGTCGTGGTTACAGTTGAAATGTGATAATTCATAATCAACAGACATTTATGAGTAGTTTTCTTGACATGAAAGGCATAATGATTGGTTTAAATCAACAGATTTGTAGTAGGAAAATCCTTAGCATTTTTGTGAGATAGTAAAATTAGACGCCTCTACAGCGATATCGCACTGAGCAGCAAAGAAGCCCACTTTACAGAAAATTTCTCCGGACAAACCGACGGGTTACTGCAAAATCTGTACGGCGAGACCAACCGAAGTCTGTCGTAAACAACTGGATTCCACGTACATAGAGTGGTAAAAAGCCTGTCAATTTGGTTAGAGGACCAGGGGCATCCATCAAACGATTTGCCGTGCTCTGCGTCGGAAACACACGTTAGCTGACTAAAAGGTAAACAAAGTATAAACACGAGCCAGGAAAGGAACACATCTTATGCTATCACGAATCGAAGCAAGCCAGGTTCATTGACATTAAAATTTGAGATCTTTACGGTCCCAATGTCCGCTTTACTGATGAAAGCAAAATATTTATCTCACTTCAAAAAAGGCCATCTCTTAAAACTTGGAGTTCCCTTTGTGGCCGGTGAGCATCACAGATCTAAATCGGACGAAAAGTCATGGGTGGTTTCGATATCAAGACACCAAATGAACACTATACCGTTTGGCTGTGGGTGGGGGTGCGAGTAAGTGAAAACAATGTGTTTTCAAAATGACAAAGCCTGATTTCCTTCCAGAATAAATGACTGTTGGACAAGAAACGGTCCAAATACATGTAGGGCACAGTGATAAGTTTTGCACGTAGCTGAAATAGCCTCGATACTGTGGGTGAGCTGTAGAGAGGGAAATCATGGAGTTAAAATGGAGGACAAAACGTCGGCAAAACTCAGTGAAGTGTATTCCAGGATACCCTGACGTTTCTGTATTTTGTTTCAGCCGGTCTTAACAAAGTTTTGCCCCCTTGAAAGATGTTTCAAAATTTTCTTCGGGTACCAAATTAGCACTGACGATAAATGTAGGGGAATATGTTAAATGTGTAAAGGTCCAAAGTTGAATGATAGCTGAGAAAATCGAAAGAAACAGATTGTTACAACAGCGTCCGGCAGCCAATATGACCAGTACCATGCTGCTTTTTGTTCTGGTAACTGCCATTTTGTAAAATAAACCCAGTGCAAATGGGAGACCGAATATCCCACAAAGAACAACTGCCATGCTAAAAACGACAGATTCTTTGTCCATGACAAGCTAAATTCTTTATCAATGGAGACTGTAACTGGCATCCAAAGAAGCCAATGATATATGATGCCATTCTTGAAGAAGAGAAGTTACGAATACTTGAGGGACAAAAAATTCCGCAGGTACATCAGACGTCGGTCTACTTGCCACCAATAAGATAAGAGCACAATGAATAGTGGAAGGACATTCAAGAACATTCATTCAAACATTTAAAAGAAGAACACAACAGGAAGCCTGGGTGACCGAATGGTTAAAACCTCGACCCACTACTTCGACCAACTGGGATCCAACATGGCACCCCGCATACTGACTGCTGGAATTCGTCCAAAAAATCTCCTCACACTGCCAACATTTTTGAGATCCGTTTCTTAGCATACCTTTTGGTGAATAGTAAGTAATCTGGTTACTCTGCAGTAGTCAAAACGCTTTCCAAGAAATGATCAAATGAGAGGGATAAACAGTGGCCAGCCAATAATTCAGCTAATTAATATGGTGGAACTAAGTCAAGAAAATCACATACCGAATCCACCTTAGCAATGAACAAGGGCACTACCGAATGATAACACGAGCGTTTTGTTATCCTCTCCTTACAGATAACCTGGTTCAAAGGATCCGTTCACGTCGTGGTTAGACGCGAATTTGTGGAATACATGAACAACGACAACAAAGCGCAGCAATTACTCGTGGCGTTGAAAGCCCACGAATCAAGGGCGAATCGAGAAATCTTTCCGGACGAGGCATTCTTCCCAACACTCAACCATAATCCGCATGTTTTCAAAATCCCCGGAGCTTTTTTGGGAACTCATGAGGAAACGGTGACTGGAATGATACAACGCCTGAAGATATGGAAGATTTCTGGTGAACCTTGTGGCAGCGGACGCTTCATTCGCTTCATATGCATGTTGGGTATCGGTGACTTACCTCGTTTATTCACCGCACCAAACTTTTTTGCCAACAAATTCATGCCGGATATTGAGCCGATTGCCTACGATATCCTAGAATTCTGGTTAGCCAGTAAAACTGCTTTCGAGGCTGTTCATGGTGTACCACACAGCTCGTTCAACCTGAGCTATTACGCAACCCATGTAATGGCCTGGAACCACCTTTAAAAGTGTTTACATACCACGTCTGTCTGCACACAAGATACCCCATCCCCTTGCTTCTTTGCTCTTCAAAAGTACCACTCTAATAAACACTTTATCACACTGACTGACGTGACGCACCATCTCACTTCGCTTATAGAACAACCATCAATGCAATGCTAGGATGGCGATGTGTCCCAAAATACTACACTAGACCGGTGGCAAAACGATATTGAAATTGATTGCACTGTACGTGATCTGCGTTGTTCCAAGTGTGCGAGTTGAATGGATGGCGAAGTGAGAGTTTTGGGCTGCATACCTGTCTGTATTGGTGATTGTTTTATTGGGACCCGAAACGCTAACAATTCGCCCAGGTGATGAGGTTTGTATGTGCAGCTGAGACGTATTCTTCACGGTCAAGCATGTACAGCATTATCATCCAAAACTTATGAGATGTGGATTGCAAGAAGTTCGCATATGAATAGCGAAGTTTGCAGGAAAATCAGGTTTGCTTGGTTGCATCCTAACGTGATACACATAGTTTTGTCCGAAGTGGGTTAGCATGAGATACTAAAACAACTTAAATCCAAAAGAGCTATGTTACGACACTTTGTGAGCTTTGAAGTGGCAAACAAATGCCTGAAATATATATATATATATATATATATATATATATACCTAGTTCCAGCCAGTCTACTGAGGGGCCAGACCCACACAATATTGCGCTGCGTAAAGCACTGGAGATCCTGCTTCTCTCTAACCCACATCAGCCCATCCCCGTCTCACCTGGGATGGGTAGCACATCAGCAGTTTTATCCGCACACATCAAACTGTTCAAAAGAGTCTCGAAATTTTTTTGTGCGTTAAACCTGTCACCAATCATCTCTCGTTAGCTGAAACCAGCAGTCCAATATTCCAAACTAATCATGTTCTGTTGGTCCACGAATGTTTTAAACTCTTTTCATTTGACGCAAACTTATCTTTGGTTGGTCACATCTGGGGCATGTATGACAACGTCGATTTCACGGATATGTTAGTTGTGTTGGTATGTAGGCTGTGATTGTACATTAGAACCGTTTTTGTCGATCTCTCTGATTGTTTTCTTTCGTCGCAGTACGAATGGTGAGGTCATCCCCAGGCATGCGTCGACCATCAGTTTGTCGTCTTTGTTAACCTCACAAGACAACGTTTGATTGTGTGGCTCATTTCCTCGATACCAGCACTTATAAGTAAACCAGTTTGTTAGCTGAAGAGATCAGAAATTATTCAGGTTTGAACCTGCTGATGACTATGACAACATTTTAATTCATCATGAATACCTGAAACTCAGGCCGAAATTAGACTGACATGTTAATTTGATTTTACGCTCCACCTTCACTCGCCCCAGACTATCTCAAAGCTCAATGAAACAAATTTTACTGAAATGACCCCTGTTTTGATACAACTAGTGTGCAAACTATTTCGTTCCACCGCGCTTTATGATTACCCAACTGTGACCATCAGTGGCCTGGTGGATCACTGGTCCCCCGGCCGCGAGCACTTGGCTCAAACATGAGCAAAGTTGGTTGCAAATTAATTTGGTGTTGATGGGGGACACAGCTAAGGACCAGCTGGATCTCTCGATTATGATACCTTTTAAAGGAATGTGCTGCACAACAGCTGCCTCATTTTTAAGTTGGTACAGGATTCGATATACGGCAGTATATTTTTTTTGAATAGTTGTGAGCTGTCAAAGAGTTTTCAGTAACCTTACCAGCGACGTGTTTCGTCAAGAAAATATATTGCGTTACCTAAACTAAATATGTCTGCAGGGCTCAATCCAAGAAGGAGCCATATATTACTGCAGGCAAAGTTTTTTACACGTTCTGACTTTTCTGCAGCTTCACAGAGGCCTAAACACCATGAGTCTTTTGTGAGGGGTCTCTGAGTGACAAGGAGGGGGAGATGAACATGTGCAAGAACGTTCCTAACTGAAAATTGCGTATCAAAATTCTAGTGGCCAAATATTGGTTCAACAAACAAGTCAGTATGGATGCAATGTGGTAACCGTTACACTTTCTAGAAAAGAGGCAAACCGCACCGTTTTTCTTTTCAAACAAGTGACTTACTTGGTGATTAGAATGTAAGAAGCGTGCACAAGGTGTATTTAATAATTTACTCCTGTTTCCGATTTTTCATAATCAACGCCATCTATCTTCGTTCTTCTTTCTACGGTTTTTCACACTTGTCAGGAAATTATAACTCTTCAAGTGCCAGCTTCCTTATTAACGGACAATACGATGACGAATTAGGCCCCTCTCATTTTATGGAAGCTACGCGCCACTCAGAGGTTCCAAGACCTGCACGATTATTCTTTAGTGGATGGCAATAAAACATACATATACCATGTTCGAATTTCAGGTTATTTACAAAAACCTGATGCGCAATGCACCTGTGAAATCAGTCGCCACTTGAGTTGCCATTAAATCTACTGATAATCTACTGATAATTGGGCGGCTCGAATTGGCATCACAATCAGTTTTGCTACACATGGCGATGAATTGATGAGGACCAAGTTTGGCCAACATCCTCCTGGAATAGGTCACTCATCTATTACTATTCAACAAAATGATCCGCTTACACCAGCTCACCGACTAATCTGCTCAAAACCACCCCTACAGAGAAGTGAGATAAGTTTAACATCTGTGAAACACTGGGTGGCTGTTTTGGCTGTCCGGTAAACCCCAACTCAGCAGGTCTCAAAAGTAATTGGTAACCGTCATAGAAATAAAACTTTCTACAGGGGGAATGAACGCAACGCGGCCATCAAAAGACCCGACCTACTACCTCTTATTACTATACATGAAGCTCAAGAAGGCCACAAGTTCAATTTAGAAAACATGGGGATAATGGCACGTGGGTGCACCAGATGTAAGAGGGAGTTCCTAGAAGCGTAGCACTCCGCAAAGGTTTCAATCAACCGGTGTGTCAAAGTCGACCCCATCTGCTCACCGCTACGACCGAGGGATGGTCAACTCAGTGGTAACACCGAGTCAGACCCGACCATCACATCAACGCTCCAAGAAACGGAATGCACTGTGGGAGGACGAGGAGACCGGGGGGGGGGGGGGGGGGGGGTGGGGTCAAGTCTCAGAGCCATCCGGACATCCACCAGTCAGGAGACAGGTCAACCAACAAGCCAGTATGAGTGCTCGCCAAAAGACCAATGATAAACCAAAATTAACCTGGGTAACTAGACCCTATATCACCCATCCAGGCTCAAAAACCACGTATTTCCGCCGTTAGCACACTTTCAGTCACAATACACCGATGATATTCACTCGACTGTTGATGGAACATTTGCAAATAAACTGTCCAGCTCACAAAACAAATCAGCAGCCACCTGTAGAATTCATGAGTTTGTAGGAAAGTTATTTTGTCCCCATGTATAGTGAACCTCCTCAAAAGTCAACGCGAGGGTATCGAAGTCAGTATACACACTAGATCTATAGGTGTCAGCTGTGCGTTGAGCACACCCGATCAATTCTAGCAGTCCTTCCAATAGTGTACAGTTTTCCAATGACTCACATAAATACAGTTCCGTCCAAACATGAGCCGCTCAAGACATCACGCTTTCATTGTATGCTTTCTAGGCTCCCCGAGCCCCCAGGAAAACCCATGGGGTGTAGCTGACTTCGCAGGTACTTTCAAAGGCATCGGCACTGCAAATAAGCTGGTGTTTTCAGTCGTCATCATCATAGTCAGCAGTAAGAAGCGCGTATGTTTTGCAGTGGTTATAGATACCGAGAGTGTATCTGCCGATGTCCTTCTGAGATACGGGAGGATAGTTAGTTTGTAGAGGCAGTAATTGATAAAACTGATGCGTGAATCTAGGGCTCTCAGTGGACTTTTGATTGGCGGGGGTGAGAGAGGAAGCTATGCATTGAAGGCAATAGATTTGATGCGTGCTCACCACTGAGAACGCGACAAAGATTGTGTTTTGTACTTCATTCTTGTTTGACTTTAAAGGGCATTTTGAAACCTCCACCAAACGCTATAGGTTGGGCGCGGGACTTTCGGCAAAGCAAATCAAAGAAACCTCGAAATGCTGAGTTCTTGTTTAATGTTGACCGTTATCACCAGATAATTAATTTTCTGAGGAGATGACCACTATGAGATCTTTTGATTATTGGCAAGCTGGCTAATGCTACGTCGAAGAAGGCTACTGACACAGTTAGCACGTATCATGCTTAAGTTTACATTTTCCGAACATAACACACTACTTATAAGGTGACTGAAAACTCTCCGACAGCACATTAAGAAATTCGTCCTTTTTGTATCTCATTAGGTGAGCGCAGTTTCCAGCTTGCTATCAGCATTTATTCTAGCTGAACACGAAAGTGGTTTTCAGGTAGAAAGTAAGGTTGCTGATGAACAGTGCGAGTTCCGGCGACCGATGTCATCCAATTTTATATGCAAATGTGCAGTTACTGTGGATAGATTAATTACAGGAATTGGAAATTACTCAATTTATTTGACAGATGTGTGACTGAGTTGGGCCTAGTCGAAGTGGTCCGGGCAGTTTTATGACCTAGTACACTTTTGAACAGCTAAACCCCCCACGGCGAACGGATTCACAAGGTCTGTGAGGTTGAGATCTTGAGTTGCAAATGTACCCGATCAAAGGCTTATTGAATGGTCCGACCGGACGTGACAAAGGTGTACTTTTATTACTGTCATTTGAAATGTTCGGGATTAGATAGACTGAACAATTAAAGAGAGCTTCAGCCTAAAAAATATCATCCGAATGTCTTTTCTGCACTGAGATGTCCCTCATGACAAGTCTAGGGATGAACTACCCCAAGGATTTTCCGATATTCTCATCTATTCCGGGCCAGTTCTTGATTTTGGGAATAATCGAATTCTATCTTCGCTCCTAACCCACAGCTTCAAGTGGAATGAAGGATGGGAAAACTGTCTTAATGTACTTGTCGGTCATGTCATTTTATTTACCCGAATTATCTGGATGGAAAAACGATTGATGTATTTCATTTAGTTCGGAACGGAATCTCGTGAAATGTACCAGACGTTTCCGATAGTGCACACTCCGATACTCGGACTCAGTAGTTGCTTCATGGGAATTCCGATTTCACTCCAGTACGTTGTAAATTTTCAAAGATATCGGCTAGTTTTTGAAATACTGACCAAAGTTTACATCTCTGTAGTGTTGAGTCGACCTTTATAGAGCAACTGGTCAACTCACCAAGTCCGTTTTAGAAAGTGCGATGTATGTCATCACTCCCAGGAAGGTTTCAAAAACTTTCAACTTGACACACTCTTTGTACGACTATGTCTAAATGGTCTTGGTTAAAAATTCCGCAAATGACTACAAAGTCTTATTTGTAGCTCACTGGAATAATTACACTTACATGATGAACAAAAGTGAGACTCTGCTGAATCTCGGTGCGACAAGTTTGGGTATATATAACATGGGTGAAATAACACGCTTACAAATGTCGCTGGCTAGTTGTTACTCCGATAAGCAGGCCATGACTTTTACTGTTCTCAGCGCACAACTTGTTGGCTGGCCTGTGGATTACTCTGTGCCCTTTTCACAGCCTCCAAAACAACGCAGGTTATTTCGGTGGCCAAATGTGGGCCTAATCGGCTGATCAGCACCTGATTCAGCACTTATCAGCAAGGAAGTTCTAGTATCCCGAAAATGACTATAATAGGTGTAAAGACTTTAATTAGTAGCTACTATTACTTGCCACCTACCTCGCACCTGCTTTCGGACTGTTACTTCTAGCACACCACAGTAATCATCCAGGAAGAGAGAGAACTGTTGAGAAATTCTTCTCGGGATAGCGGACGCTAAGCCTACCCTCCCAATATGCTCTCGTTCTACTGATTATTAGTCAAAGGCAGAGAAAAGGATGTTTCGGACTTTACGACACAAAAAAACATACAAGGTGTCTGAAATCACTTCGACTAGCACTTATCGGTTTCATCCGTCTTGAGGCTCATCGGATAGGCGCAGTCCGCGAGTTTCCGGAAGCTTGATGTCACCCTTATTGTAGAATGCCTAAGCACGATCAGTAGACCAGGCTCCTCTTCAGTGTACTTTTTCCAGAGTAAAGCGGACTCATGGCTTTACTGGATTCTTGTAACCAGCAGTTCACCCACCAACCTGCCTTTTCCGAGCAGAATCGGCGAACTAGTTATGCATGTCAAGTTGGTTGGTAATGCTCAATTGTGAGGACCACGCATGCCAAACATCGGCTGGCGTTGGAGACGGGATATAGGTGCTGTACGTGTTAGTTGATAGCAGAGGACTAGAATTTCTGTTGAATGTTTGTAATTAGTACGGAGTATGGCAATGGACTACGCTATATTTTACCGGTGATTTCCGGCAATCTGGAAATAAGAGTTTGGCGCCACAGTGTGATTGGCAAATCTCAGATTGACAACATAATTTGAGGGGCCACAAGGTGGACCAATCAAGTTACTCTCTTCTGTTGCTTAAAATTTGTACTTGATATACGCTCCTTAAGATTTGGTCTCTCTTGAAGTGTCCCTACAGAACTGGAATGCCTTTGCATAGAAACACCATTTTCAGTCTAGGAGAATGGTGAAGGCAAGACGGACTAGCAGCCGCTAGCAAATCTGTGAATGATACTGCGTTACTGCGTTATCTAGCTCTACTTTAGTCGTCCTACATAGTCTGTGTACTACCACCTATTGAAGGCAGCTTCTGTTACAGCAGCTCAGCACAACTCGGCTGAAGTTCCGGGACACCACGTCAATGTATCATCCGATTTTAGCATAACAATTTGGTTTTGACGGGTGACCCACCTTCAACCCAGCTGGATCTCTTGTTTATGATGTTTTTGAGGAAATGTTTGTGTTGCTGAGTGTAGTTCGCTAATTTCGTGCGGTTTGGGTTCAAGTAGAACATAAGGTTGACGGAAACTCAGGGAGTGAGCCTACCTGATGAGCCGCAAGAAGGACAAAGCCGGTCGTAAACTGTCGCATAGTTTTCAGCAGTCTTATGAATAGTGAATTGCGTCGTCCGATTTCTTTCTTACAGGGGCATAAAAGATCCCTGCGTGCCGCGGCACAATGGTAAGTCATGAGTGAAGAATGCCAAAGTATGTGTCCATGAATGTGAGCGGGCTGCATCAGGCGTTAGTCGGCCCGTAACAAAAGCATCCTGTCCCGTACTTCAAGATTTTGCAAAGGCTCATGGTTGGTGTTTTCCTCTTTCAAATCTATGTGTTGCGCTGAAACGAAGAACTGTCCTTAAACTTCATAGTTTGCTAATCTCTCTCAAAATGAGATGGACCAATTGTTGCTATGACATGGTGACTGATGTCCTGCCTCCACGGTTGACGGCACATTATGAAAAAGCTGTCCGTAGGCGCCAAATGGTGACTCCTTGAATGTGTCTGTCACCAAATGCCTTTTGTTTAAATATTTACCACAGGAGTGCATTTTTATTAGGAAAGTTACCATACTTCATGAGCGAACGTGATCCGAACTCCGACTGGTCACTACTTTATAAGAAGTCTGGCTTTCTTGTCCCAACGGTATACAGTTTTAGTAAAGATGGGCACTGTAATATCACACACGATGTCACATGCTGTCCTCGCCTTCATCAATTTGTGTGGCACGTAGTGCGCCCATCTTTGCTATCTTACTGAGTGGCAGTCACTGATCGAAGCTTACCGACGGACGATGAAAAACGTAGAAAAAAGTCGTTTCCTCAATAAACGTAAAATCAGAATGAAGAACCCTCTGAAGGAAATAATTTCGTGGGACCGAAAAAAAAATACACAATAGGTTAACTCGCATTATTACACTACCATTAAAGAATGCAGAAAGAAATCTGTTCGTTCAAAAATGGAATGTTCGTTCTCGAAATGGAACACTACTGGTTAGTACAGCCAAAAGGCCAGTTCATTCAACCTCATTTGCGGGAGGGAGCGTCATGTCCCATCTATGATAGCCCAAGCAAAACTAACGGCAGTCACCAGAGCAAAAACGGAAACGTCCTGCTGATCCGCGTATAGTGAGTTTAAGGACAGAAGTGACTTGAAAGGTTTGCTACGATTTTTTCGCCATTGTTGTCATATAAGTAGTAAAGTTCTGTTCATTTTAAGTGGGAAGACCACTGAGTTTTCTTGGAGATTTCCTTGTGGGGCTTGACTGAATGCGTCGGTCGAGTGTGGCATTGTACTTTAACAGTGCTCACCAAACAGTGATTCTATCGCCTTGTTGTACACCCTGTGCATCTAGGTACGTGTTGGCCGTCAGGATGGTTGAGCTTGCGGGCCAAATATAGCCTTCGCATGATTCGACGGAAAGGGTATTTTGGGCTTAGTACTTACAACGTGTGTGTTCTGACGGGTGCCCGTGATTCTCAGATCACCAGTAGGCTGCGTGTGACCAGACCGCAATCCTGCAACCGCTTTATTTGATGACAGTGCATTTCTAGTCCAGTGTCCCTAACTTTAAGATGACTATGCAGTCATTTTTGACCACCTAATGAATGTGGGGTCGGATGTTTTCCATGACTTTCCATGTTGTGATAGTCGTAACATGCCTTAAAAGATTTAATCCACATCCGTTGTGCAGCAGTGCAATAACTAACGGTAGTCAATTATGACCGCAACACATCCGTTAAGAATTACACCAGATTCACATGAATTGTCCGCGACAGATCAACTCGAAATGGCATATTTCATCATGGGCAATGAGTTCATTTCATGATCAAGGATACGCGGATGGGTTTACATTCAAAACCTCATGGTGGTGAAAAAACACAACGAACCACTGAAGCCAGAAATTTATGGTAACAAATTGGTTAAATCTCGCATATTATTGCGTGTAACGCGTATTCCATTTAGTTCTATGGATGGTTTCGGATGGCCCTATACATCCATAATACAATTTAGGTGCACTAAAATTCCATGCTTGTCTCTCCGGCCGTGCCACTAAAGACAAGCATTTGGAGGTCAACCAAAAACTCCAAAAGATTTGCATAAAAAGTTTGGAATTGGTTACTTTCTACCAACTTTTACACAAGGGTCTCAAAATGAGTGGGTTGTATCAAACGTAGTTGAAAGTGACTGGAAATTCGGTACAGACTGACTTACAATGCGTGACCCATCTCACGTGATGTTACAGAGGTCTGTTGCGGCCATGGCAGACTGCAATTCAGCCGCATTAGATTGATATACTTCGCCTTTTTTCCAACTTTTTCCACGTGTATGTGGAAGATGGCTCAGCTATAATGGAATAAGCATCTCTTAGTCGGATAATTGAGCTGTGTTCAGCTTTGGCAATCAGTTTTAGTTGACACGTTCCTTGTTCTAGTCCAGTGGGGGGCTCATGGGTTATTCAGACAATCACTCAAGTACAACAGAATACTCATTCAGATATATGAAGCAATATTTTCCAGCAACTAATAACTAACGATAATGGAATGATCAATCAGTTGTTCGCGCTATTTTGTGGCTATACAACATGACAGAAAGCGAAGGCACAAGTGTGGTTGAAAAAATCCTGCCAAGTTGACGGAAGACGAAAGTTTGGGAAACGGTAGTATTACAATGGCCACAACCTTCTGTGTGATAACAGATGACGGAAAGTAAAGGTGACAATATGGTTAATGATGGTTAACCAAGAGAAGCAACTGTGAAATTCCGATCACTGTCATTTTTTAAATTACGCTTGTTTCATGGAAAAAATCGCCACTTTCCTACCCGATCAAAAAGGAGGAAAACAATGAAAGAAGTGTTGTTTTGGCGCTTGTTCAAACGATTCTGAGTGTTACAAGTCATCACGCCTTCCAGCATAATAAGCCGTGTTTCGCAAAGGGACTAAACTCCGACTTTTTTTTGCAGGGTTCGTTTAGTCCCTATTCACAGCGACCACTCGGAGATCGACTTACGGCTGCTCATCGATTAGGTCTGCTTGAGAGCGGTTTTTGGAAATTCCAACATTTAGGGAACCTGACCAACAATGGCCCACAATAAATGATTTATTAAGTTGAAACTGGAAACTCAGTTGTATTCGAGTAGATATGCTAATCACTTCAGCCATGATCGGTCAAAATTGGTAGTTCGATAAAGCCTATTCCCTGACAGACCATGACGTTAGGCATTGGATATGAAAAGTATGTCATTTATGTTTTATTAATGTTGAGTCAGCACTGAATAGAAGCGTTTGTTCATTTCTATCGCATGTGTATCCAATAAACCGAATAACGGACATCTGGTGAAATCTTTATCATACCACGCGGTGTAAAAGACAAGAAGTCATTTTCCAAAAGTTTTTCGGTTTCGTCCTTTTTTAAACGGCAGATTGTCACAATTTAACACATAAATCAAACTGTCTGGCATAAACCTAGTGAATTGTTGAACCTCGTGATGTCTGTCTAGGTGATGAGAAATTTCATCTGCTCGATATGGGTAGACGAATCGTTTCGAACAACAGATCGCACAGTCTATTTGTCGTAGCTTCCTTTGTGGTCAAAACTTGTCCGAAGGTTTTTTCATCGAAATGGCATGTGATGGATGGACTAGCTGTTAACTTCGGGTGTCTGGCAAATGACCAAGTTCTCAATTGCCTGTGATAAGTCACAAAGCTTGGTGTAAACGGATTTCGGTAGCACTCAGAAGGTTATTTCAACTTTCAACTCAGTTTTTGGGCCTGAGATATCCCAGATCATCGATAATGGCCTGCAGGCGGTACAGTGGGCGACTAATCTGTCGCTGCCGACGATATTGAGCCCTCATCGTTGTTATCACACCTCGAACATACTGACGGAATGCAAGAGACTTTAGACATTTTTTGTGTCAGGTCACCTAATAGCAGGTTTTCATGAATCGAATTAAAAGATTAGCTCTACTTAACGAAATACACACATTTGCATACCAATTTGGTTTTGACGGGAGACTCGCCTTTGAGCTTCTGGAGTCAGAGCCGATAAAATTGGAATCAAAAACCAACATCCAAGGTTTGGCTAGATCGGCTTCGGTAGCCCGCAGACCGTAACTTGCAAACAGTTTTGCGTTTTTGGGTTGCTAGGCCATGTGCCTTGTCAGAGTGCGTGACCTAGCCAACGCACGCACCCTTCGCCTCACGGCAGCCTAACAACGGTTTCGCCCCGATTGAAAATGAGACCAAATGCCTAGCTCAAAAGAACAGACCTGTGACCAACTATGGTGGACTGGCTTTGGCTTTCCTGATTGGTCTGGAGCAGTATGGTATCCCGATGGACACCCTCGCACAGTGAGGACTGTCATCTACGGTTCGCGCTGCTCCCCATCCGCTGCATCCACATGAACGCCCTGTGCCTGGTGTAAACCTGAGAGAATAAAACGGGAGTAAACAGGAGAGAGCAATCCAGTATCCATGCCCAACTTGTGGTCTAAAATTCGAACTAAACTGGGTACCACTGAACACTTGAGCTCCACAACGCACCTGAAGGAGCATGCCGTGGCCCACACTCCTCAACAGACGGGTCGTAGACACACATATATGGCTCGCTAGTACCAGCCATTATACATTTTGGTGTGTACAATGGTGCCACAGAGGATCGCATCTGGCATTGTTGTAGGCTTAAGGCTTTTGATGATGAAAAGTGTTAAGGTGTGAAATATAAATATGCATATACATAAAATATACGCAGAATAGTAAACAAGATAATCCGACTGCAAAACTAGAACTACCGGCATCCTCCACATTAGCAAGACTTCCATCGTGGCTACAGTGAAACCTAGATTGGTGAAACCAATCGGTGTCAGTGTGTCAAAATGTTACTAGATATATTGCAACTTGATGGTTCAGCATCACAAGCACCAAGTCGGAATTGGTAGTCACTGACTGCCAAACATTTCTCTGAGACAGGTCTTACAGTTGGATCTACACTTGCCTTCACTGCATGATCAAGTAATTATAATCTGGAACTGCTGGCCTTCCGTGTAACAGTTCGGATGAGAGTAAAGCAGCCAAAACTGTGTCTAGAAAAAGAGACTGAACTTATCTGCTCACCTGTCGTGGAACTGGTCCCACTCACCCCATGGAACGTAGTGCGCAGCTTGATCCTTTCTAACTGACTGTTACCACGCGACTTACCCATAAAAGTACCATTTCTCTTGTTTGTGATGGACAAAATTAGGGAACACATTAACACGATAACGTCAAAACCAATTTTTCTTAATTGTTGCATTTGAGCTACCTTTTCCAATTCGAGTATTAGTCTGCCTAAACTCGTTGATATCTGTTGTGAGTTTTTCGAATTAAGTTAGAAACTACCAGTTAGTTGACATGCAATAACAAACAATTACACTGTGTGATATTGTGAATCAGCCGGATTGCAAAAAGATGGGTAGAACTTCACGAACCGACTTTCGTTCCGACGCGCATATCAAATTGCATGCTTTGTTTACAAACTACGGCCACGTTGGAAAGTCATTAAAATATAGCAGTTCGTTATAGCTGCGATTAGCGGGGTCTATGTGGTTGCTACCCTATTGGTTTCGTCATCAATTCATCGATCATATGCCGTCTTCCCACACCTCGGAGCTGCTCATTCCTGCTGAAGGAAGGGCACCTTCGTAATAACTTTTGTTGGTGGCTTCCTTAGGATCCTCAGGACCTGGGCATGTGAGTTAAACATAGTAACTGTAGTGTCCACACCGTTTCTTGCTGCACTGAGCGCTCAGTTGAGTGGGTACGCTAGTCGATGGTAGGCATGACACCCATAGAGGAAGGGCCGCTAGCGAATCTGATCAGTCAGGAGCGGTGAACTGAACTAGGGCTGGCATGCAAGTTATTTTTGCTGCTCCTGATTTTCACTTGTGGACAAGATATCGATCGCAAGTTTTCGTCTTATGCTGCAAAACCCCAAGTCTCGGTGGTCTGGTTGCCAATGCGTTGTCGAGTCTGTTTACGCGCAGGTCACAGTTGCAGCTTCAAGCTACGTGGCCAAACCAGATGGTAGGCCAACACCACATGATTCCAACTACGAATTCAGTTGTTTCTTGTCATTGTGGCTGAGAGAGGATTTCAGTACAAGTCCGACAGTGTCCTCATTCGTCACCACAACACCATCGTCAGGGTCAGGCGAAAAGTACGAAAATGTTTGCGCTGTCTACTGCATATAGCAGTGCGTTAATGAGTGTATGGACAAATGACCCGAACGGATGCGATGGTAAGATAAACTCAGCTACAACATGGAAAGTGCGATGATGATAAGAATGATTCTAAATTACATCAGCGAGAGAGTTTGGCATCTGATGTGGACTGAAAATTGTGTACGTGCGATACATTTTGTTCATGTGGAAGCGGTCCACCAAGTCCACCAATGTTTAGTGGGATATTCCAAGTCTTTGTGGTTGAAAGGTCAACGGGTCTGGAATTTGCCTGAACAGTTCCAGTTTACATTCACTCTGTAGAATATATACGGTATAATAATGTGGCCAGATAGCTCTTAATGAAGCAGCGTCATGAGGGTATTTCTGTGGATTAAAGACTTATGTCTAAAGAAATCCGTTGAAAAAATACTGAGACAGATTCTGTAATACAGAGGTTTTCGAAGCTGTTACAGTAAACTATGGATGTCGATGAAACCATCTGACTTCACAAGTTGTGACAGTGAAAGACAAGCGAGAATTCAGCAGATATTTGAGTTTGTTCCCTCTAGATGAGATGGTCGGGAAACTATGGATTTTCTCCGTAATTTTCTCCCATGATGGTTTACTAAGAACCGTTAATAAAATTTTTTCCAACATATTAGAAAAACAAACTTTTCCAATTGTTTGTATCCCATTAGAGCCCATAATCGAAATAACTAGGCATACGACGTCCTTAGTGAACGTCTGCAAGACATATACTCTTTCAAACACGATTCCGCCGTATATTGCATTTGGTTTTGGAAATAGTTACCTCGCAGTTAAATAACTGCTCTGGTGGGAATGACGGTTAAAATCTCCCATGGACCAGGTAAACCTTTTGATGACCTAGCCCACTTTCATAATTGAGCATGTGAGACCATCCCAAAGCCACTAACGCTATCGAACTTCCGAGACAAGCAAAATCTCGCTTTCGAGATCTGCATGCCTCCACAGTGCATTGACGATAGAGTTAAACGCACTCCAAAAAGATGGCTGTGCTTGCACTTTTCCAATATACCTCGTGATCAAATGGCTGATTGTGAGTTCTCAGTTGCCCATGGGACTTTTTCCAAGCACGTTCGTCCATGAAATGTCAACAGAAAGAAACTATACCGTGATTGAAGACGAAAGGCTTAGCAGTGCAGAAACTGTTACGCGCACACCTAACGTATGGTTTTGTGGGCCAACCAAATAGTCAAAAGCAGCGTTAGACCGAAAACACTTTAATTATCATATCTGGAATAAACAGTTTAAAGTGGAAGTTGGATGGTACCTTAATTTGCCTAGTTAACGTGAACCTTTAACTACAGCATGCTTCAGTAGAGATCAGTGAACAGAATTGGAAGAGTTTATCCCAAGTGATTGAAAACTTACCCCCTTTCAGCTGCGTATTGAAGTGGTATTTTAAACTATCCCAGCAGATCTGTGTGAGTGACCATATTGGCTGGTTCATTTTTAGTGTTCTTGACAACCATTTGACCTTCTGTTGAGAACATAGAGAATTAACCGGAGTTTTACCGTCGATCACAAAGTTTCTCGCCAGTTCTCTACCACTTTCCTTCAAGCTGAAAACATGGATCATTTGAAGGTGATATATTCCAAAAAATGGTTTGTTCAATCTCCCTATTTTCTTGCCATTTAACTAAAAAATGCGCCTAGGCTTTGGAGAACTGGTTTCCCATCCGGTGTTTTGGTGTCGACATAATTTGAAATTTATCTACTGGTCGTGACGAGGAAATGAATTGAGAGGGCCTGATTTGGCAACCAGGTCCATGTGAATTTCACTCTTAGCTAATGACCGGAAGAACAAAGCGCAGCCGAGTGAGCAACTCAACAGAAATCTTTCCTCATCATCCGCTTATCCGGACGTTGGTAACTTAATACTAACCGATTAGTGTGTGTATTCTGCTGAACCTCTCCGGACCTTTGATCATTAAGTTTTTCAATTTGAATCAGTTTATTTTTAGGCACAGAACACCGTACTATTCCACATTTGAAGATATTTCCTCATATCAGCTTTTTTGAAGCAAACAATAGCAACGAAATCCCGAAAAGACCTAGACAGAATAATTTTGAACCTGGTTTGTCTACTGATTGACCAAATCCAACTAATTTGTGTGTGGATCGCACCTCTCTGGATGAAATTCGCTTCTAGACAAGAAGGATAGAATGAGTTATTGCTTTAAGCTTACTGAAGACTCCTGGACAGCCCACGATCGGTTTCGCACTTCTTAGATCACACCATGTAGGTGTAGTCCTCGAGTTTCCTTCAAGAACCCAAATGAGTACCAAATTCACTCACTCCCTTGCACACCGGTTTGATTTTAACGAAATCCCAGCTAAAGAATACCGAGCCAACTGAAACGTGAGGAGGCCTTCGTGCAGCACATTCAGTTGAGGGGGAACATCATAAACGAGAGAGTTATCTTGGATTCAAGTGAATATACTGTGGAAAGCAAAATCACCTGCAAATGAGTGTATTTTGCAACGGATAAAAATATCTCCAAAAGCTGTTTGCAATTCACTGCTTCATCTAGGTGCCTACTGCCCATTGTCGACCTAAACGCATATCCGTTGCTAAGTCTGAATGGAATGAACTAATTAAATATGCACGTCATTAAAAGACCAGTATAAACATTCACACCTTTTTGAAGTACGGCAGTTGTGCAACAAGCGGAGCTCTTCTGATTTGTCATATCGAGGCGGCGTCCCGTTGAATATTTGGTTCTTGCATAAGTGTTCCGATATCCGTAGTATGCCCACAGAATGCAAGGTCCTGGAACTAACGAGCCAAACAGTCATATATCAACCGTAGTGTTTTGCAAATCAGCTCCACTAGCTAGGTCATTTAGGTTGACCTGAAAATCAAAGTTGCCCGGTTTATCTTCAACATAACACGCCGGCGTAAAAGTGGTGAATTCTTCGTGAATTGAGTGTTTGATCTCGGAACACTGTGAGCACGAGGAGACATCTAACTCTAGTAGAACCTTTGAAGGTTTGAGAATTCCGGAGAGGTAGTACATGTCTAGTCAGCGACACCTGGTGATAAGGAATCCGGTTTGTCCATAAGTGAACATAATCAGTAGGACTTAACCCGCTCTTACCAACTCTTGTTCGTCTATCCTCCAACTCCAAAACTTGCAGTCTGCTTGACCCGCGGCAATCACAAAGCAGTCTACATAGTCTTGTTCACGCTGATCAGGACTGATGAGTGCTCTATACATGCCATCCTCGTTTCCAAAGGATTTAACAGGGTGCATATAATTTATGACACACAGATGTTGACAGGATTTAGGAATTTATTTTACAACCTACCGAATTTCTTGACCTATTCAAACCAGTCGAATCAGTAGTGTACTTAACTGTCTTACGCATAAAAGAGCAAACAACATTCTTTGGGGCTTTATTCGAAAACTTCTCCAGTTCTCTTGTGATCTGACAGGTAATCTCATTCGTATTTTGCTATGAATTTTTTATCTGATATAGCCTCATGATAAGTAGTCAGGTAGCCACAATATGAGGTTCTTACCAATCAGTCTGTCCTTCCGCCCACAATGATACCTTAACTTGAGTAAGCAATATCAAGGGGCTGTCGGGCACTCAACGCATAATGTAAAGTAGAACCAGACGGAGTCGCATCAACTCAGCGGCGTGTTTTAGCCTGTGGTATTACATAGGACAGAAGTGTATAGTGAGTACATTATTCACAAAAGTACGGGCTAATACTCTTCACCAAGGACACCTGTCCACGCCGAAACCCTGAGACTGAACCGGATACGACATTCTGAGGACCTGTTTTCTCTGGCTTCCAGGAGATTCGTCCAGTTATCATTCTGCCCATAAAAAAGTGATTCTGTCACCAGAAAAATAGTTCCTGCCTACTTATTTGTGTTAAATTCAGTTTGCCCCAGCGTTTGTCAACAGCAGCAGGGCATGCGATTCATGCATAAGTCGGCATTCTGGTTGGTCAGTTGTGTACAAGCCAGGAAGTGCGCGCACTCGAATTGCATTTGCGCACAAGCCAGGTGAAGAACGATCTAAATGTTTAATGCGCACAAATTAAGGAAAGATGGATGGTTCAAGCAAGCGATAAAGTGAACCAAAACAATTTGGAGAATTTATTCCAGGAAGTATCCACCTACTCCGCGTGGGCTTTGTACAATTTGACATTTATCAAGTGACTAAGTTAACTTAACATTGCAAAACGTTCCTATGTACCTTAGAATGCTCTTCATGGATCTAAGACTACTCATACCACTTCTTTTAATGAAAGTTTAGCATGAAACCGACATTTTTGTTTTCGGATATCAAGAAATAAACTTAACCACACACACAAGACTTTCCGCAATCAGACCTTTCAGTAGCTTTCATCTTAGTTAATCATATTTTTGTGCTGTTGATGACTATCAACAAACCGTATATTGTCTTGTGGAGAAACCTGCCTTAGAAATTATATAATTTCTAAAAAATAACATTGAGTTTATTTCTGGTGCTATACATCTTGAGTGTTTTACAGTTGTCTTCTCAAGAACAGGCGAGAGCGTCAAAGCTGAAAAGAGTAAACAACTGGCCTAGACTCCGTCATTTAGGCACTGACGGGAGAATGCAGAAAAGAGGTGGGGTAACGAACCCTTATTCGAACAGTGGACTGGGGCACAGGCCATTCGAACGCACATGCTTACCCAACGCAAACAGCCAGCCGTAGCGCAATGTTTGTGGAAACTTTAGCTGAGCTGCTGGGCCTCTTTGGACCAATCATATGTTCGTGTTTGGCTTGTTCATGGATCGCATGCATAAGCCGCCAAAAGCCGGTCAGTTGTGCACAAGCCAGGGTGGTGGTCACTGCTCAGTGCACCCAGAGTGGCAAGGTGACCAGAACATCAACCGAGTATTATGACGAAATGAGACCACGTTAGTTGTATATAGTCAACTCAGCCCCTTCTTCCTGGTAAAAGACTCCCTGACACATCACGACCGAAACCTCCACCAACAACAGCATTGATGAAGAACCAGTCATACATCTGTCTCCCGAAAATTATATGAACGAAGAATACTCCATTTACCCGACGAAGAAGCACCTTTTAAAACAGGTATATAATGATGGAGGGCGACAGATCTCCGCAGAGTTAAAATGTCGGTAGGGGGCTACGATATTTGCCCAGTGCTGCTCGAAAATCTTCAGTCACAGTCAAACATCTTTCATCCCCTATCTACCATAACTTGCGCCATTACGAAAGTTCGACGTGAATACGAAGCTATGTGAAAATCTAGAATGGGTATCGCATCAAAGAACGCCTAATCGATTCAGCTTTTTTTCTTTACTCGGATAATGTAAGTAGCTCATATTCGGTTCATGTTGCTTCGCTACCACAGGCAATTCATTCAAAATTGTACCTCAAAAAGCGAGGAACTGAAGTCTTCATGCGTTTTAGGCGAATTTCACCAGGCAAATTATACAGGTGAGTAGAGAACGACCAAAATGCAGCATGTGGGCTTATAAACCATGGTGAACTGGAAAATCGAATGGTTAAGCTGGACGTACAGTTCCAAAAACAGAAAAACGCAAATCCAACAAAGTTCCGTAAATATTCATGGATCAAAAACCTCACCGTTCATGTGGAATGCAAGAAAGATTTCACACAGGAAACCCGGTACTTCCGCACCCCGCGGAACGTCATTTCAGGATGATGCGAAAATAGCAAGATAATTACAAGCACACCTCATTCGGTAAGTCATCATCCCATTGAATCAGCAACATGAAGACAGATTTAAATCTTTCGCTAAAACAAGCTGTTAGCACGAATTTTAGGAAAATGTTGATGGTCTAAGGTAAAGACACTAATGAATATCAGCTGTCCCCGGAAGCTCAACGGTTTTCGGGTTGGTTTTGGTGGATTACAAGGGTCGACGCTTCGCATAGATTTGATCTGTCCGAAGTGAGTTGCGGTCAATTATCGCAAGCACTCATTGGTACCGTAGGCGTAAAGTCACGGTCGTGTGCGTCTACTACATGCTTACGGTTGATTTTCCTATACAAGACCGTCCTCCTCAAAGTAGGCTAGTTCACCCAAAATAGTTAAAACGTACAACACTTCAGATACTTCCTGGAGGTTACTACCGTCTTTTTGTGCACATAAAAAGCACAATTTTATCTTTAGGACGATGCGGGCTGATTCTGTGTCAGTTATTCACTTGAAGCGGTTTGTCTTGGGTATCCGGGGTCATCCAAACAGCAGATTTGAGGCCAAAGTGGTCACTCGTTACCGTCACCAAATAACGTGCAGTTAACGTTTATTGCGGTCAAATGGACTTTCTAAAAAGGTCCTGTCTCAAACAGTAAAGCATAGTTGTGAGTGGATCCGTACTCGGTCGCACTAACCTTGTAAAGCTGTCAAGTACTGGGGTTCAGTTTATTTAGAATTTGTCTCTTAGAGCAACCTATCGTAGGCTTTGCATTTGCTGTCACATTTATGTGGTAGGTTAAACATTATGATGACCAAAACTATGTTTGAATGACAGGGTTAACCATATTGCCAAAGTGATCTGCGGTTGAACCACCCGCTCCTAAGAGATTTTCGGCCTAAAAAGGACTGAAATAATACAAAAAATGGTACCGAACTGAATCCTTCTGCCGTGTGCGCACTACTGTGTGAGAAGGCTCTAACAGAATGAAAGGTCAGTGCATAAAATTTCTGCTAATATCCAAACCATTCTTCATTTCAATCCTGAGACTGAAAAACGGTACAAGAATAGGTGCAGGAAACTCATCATGATGACTTCTCATCAACTAGTCATTTGGTGGATGCAAATTTCTTCAGATTTGGACCATCACTTACGATCGAGTGATTGACAAACTGTCTGAATATCTTTGTTTGTCAACGAAGCTTGGAACGAGCACAGTTTGGTGACCGGTTTTTGCACTTGCCGGCTCAGGTTGTCGATCTTTCGGGATAGTAAGCTAGCGGCTGTGGGTGGCTTGCAATGTGCTTACTATCTGATGAATATGCGACTGAGAGAAGGACACACACCGATGCGATAGCAAGTGGAGAACAAGAGGGCTACATAAGGTAGTTACTCTTTATCCCGTAAAAGATTAGTGGAACAAGAGAATGGATTCATTGTCTTTTAACAAGTGGTATTATATGTCTCTGCCTCCACCGAACTTCTGTGGTGAAACCCTAATGAGTTTGTAACGACAGACCTGATATTGTAAGAGCATTTTCAAGACTGTGTACCAGACAACTTATTTCGCCAAGTTCGTTCGGCTGTTTGCAGTTCGAGTAAGGTCCAGGTGGTATTTTCCCACCTGACCGGTTGATAGAAGCCGGGACTTTCACAAACTTTAGTACTACCGTTGTTCTATGGAAGAAAAGACGCTTGGATCCAAGACAACTCGATTTTTGTAGCTGGGTTGGTCATGTGTTGAGAGGAGCTAAGAAGCGAAAACCCAAATTATTATATTTGGCTAGCATTCAGATTATATGAGCTGAATGTCCATCTTCTGAAATGAATATACGCCTCCGTCGATGAATTCACCCTTACGAACAAGGGATACTTAAAGTCCATAAAAGTGGTCATCATATGAATGACGAGTTTGACATCTTCGAAACGACTTTTCTTCAGGAGTCTATATCATTTTGGAGCTTGCTTTTTACGTGTGAATATAAAATTATCACAATATACGTGAAGAATCGACTGAAACAGACAATCACAGACGAAAGAATTGGCTTGTTTCAGTTGGGTAGCCTCTCAAAACCAAATTCATGCGCAAATGAGAGTAGTTGTCAAACTCTGTCCAGTTTGGGTTCAAGTAGAACGGAAACTCTGGGACTGCACCTACCTGATGAGCCCCAAGAAGGGCGAAACCGGTCGCGGGCTATTGGAAAGTTTCCAGTCACTGTATAAGTAATGTGTTACGTCTAGACAACAAGGATAGGTTTTGTTTCATAATATCTGAGAAAATTCTAAAATAGTTGCAACGGTAACGCATAAGACCATGCGCAAACTATTTTTAATAGAGGTATTAGAATTTGACTCGGAAATTGAATAGAACCAGCTTTGGTCAGCATAAGACACCGTGTTTTTCAAAGCCAGATAGTGAAGACGCGATAACTGATAGCATGCTGAGTGGACATAAGCTTGGAGAAACAGCTTGTGTCACTTTCCTGGATGTGGAAAATAATAGGAATAATGATAACCCTAAATTTGTGGTGAACAAGGCACCTAAAGTTAGCTAACAGTAAATGTTGGAAGAGAATGAAGGGCGGAAACGCATCGCCCGCAGCCACGTGTTGTAGAATTGCACCGAAAAATTGACAAGGTATTGGCAAGATATTTTCCTCCACAGTTATAACGTTGTTTTTTCAAAGACATATTTCAGATTCTTTTTCTAGAGTGTTTTTCTCCACCACCAAAGGACTGGACTTTATGGTGTGCGATTGTCTGAGTACCTGAGTAATCCTCACTGGGTGATGCCCACGCAAAATTCCACCAGACTGGTCAGTGGATACACGTCTGACACAGTCTCCTGATCTTCCAGTTTGGAGACCCGCATAAACATGGCAATTCGTTCCTTAAAATGCGGTAGTCTTGCGACCTAAACCACCGCCGTCCGGTTTTACTCTTAGCCATAGGTTTCGGTTGAGGATCCGAATGGTCCTCCTGTCTAGGTTGGGGATACAAGGCCTTGTCTCAGACTGTATGGACTTCACAAACAAGACTACTTGCATGCCACACTGACCATCATATTTTAACGTCAGCTGGGCCGCCTCACTTACTGTATACAGCAGGACGCACAGGTTAAATCATGCCTCTCGTTTGCTTTTTTCATCTCCTAACTGTTTCCCACGTCATTGTAAATAAAGAGTAATGATAAAGATTTTCAGAGGTACTTCCTCATTATCAATCTGAAATCTCCGGTTTCATTACTCTTGAGTAAATCTATATGTGTTTTCATTACCTGTATATGTCGTTGCACCTGGTTTCACGCATGCGTTAGCTACAGACGAGGTAAATCATTGTTGATGGCTAGAGTCACTTTTTCCCACATGCCTCTTATCGTATGGCTGTGGTTCGAAGCAGACTATCGATACTGTCGGATATATACACTTGACTGGATTTCACGGATTGGTATCCATTAAACTCAGAAATTCCACAAATTCCGGTTTACTGCCAGACCCTCTCAGTGATACCAAAAACTTCACGTGACCTGTCCCGCCATCAGCAGTGTGAAATTGTTGATCAAACGGTCGGTTCCATTTGCACCCACCTGATGACACCCAACAAGACTGAAAGGCCTGGTGCAGAATCCGACCACATCCTTCCTATCGGCAGTACGCGCATCATATTCATTCGTTTTGTGATACTACTCCATTTGAGTAGGTCTGCAAGGCATCTTTTGACCAATCAGTTGTTCCGGTTTTTGCTTAGCTCTTAGTTGGCTCTGCATATATGCTCAACAGCCTTACCATTATCAGTGTCATTGTTTTGAGCAAGAATGCTTTGGTACTTCCGGAATAAAAGAGATGAGTCAGTCAGACGTGTGTATGCAAATGGCCTACAAACGGTTGATCCCGTAACGTTAGAACCGTTAAATAAATATGCGGATAATAGGATTATTTCTTCCAGCTACACTTGGTGGAACTTTATATTCTTGAATTTGTATGAACAGTTTCATTTTGTCTCCAACTTTACATTCTTGTCACTTTCATTCCTATATCTTTTTGCTCAAGGAGCCATCAGTGCCTTTGCTTACGTTGTGCCATTTGTGTTTGCCGTGTTCATAGCTATGCTAAAGGAAGGCATTTACGATATTTTCCGACACATTGGAGACAAACGGGTGAACAATAAACGCTTCAGTGTTTTAGAGTTTGATATGATTAACAATCGGCTCGTCTGGACGGAACGAACTTCCTCCTCGTTGCGAGTTGGTCAGATCGTTCGCTGTGTCGCCGATCAGGAAATTCCGTGCGATCTTGTTCTGCTTGCATCTGATGGCTGTAAAAGGGAGGTTCGCTTAACTACGGCAAATTTGGATGGCGAAACTTCCGTAAAGACGCATTATGCTCTGAAGAAAACTTTTAAAAATTATGGAAAAATCTTGTCAATGTTTCCTAACGACATGAAATTAGACGTCGTTACTCAGTTCAAACCATTGCTAATAGAAGTCACATATGAGGCCCCAAACGCCGACTTTCATCGTTTTGAAGGAAATCTGATCACGTCGACATCCAACAGGGCCGAAAATTCGATACCCATATTGGTCGAAAACCTGGCTTTCCGAGGTGCGGTTCTACACAGCACTGGTTGCATTCTAGGACTTGTCGTCTATACCGGGGTTGATACCAAATTGTCAATGAATTCCAAAAAGCGCGGTCGGAAATACAGTTCCAGGGAAGACAAGTTAAATTTTGTGCTCTTGTTGTTCTTGGTCACATCCATTTTGTTATGCGTGATGGGTACCATCCTGGCGACCGTGGGGAACACACAAGGAACAAATTTTCCGTGGTTTGTCTCTACTCGCCTGCCCACACGATTTTCCTACGTGCGAATATTGATATCGTTTGCGTTCATAGCAAACTTTTTGGTCCCCGTCTCACTCATAATTACAATTGAGTTGCAAATGCTCATGAACTCCTACCTAATCACACATGATCCTGAATTTTTTGACCCTCAGAGAGGACTGGGGGGCTCGGCCAACTCAGTGCACTTGGCTGATGAACTGGGTCAAATTGAGTTTCTTTTCAGTGACAAAACTGGAACCTTGACATTGAATCAAATGGTCTTCAAGGCGTGCAGTATTTTGTCCGATGATGGTATATACTTGTTTGACGGCAACCACGTCCGCCATCTGAATATTGAATCAGGACAACCGGGTATAAAAGTGACTGAGATGCAACAGTCCAATGTTTGGGGAGTTGGCAGCGCACTTCCAGTCCACCTGATGGAGTTTCTCACGGTTGTAGCTCTTTGTCATACGGTAGAAACTCGACCAGACATAAGTGGGGAGAGCGCGAAATTTGAGGTAAGTCCATGACATTAAATATAGTTATTTTGTAGAAAGTGACAATTGTCTGATTAGAGCAACAGCTCTGTAAGTGTCTCCCGAAATATGTAGTCATTTTGACTACTCTGATGATCATAAGGTTTGGGGCTGAAACACCGATATAGATAAAAATTGACAACTTTAAAAAGACATCAATTCTAAACGCCGGAATCTCCATGATTGAGCATAATCACAGGCAGAATGACCAGTAGGTTAGAAAATCCCTTATTGTTAACCTCATTCAACCGGGCACAGCTGAAGCGCTTGATTTAGCTGCGATTCAGGTGACCAACTCAACGGCCTGATGAGAACTTTTTTGTTATTTTCGACAGTGCGTTGGATGCCTTCAGAAAGACTAGTTCCGACAGCAGGTTTCGCTTTTGTTCCACTTATCCAGTTCCTACGAACCTACTTGGTGACTGCAATCACATGAAAAATGAAAGGATATGGGTCATTCAGATAGGTCAGGTGAAAGGAAAAACGTGCTCCGAAAAATATATCCTAATGGAAGGCGGTTGTCAGCAACTCTGTTCAGTTAGTTAGTTAGGAAACATACGGCCTAAGTATGTATAGCCCACTGAAGCTGAGCTGCCTTGAATGCGTCAAGCATGTAGACAAGTTGTGCATCCAACATGTGCCGTGCAAGCCAATGGAGTCAAAATATCGATCAGGTTGATGACCAGACGAATGGCGTCAAGCTTGATCTCCCTTGACCAGCCTATGGAAACTTTGCTCAAGCGTGTGCATCAGCATCACAAGTAAGCCTGTCTTGCAGCTGATTTGGGACGTGAATATATGCGTGTCTGGTATTTAATCGTCGTCCACTGTGAGTGACTCGTTTTCTGGTCATCCAAAGTACACAGGGGCCTAATTCCTAATATACCATTTAGGCGTATTCCCCTATGGAAACCGCAGATGCTCAGGTCATACACACTGACATCCTGCTGCAAATCGGCGACAAATTAAGAACTACTCGTTTGTAATATGACAAATTTGAGAAAGGATGTTCCGCTCATCACCACACATTATAGCTACACTTTAAAATCTCTAAATTAAACGAAACTGTAGATTTTATAGATCTGCTGAAGAAATGCAGCATTTTTTCCTTTACAGAACACACCGATTAGAGGGTGGCCAAATTTTTTTCGACAATCCACTACATTTTCGTCCTTCCTAAGTTTTTCAGCAGTTGGCCACAGTTCTCAGGTTTTTATCAACATTTTGTTCTACTTGAACACCAAACTGTACACACTCTGTGAAGTGCAGCACTTCCAAGAAGCACATCATAAACCAGTGATATGGTTGAGTCGGTCGTTAACACCAGTAAAATTTACATATATGAGTATTTTGTCTAATTTGGCACCGCTTCACGGCCGTGGGGCACGGGATATATTAGAAGGGGGTTATCTTTAAGGGGGTTCTACGAACTTCTCTTCTGGGTGACCAATTTCATTTGGTGACGAGTGTGAATTTCAAAATTAATGTAGCAACAGTTCCAGGAGGCAACCGTATCAAGCGGCTCGTTTGCTCTCTCAAATGCTTTCCCTATAGACCAGACACTACTTATGGTAATCCTGAAGACAACCAAAAATAAAACAGTGTATCTATTTTTCCCATATGATTTAAGTCAGGAATGTTTCACGAGAGATCCCTGAGAATGTATACTATTTACGTCTAACATGACAAGTCATACAAATCCACGTAATTCTGGGTGCTGTGCTTAATGTATCACACACGATTCGCCTTATGAAAGTTGCAAATAGTATGTTTGACCTATCGTGCAAGCTGCAGGACAGTGTGCACATTGTGCGACCTATGGTCTGTGTAAATCGACATGTTATCACCTGACCTCACCATCGCCTCTCTCTTAAAGAGTGGCTGAGGGCACAGAAAAGCACCTGATGCGCTCCGTGTGACAACGATCAACTACAAATCGATCTAAAACCCGGAACACACCGGTTGCAAAGCATCCACAGACGACAGGTCATTCTGTTGATCCCAGAATATAGTTCAGTATTATGTTACGCAATGAAACACCCCGGATGCTAGCATTTCGCGAATCAAATGTAGAAGAGGTCAGAGGGGTGCAGAATGCATTGGTTCAGGAATTCTGTCAATAATGGCACCAATCTTTGACCGCCTTTTGTTCTACCTGAATGGTTCACGTGTTTTATTACTGCCGTTGGTAGGCCCCAAACGCATACATGTATGTTCTGTGTGAACAGTCAATCTCTGGAATGCTCACTTCCCACGATCCTGACAAAACGGCTTGAAGAAAGTCCGTGTTTGACATTCACATTTTGGTTTATAAGACTTGATTTTCTTACTCGAAGGATATGTGGTGCATGATTGAGTTTCTGTGGGAAGTTTCAGCTCACTTGGGCAGTCAAATGTGAGCGAAATAGGACTGATATTTCCCAGACAGTGCTGGTGTTAAATCCGCAAGGCAGCTTTGATTTCCTTCGGGAAGATACTGGCTTGGTCCCATTTGCATCCACATCACAGTGGCTCAAACAACAGTCCTTGTGATCTGGTGCAGAATCGGTGCTTGGCGTACGCTACAAAGATGGATCTAGTTGCAGTGAAGTCATCTATTTTCTAATTTATCCCTAAATTTAGGCTACATCTCCGGACGAGAAGGCGCTGGTTGAAAAAGCTGCAAGGCTTGGTGTTTCACTGATTTCTAGTAAACCACATCCGAACATCCAAGGTGGGCGTCTTTTGGTGCTACAGAGGCAACTAAAGCAGGATGTCGATGATAGGGGTTCATATCGCGGCACCGGGACAACCACTGAAGAGTATATTGTCGACACTACTTTGGAGTTTGATCCAATCCGCAAGCAAATGACGGTGATGGTCCAACACCCAGATGGGACATTTCATATTCACAGCAAAGGTGCTGAAACTGCGATCCTGGAAAAAAGGGTGAGTTTTTAAATCAGAACAAAGCATGAATTTTTCTACTCACAGTTGACTGGGACGAGTTAGGCCTTCACTCAGCTATATGGAACACTGTATCGTAATTTAGTGAACAAAACAGTCATTTTGCTGCACACGAATAGAAGGTGAAGTGAACACCGAATAGCTCTTCCGCTAATTCTTGCAGTAGAAGCCGCTTCCCCGATGACTCTACTTTGACATTACGCCCAGTCATATTCTAGTATGAGACCCCCAAAGAGAAGACCATTTTGTATCAGGTGTTATCCTTCTCTAAAATAGTTCCTTGAAAAGACTGTTTTAGAAAACACGGTAGAATAAAATGTTCATGCCAGCATGTCACTAAATTGCAAAATCTACCATATTTGCGCAGCCTGCAGCTCATTTTGCCATCACTTCCAATGAATAAAACAACTTCCCACGGACACTGTGAAGGAGTTTGTGCGCTGATTTGGACCAGAGTTGTCGGAAAAAGGCCAGGGTCACTTGCACTATTCAACATGGCCAAAGCTAACCTATTTCCAAAGATGATAATTAGTTTCCCCTCGTGGTCGTTCTGAGCTGCGTAGTTTTTATTGGACCAAAAACACTTTGGTCTTACAAAATTTAGGCGTACCGGAATTCTTTGTGGGAAATCCTCCATCCGTTCCACTTGTGTTTGTTGAAACTACAGAACTGTGCGTCTACACGACGCTTCTTTTACTGAGGCTTTGTGATAGTTAGGAAGACAAGTTTTATTGGGATATAGTTGTCAAAATTTTACGGTTGTTTGGAGGAGTGTGTCATGCCTCCGTACTAGATTTCGTTCATCCTGTTGGAGTCAGTTTCCTTTTTTCCTGACTAGGCAAGCAGTCGCTCCACGATCCAGCTCCACTCAAAAGCTTTGGAACAGGTGAATGAATTCGGTCTCAGTGGTCTTCGAACTCTGGTGTATGCAACAAAGCGGATCACTCGGGACGAGTATCACTCACTCCTACGAGAACGTAAGCAGGCAATGGAACAGTTTGGAGAGGCTAGAGTTCGGGCGCTGAAAGCAAGCAACGACAAAATTGAATCTGGTCTGGAACTCTTAGCCGTTACTGGGGTGGAAGACACACTACAGCCTGGCGTGAATGAGTGCCTGCAGAGCTTAAAAACAGCCGGTATAAAGGTGAGTGCAAAACTAATTTCTTTAAAGATCAAATGACCTGACCCAAAATTGTGACGCACTTGGGAACACCCTAAGTACGTTAAATAGCTTTGCGTTGCTGCCCCCCGGATTTACGGAATTTGCAGGCCTAGGTTGTTCGGACTGCTGGCTGCATGCGCGTAATCTGTGAACTACAACCTGTTCGTGCGAAATCTAATGTGACTGCGCGTCGATGTCTTCGAAATCAACGGATTGAGAAGGTTTGTCAATGCGATTGTGTTAGCTGTGATGCGAAACAATGCTTGACGAAAATTTTTGCACTAATGAGGCTGCCGTTAGTTCCTGTGACAGGATGTTTATCAGCGGTGAAATCATCCAGTTGCGATAATTGCCCTTCTATAATCGCTTTGATCGTACCCACCACAGCAGATACCTGGGACTCGGAAACTTTATTCGGATTCGCCGCATCAGTAATAAGAAAACGAGGGACAGTATCTCATCCCCAACAACTGGTCAGTAGGTCTGTTTCGATAGAATGACGAACCTCGTTATCTCCCACCCTGTTGCAGACAAAAACAATGGATAATTGGGTGTTGAAATGTTCAGCTATTTCCCCACAGTCAGTCTGACTGTTATAGGTATGATTCATTGGGAAATAATCCGGAATATTTGAGTCTACTGGAAAGAAGACGAGCGAGAAAAGTTACGAAACCTAGGCGACAACATCATCACCTTTATTGACTACACACTGAACTTCAATGCTGTTGTATTTGACATCACATGACCGTAGTAAAAAAATTTTCCGTTATTTTGCAACAAATATGTAAGGATTTTTATCGTTGTCCCAAGAATGCACTGAAAAGCAGTGCTAATGAGGATGCGGTCGTTTCTGACCATAACGAACTTTAGCACCTAAATATGTTGTACAAATAGAGACTTTTTCAAATGTATGACAAATTGGTGATTCTTTTAAAATGTGAGTACTCTAAAAGACCAAATTTAGGGTGTAAGATGTCTTGAGCGCCGACAATTAGACCGCAACACGACAGTCACACCGACGATATTAAACTAAGCAGCATAAAGAAGCGGACGTTTTGATTGCGGTTCACAAGTTCACATCACTTGTCAGGGACAGATTAATTATCCAGTTCAGTCAGTGTGACGACAGAAGAGCATGCGATGTCATCCGGGCGCATAAAATCGATCAATATTAAGCGAGAAGTAAGGGAAACTATGTGAAATCTGCTATCACTGTGATCCAGGTCAGAAAGATTCCACTGCGAATGTAACGGCTGAATGAAGTTACAAGGCATGGTTACAAAAATATAGAAACTCGACTGCCTGCTGAAAAAATACGTTAATCAGAAGTTGAATCTGTGCACATAAAGGAGAATTGAATCGATGTATTGCAACTGCCACAGCAGTATTTAGAAACCCTCGTTGAGTCCACAGTGTGACCATAGTCAATAAAATTAGTTCAGCTGTAGCAACCTTTTGACGCCTAGTTGCCATGCCACCCGAAGGAAGCAAGAGGACTGAGATCGCAAGTTTGCTGAAGCCTACACAGGAGCAGTCAAGATGCCGGAGCTGGGTTCCAACCACGGACCTTTTGGTCCGTAAGTTCGCGCCTTGACCATTGAACTATCTCGAGCTCCCATAGTCTACAAGATGTCTAGTGATAGCGAATTCGGGAGAGCATGACTGTGCTGAGGCATGTGCTTCCCTCTTCATGTCCCATGGTTCCTTGGTGGATCTCCAGACATACCTAGCCCCGCGAACACAGTCGAATTGATAAATCAGATTGGATTTTCCCGGCAAGGTAAATGTGCTCTTTTAGGGTGGGGTTCGAATGCAGATAGCTTGTTGAAAAAGGACTAGTTCAGCCAGATTATGGGTACGTTTGATTGCTGCAAATGGACAGCGCTAAGTTATTCACAACAAGTCATGTTGCTTGAAAGGCAATTGGTCTAGCCACTCACGCTCTCCCTCACAAGTGACATGAGTTTTTGACGCTTTGCCAATACACTCGTTTTTTTATGACGGCTTAGCTTAAAATGGTAAAAGTAACTGTTTAGCTGGAATTGGACTGTCTGGCACAAAGCACCTTACGCCCTAACGTTGGCGTCTTGCAATTAGTCATTTGATTCTGCAAATGAGGGGGAGCAGCCATTGCCTTGAGACTTACTGAATAAAAACTCCATCGATCAGCTGCAGTCAGTCCAGTTCGGCCCAGTGACAGGCTCGCATTTTCGATTCTCCAACATATTGAATGTTGAAGCATAAACAGGCTTTGATGATCAAACTCAATCCACACTACATGTGAAGACAGCAGTTGTAGCATATACACTGCTACACGATTAGAAGCATCCCCGGGACTATGGTCAACTTCGTGTTTTGACCAAACAAAACGTGATCACTTCACGGGCGATCTGTGGTAGATTGATTAGGCGGTACTCTACGAAGCGCCAAAGACTCGAATTTACTGTGAACTCTGTTTTCTTTGTCAGTGAGCTGCAAAACCCGACTAAAAGTTCAGTTCGTGGTTTGTGACATTTGAGGAGTGAGCTTATTCCCTGTAAAACATGACCACCTGTCTAAGACAACCACGTTTGTTTGTTTATCTTCACAGTCTTAATACGAAAGAAGAAATGTGCGTACTTGTGTGGGGATGAGGGGGGCTCAAAACCTATGTTTCATGTTACTGACTGACTGTTAAACAAATAAAGAAACTGGTTGGAGAATAAGAAGCAACCACATTGGGAAAAGAAAGATTCACAGTGTTTTATTCGAGCATGCTGAACACGGGAAAATGCGGAACTAGCTTATCGACAACGCGAAAGCTCAAGCGCGGCAAAACGAAACGTTTGTGAGTTGGTCATTGATCACTAACGAAATCCAGTAACGGAAGTCGGGATTACCAAAGTGGACACTGGCTAAGCAAAACACTAAGAGTTTGAATCTAATATGAGTGCTAGTTTTATCGGTTGCATACCAAAAGCTTGTTTTAAGAGTGCAGTTTGTGGTTCGTGACATTTGCAGAGCAAGCTTACACCTGCGAACAGCACGACGTGCATCAAGGACCAGAATAATCCTTACTGTCCTAATCAGGTCGATGGTGGGTTTTAACGCCGTCTTGTAGCCGTATAGTAGCTGCGCACATAACTATTTTTGACAGCCAGGAGATTCCTAAAAACAATGTAGTCTTATACGTTCACTTGACACCAAAGAGGTCGCGCAAGCGGGACCAAAATGAGCACGACAGATCGGTTCGAAAGAACGTACTCCGTCATGTACTGTGCGTACTTTTCAGGGTCAAGGTCACAAAATGATCCACATTCAGCCTCTGATGGTTCCGTCGGGCCGAGCAAGCGACCAGAAGGGAAGAATTTGTAGCAAAAATTGAGCTGTTGTTAGATTCTGTGCATTTTCTCCACCACGGTTCCAGCTTTTTCCAGCAAATTTGTGAGTTAATTGACATAACATACGGTTTCGACAGATTTTTGTGTATGGACCACTGTCAAGCGAGATATCCAAAAAATTTAACACAAGTGAGTCTCTCCTGACTTGCATGAAACAGGTTTGAAGTTCTGCATCGGTGATAAGATTTGGGACACTTTACACTTGATTTCATCTCCTAAACTTATGGACGTCTGATCAGCTAGTGTGAACGCGTCGGTAAATTTTATCTTTGTTTATAATGGGAACACTGATGCTACCTATCTCGTGTTAGGAGAAACGTCATACGTGATTACAAATAAGACAATGTGCTCCCATTTTTAGGTTTGGGTACTGACTGGAGACAAGGAAGAGACGGCAGTCACAGTAAGCCAGGCAGCTGGACACTTTGCCGAATCAATGACGCTGCTTCGCATAACCGGCTGCCGGGAATTCAACGAAGCAGCTGAACTAGTGTTCAAAAGCCTACGTGAGGTTGACACCGAATATGAGCAGCGTTATGTGATGGCCAAAAGTCCACTGAGTCCCACATTGGACGAAATCGATGAGGTGGTTTACACAGTGGCAGAACAAGAAATCGAAGAATACATTTCGAACGAGACACAGCGTGACCAGAGCAATTTGAAGAGAAGTGTGAGGAAAATACAAGCCTTTCGGGACAAGCTGTTTGCATACACTAGTGGAAGCAATAACCCCCGTGTGCCAAAACGCAGGAGTCCTCTCAAAAGTGGGCCCGTGGATGAAGCATTTGGCTTGGTAGTCGATGGAGAAAGCCTAAAGCACGCACTGCATGCAAGTTTCACATTTTCAAAACCTTATTTTTCCTATAAGTGAATACTTCCATTAGCTCTCATTGTCGCTCTTTCACCGGGGACTGTCTTGAATAGGTACGTTTAAACACCCCACAGATGTTTCAAGTAAGGGAGCATGAGCCATGTGTTCACTGACATCTGATATCTCAAACGTCTTATAACCGATTCTTCAGGTACCGATTTGGTCGGCGGTGGTCAAGCAGTAGCCATTCAGCAGTGCTTGCCAATAGCCGAAGAAACAACTTTGACCGTGATGTACCGTAGCATTTCCAATAGGTACAGATCATATACTGATTCAAACGTGCCTCTCTCCTGAACGTAAATCCCAATGGAGGACAGGGAAAATCGATAGTGTCTGTGGTTTTACGCACTCCGATTTCCATGCATTAACTGACTTGGGTCTCATTCCAGGTGTCGAGCAGCTGGCTATTATCAGACACTTTTACTCGGAAAGACTTTTCGGGTGAGCATGCAGGCATGTGACCGAGTCACCAGCAAAGGAACAAGCGGATGCAGGCAACTCGGCTTAACCCGAAGAAGGTAACACTGTCAGGTATCTGTGGATAAAGGTTGAGTTTGAGCAAGTACTAGTTCATCCATGTACACTGTCACATGATCCCATCCTGCAGCTAAACGGATGGGGAACAGTCGAAGAAATTACACGGTTTCACCGAAATCCAACGTTCTAGTAAGCGGCAGGACTAGGAGACAAACATTGCACATTCGGAATATGGAAACCAAAGTATGGAAAATGCACGCACGACGAACGAGCCAATATTGATTGCTACCTGGGTGGGAGTTCCATCCCTATGTAAGCCGACTTGTCGTTTGCCTGAATGAACGGTTGGCCTGGTAATAAGCTTTTTCGGTAAGTTTGCGCCTCAACGTCAAAAACAAAATATTGCTAACCCACTGTTGATAGGTTACCAATAATTCTTCCCTGTTTACCTTCACCCTCCAGCCTTCATTAAGAATGGCTTTTCTGGATCTGTGCATGAACGTCACCGCTGTTCTTTGCTGTCGTGTGACACCTTTGCAGAAGGCCTCGATTGTACAACTAGTTCAGCTAGGACTGGGTGGATCAAATCACGGAACTGGTCCTGTTACCGCCGCTGTAGGAGACGGGGGCAATGATGTATCCATGATATCGCAGGCCAATGTTGGAATTGGAATTTACGGAGAGGAAGGTAGAGAAGCGACGCGGGCTGCAGATTATGCCCTGCCGCAGTTTAGATGAGTTTAAAACAGGCTTTCAAGTTGCTTAATGATCACTTAAAGCTTCCTTGAAATGTAATTTTTTGGGTTTTAGAACCGTCTTATAGCCTGCTGTCCACACTAAGACAGCGTGATCACTTGGCCAACAGCTACCGGTGGAGATATTTTGTCAAGAATTACTTTCTCCATTGCAACTGGTGTTTGCACTCTGATGGTGCACCGGTTTGTGCCAACCTGTGCGTTATTTGTGCACACCCTCCATGAATCTGCAACGAAACAGCCGTAACTCGCCCTGGCCGAGACATTCTTTCAAACGTCCCCCGTTGGTCGGTTTTCTTGATCTGAAAGCTGCTTTTGACTCTGTCAATCGTCAGAAAGTTTAGCGGTGTCTGGTAGTCACATATGTATATTCTTGATTTACATTTCTTATGAAGTCATTGGATGCGAAATCCTGTGGGCGCGAAAGAGTATACGACAAGCTTTAGCCTGAGTTCATCAAGTCCAGTGGTCTAAGACATTTATCCTCAATTCTGTTATCGACGTGCGGCTTGAAACTTCTCTGGCTGCTTCTAAAGCCTTCAGGATAGAAACGCTCCCCGGGTACTCCCGGAGTACTCAGACGATAATGCTTTCCTTGTTTTGGATCCTTTAAAGATGCAACCCATTTTAAATAACCTAAATAACTCTGCCGCACGGTTTGGTAAGCGCTTCACAACTGCAAATTGTAAAGTCTTGCCAACTCGGCTGGATCAGACCCAAACCCCATGCTTGCAGACGAGTCGGTCGGCGTGTTAGGAAAATTCACATGGATCGCTGTATAAGTCCCGATGAACGGGCTGGAGACAAGAATACTTCTCGAGTTGCGAAAGCCAGGGCAACTTTTTCCAATCTTTGACACCTATGGCGTCGGAAGAGACATCAGTTTATCTGTCAAGGACATAGTATACACTAAGGCAGTGCCATCCATACTGGTTTATAGATCAGACACTTGGCCTCTATCCTCAGAGAGCCTAAGAAAGCTGTTAGTGTTCGACCATCGGTGTCTCCAAAACATTAGCGAACTCTGGCGGGAACATCGGCTTAGCAGTGTTGAGGTACGTCAGATGGTTTTAGGAAGAAGGAACTCTCCCATGATATTATATATATATATATATATATATATATATATATATATATTACTCATGCTTCATAAGTTACACGGGTTAGCACATGCCAGAGGACGGCCTGCGTCACAGAGCTTTTTTCGCCCAGCCCCATGCTGTGTGGAAGCAACCAAGAGGTAGGCATTTTATGACATGTCAACGAAGCATGAACTTGCTAACCATTCAACTCAGTCCGGTCGGCAATTTCCTCCTTCCTGAATGGCACCGCTGGACTGGCGGTCTGATGGAAAGTGCGAAAAACCACGGTCTGAAACTACATGAGGATAAACAAATTACAAAAAACCTGAACGTAATCCACCGGACAGCGGCAGACCGGTGCTTTGGCCCATTCCAAACAAAGCAAGGATGTGCATCACCCGGAGGATGATAGTCAGTCGCATCATATGTGTGTCACATGCAGCGACAAATCATGACTAACATTTGATCGGCGATAGCACTGAGTGATAAACGGAAGGAAAGTAATGATACAAAGAATTCAATAAATTAAGTAGTTCGGCCAGCATTCGTTCATTTCATGGATATGGATATACTCCGTGGTATTGTATTTGACAAGTATTCGTGACCAACGGCTTAAATGAGTATGGTTGTCGGATTCCTGTTATTGCTACTAAAGCCACCTGTTGCGCTCATCGAAGCTAGTGGATGTGGAAACGCTACCAGTTAATGGTAGAACTTTCCCGTAAACGATGAGCAATTACCCTCCATCAATGAACTCTGAAAACACCTCTATTCAGTTCCATCAGCTGACTCTGCACCCAACATTTACTAGCCGGTTCCCGGAGCATCCCTATGGATATTGTGCACTCTTGTTCACCTGTTAACCACGACAGGAGAGTTTTGGTCAATATTTCAGAGGGACTTTGGAGGTATCGGAATATTCGAGCAGGTGGTTGTACGTTTTTTTGGGATATTTTTATCTGCTGTTGTATCAAACGTGTTTCCTGTACTCAGCAGGCTTGAAATCGTTTTAGTTAGATGCTGGTATCGAAAATTATTGGTGAAACTTCCCGTCATCGATATAAGTTTCGAACAATTTCGAGCATTTTCGGTGGACGGTTCCTCCATTTTGCATAAACCTGTGAGGAGTCGGTGGTTGGAATTCAACAACCGGCATGCATCTCGTTTCGCATCATATGCTTTTTAGAATGTCTACTGTAAAATTGTAAACTCCCCGCCTCCTTCACAATAATCCTGACACATAACGACATTGTATGTTACGAAAAACTTACGCATGTACGCGAAGCATAGTCGTTTGTAAAACAATTTGATTTTCATGAGAGGTTCAAGTAAAACATCAATTTGACGGAACCTAGGGAACTGCGTATGCTTGATGGGTCCCAAGGAGGGCAAAACCGGTTGCTGGCTGTCGAAGAGTCTTCGGCAACCTTGTGAGTAGTTTCTTTCAAGAAACATTACGCATGTAACTCACGTTCTACGGGACAGCACCAAGCTAGTGAGTGAAATTCAATTTCTCTCATAAAGATTTTAACATCATTGGCTTCGTATATCTTTGTAAAGTTTGTTTTCCAATATATTGAATGTTTCTGTGCTTTCCATTGCTTCTTGGCATTAAGTTGTATTGTTTCTCCTATTCCATCCGAACTTCCTCCCGTACAGACATCTCCAGCGCCTCCTTTTCGTGCACGGGCACTGGTCCTATCACCGGATTAGCTACACAATGCTCCTATACTACTTCAAATGTGTCGCGTGGGTGACGCTCAACATAATATTCACTTTCTACTCTGGATTCTCTGCAAATAGTTGGCATTCCAGTCTGATATTTGCACTGTACACATTGACTTTGACGGCGGTACCAAATTTATTTTTCGGGATTTTCGAAAGGCACATTACCGCTGATCAACTGTTGGAGAATCCGAAATTTTATCGATCGGTAGGTATTATGGCCTTGTTGTGGGTTCGCTGGGTTGATTTAAGGCAGTGATAAACGGTGATGTATAGTCCATCGTTGATATAAGACCAACCCTTGTCTTTCAAAATCGGTAAGCGACGATGGAGCTTGAATGCGGTTGAGCTTGACAAAGTCAATTATCAAACATATCGATAATCCATATCAACAACAATCAATAGGGATATGGTTACGGTTTTCCACACGCAGAGGCTTTTTCAATCATATCACTCATTTTATCGCCTGTGATTTACGATGGTTCCTCAGCAACCTTTGATATTGTTGTGCACGTGACGAACAGCCATTTGGCTCCACGAGAGCATGAAGCCCGTCTGTGTTCGTTGCACTTTTGTACTGCATGCCTATGTACTGGCCACTGTGTGACTATTGGACCATGTGTCACACGCTGAAACATTCAACACGTCTCTATTACGCTGCCATCTGTACGAGGCTGCTTATAGTTTAGTGAGTGAGTAGTCGGAGAAATCGTTGTGCCAATGCTTTACATGGGGTTGCATTCAGTAGACGCCATTTTATTTCAACTGGGTTCGTACTTTATGGACAGCATAGTTATACTTGGATCCAACCAGCGGAAAGTCAGAATGAGGGACTAAATTAGTGCTTTTTCCGTATCCAGCAATTCCAAATTGCTGTTCTTTTCCGAAAACACCGGATACAGATAGCGAGGAATGTATTTTGCTGCCTTTTATTTCTGACGGTTTTATGTAGCAGGATACCCTAAGGTTCCCATTGTTGCCTCGGCTTTAGTTACTCCTTAACGCAGGGAAACATTTCAGTGTCTCTGACATAATAATAATATTAAGAACAAGAACATTAACGTACTGCTCGGTGCATAGCCACCATGCCACCGCAAGGAAGCAATGGGAATGAGATACTCCCAGGTTTCCCAAGGCTAGACGGGAGAGGTCAAGATGCAGTGGTTGGATTCGAACCAAGGTCCTTCCGGTTTCGCTAATTAACCACTGAGCTACCTCGACTTCATGCATAATACCGAAAACAAGTTTGAAGATAATGCGGAGCCTTCACTATCTGGATATGATTTAATGAAAATTCACTCACATTTTCGATGGAGATTCTGTCCTACAAGTTAAGCCAAACTATCCTGGATAGACGAGAAATACTACAGCTGTTTCCTCCTTATTGGTCAGTAGTACGCATCTCCCGAAACCCCGGGGGGTGTCAAACCCGCCACCTCCCGACTAGGAGTTCGAATACTTAACTATACTCAACTATACTTACTTAACTATTTGTCCACAAGTGGCTGGTCAGCATTTTGAATAACTCGTACGTAGACAGGATATCGCGCCGCTCATCCTTCAGTCACGGAATTTACATCACGTGGCCACGTCTTAAATGGCTCTTCGAGTGGTGAATTCTCGAATTGAAATTTCACGCGTCCTATGAAATTATTCTTCCTATTCCATCTGACCACGTGGTTTGGTTGCCTGGATTGAAAGATGAGTGCTGAAAGAGTGAGTTGACCTCCTGCGTTTATAAGAGGATGTTTGACGCTAATAGTAATTCCCTACTCTATTCGGTTCATCCTACTTCCTTCCATACCAGTAACAGCCGGTACACTACGTTGCCTGAGGCAGTACTAAGTTTTCAATTTATGTTCACTGTATTTACTCAGCGCGTGGGTAATTCTGCCTCTCCAACTCTTGATCAGATCTCCCGAAATGAAAATCTTCGTCTGTCATATCTTGTTCTATTCGTCTTGGATGGAATATGGCATGGTTTGGTGATATTCTACAGTGTCTCCCTGTTTCTTGCTGGTGGTGGTTATTTCTCCCAAGCCATTTTCATCGATTCAATGTCAAAGGGAAATTACTTCGACATCAGTCTTTGCGGTGGTAGTTCCATGGTCTACGTGATCGTAAGTGTCAATCTTCGGGTGATCTTCATGTCGCGGGACATAAATTGGCCTGTGGTTGGGGGCTTCATCTACACCCTGGTGTTCAACCTGGTGCTTATCATGGCCATACAGGTAAACAACTTTTTGGATAACCGTTGTTTTACATTGGTTTGTTCTTCAGGGCTAATCAGATACTCGTGCACTTGAATTTTTGAGCATTCGGTTCACGTACTAATGTGACAACAAACAAGGAACTACATTCTGTAGAAAAATACAAATCTTGATGGAAAATTTTATGCCGAATTACATGGCTGAACAACATACTTCCATCTCTACAGCTGAAGATAAACAAACACAAACTTTAGGACCTATTGCGTTTCACATCACGTGGTTCTAGATCACCATGCGCCGTGTGCTAGTGACTTATTTCAAAAATCCAACGCGAACCCGGATGTTTGACATTATGAAGAAGCCGTCAGTGATCTATATGCAGTTGTTCAAAGTAGCTTCATGTGCATTACTCGCGTGGTGGAATGCTACACATTGTTGATGTGCATGGTTTCAACAGCAGTATTCATGGGACGTACTCGATCTGGTGTCAGTATCGACTTTCACGAAGTATCTGTTGTTTTGACTTCTTGATGTATATAATAAAAAATGGTTGCATGGCCAGAGTATATGGTGGTTTTGATAGGCAGTGTACAATCGAAAAAGTCAGTGTGTGTTCACTGGAGATATGGGTTGCATCGATTGGAGCAAAATTTGATGTTCAATAACTTGTGAAATGCTGAAAACCTGTCCAAGGTTTGTTGCTCGCAAAAGGTTAGCTGGGCGATGAGTTTCTGATTCCGACTTGAGGAAGTGAGATCAGAGCTTCACCATACCATCCGTTGGGTTTAGACATGAGGGTTCGATCTTGTGGGTTCTTACCACTCTGTGAGAAATCTGTCTCTTCCCTCAGTGTTAAGTTCAAGGACCAAACTGATACTGATTTGCTGTTGTAATTGATTGTAACGCAGAGTGCATGCTGAGAAGCGGGAAAACCCTTCTTTGAATCTGTTCGATAGAAAACGGTCATCCGGTCTTGTGACTGTACCCGGAGACGCAGTCACGCGTGCTAGCTCATGGCGGATGCGCAACACACTGGCCAATCGTATGTGCGAATGTCCAGGGATTCGTCAGTTAGCTATGGATAGCTTTTCGCTTGGTTATTCATCCCCTATATTTCTGTATCACCTAGACAGTCATTGGGCGTTAAATTGATGGCTTAACAACTCGCGTTCTCCTTAGCCCCGCGCGGCAATGCGGTAGATTCCCGTTGTCCTCAGGATTTTAGCCGTACATGAACTCTGAATCTCTAAATTACTTCCATAGACCATCAGCTGTCAAACACTGAGCGAAATGCTATCAAAATAAGCTTATTTTCCTTCAGTGTCTCGATTGATTTTCAGCCTAGAGTCATCAACGATAGAATATGAATTAAACAAGGCCTACGAGCGGAATGTATAAACGCGCTCTTTAGTGCCCCAGAGGGTGAGGAATGTCAATAGGGCCCCGACTGATCAACAGTGAAAGTTAACTGTTGGTCAACAAACACATGGATGTATAATATCTTCAAACGTTTTTTCACTAGTTTTTCAGTGGCAGGGACTTCATTTCTCTGATGACACAAAAAATGGCTGCCCAAGTCAATTCGGTGCGATCGCCACAGTTCTGCTTATCCAAAATCTGTCGCTAATGTTTAACGTCATGTCAGCAGAATGCGAGATCGTTTGAACCATCTTTAATGAAATTCTGAATACTGCACCTCCGATATATGTCCACAGGCTGTGTGTTGTTCGAAACATCCATTCATATCGCTCATGCTTTTCATCAACAGTCTAGAATTCAAATCTTAAGGATGCAGCAATAATTTTATTTAACCTGTACTGGAATTATATGGAGTGTTTCCTCCTTTTTAACTTCTATGAAGCTGCAAATCCGCTGGATTCCTATTTTTACCCTTGGGTAAGGAAGAAAAAATAGTTCGTATTTGATCAGCAGTGCCACCACTCACCAGAATGGCGCCACCGATGACTCACATTCACGCTACCTGGTGCCCATATACCCTATCCACCTATAGGGATGTACATTAGTTGCTATTATGAGTACAAATCAGTCCAGCCGTCCAATGACCTGTTTTTTTCTTTCTTGAAAACACGCTCAGTGTTTCCTGATCCAGAGAGTACTTGCTTTCTTGTTTTGAACCATTTAGAATAGCTTCTTGTGAAACATTCCTATTTCATGATTGACGGTTGAATACTGTTCAACCCCACAGGCAATGTGTCAAAATATTAATGACCGTGTTGCGCTGCTTAGGTGCTCATCAGCCACGCTTCGCAGGTGGTCCGAGAACTTTCGTCACCTTACACAGAGACGAAAGAGAATTGATGGTGCCGCTTAACGGCAAGTTGATTTTCGCGCATTCTGGTGGATAGCCTCCTTCCTTTCTGTCCCGCGGAATGTTTGTTACCGTGCTCGCACCGGATGTGGTATATGTTGCTGACATATTTCATGGTTTCTAATTTCTATATTTGTTTTGACAGTATTTTACGGAGTGTGTTCGTATGTTTTTAGAACACCATGATATGGTTCTGTCGTAACCCTCTTGCAGTTAGTGCAGAGATATTCACGATGTGCAGGAGTGTAGTTTTTTTTGCGTTCTACTTACGTTCTGTATTGGTCCGGTCACTTTCTTCAAGAATCCCATAATAACGTCTCTTGGATAACCCTTTCCCTGGAAAATCTTGTATAATCGTTCCTATTCAAATTAAAACTTCTCTGTTAAAGTTATCTAGAACTGAGTCCCTTCTCCGTTCGCTAGTGACAGGTTCGTCTGTTGTTCCCCTTGGTAACGCTTATTTAGTAGGCGGAAAGTAATAAACAGAATTCTTGACATGGGTAATCTGACCACTGTGGTCGTTTACAAAGGTTACGGTACCAAATTTAAGCCGTTTAGCTGTTGTAGGGTTGTATTCCATGCCTACTTATGAGTAGTCTAAAAACTCTGGTATGGTGACCTCAGCATCATCTATAATAGGTGGACATACTCTCAGAGAGGTTTGGTAAAAGATCATTGGATTTATTACTGGGGGACGAGACCAATAGACTGTACGAATGTTCAAATAGGTGAATAAGCCATGAGGTTGCGCACCAGAATCGGTTAACACAAGCGATGCATGAAGAGCACTCAGAAACGCTGATGAATATCACGCGATAGTTAAAGACTCGGCAATGGTAGGGCATGCACTTGACACCGGAAGATGTGAAAGGTTTGAGATGAGGACTAAGAAGCACACCACAGCAGCTGGTGGCCGAGGCGGTGACCATCACCAAGCGTCCCGGTATGAATAAAGTAGAGAGCGTAGAACTGTCAAGCTTATGAAGGGTGGTTTTGGGTCAGCCGAGACGACACGAGGCGGTGTGCGGTTATCAGTGAGATGGTCTGGATGAAAAGTACAAAACCCAAGCATACTAAGACCCACTTAGTTTCCCCTCCACAAAGTCCAATCCAATAGTCCTGGCACTCCTTAACGCATACAGATCAACAAAATCTTTGAACGACACCCAAGAGGAATATTTCTTTAAGGTGTCCTAGACCGGAAAAGAAAGGCCCCAAAATCCATATTCAACATGAGGACAATCCCCACAACCAATATTGGTGTGTTATTTGGGAACTTCAGGCTGGTACCTAGCAGTGATCAAGTTGGCTTTTGGTGACAACTCTCACCGATTGGTGCTCTGATAACCTTAGCACTCAATCAACCTAGTAATTTATCCACTCGGCCTGACGAAACCTTTGTGTACAAAGCGAAAAGTTGCCCGGCAGTAAATCCACCGGTTGGTTACCAAACTCCTCTGAAATTATGGCTACTCACTTGATTCCAAGCATCCTTCAATTGAGAGGAAGATATCCTGTTCTCCAGGGGGCGTGACAGAGTTTCACGCATTAGTTTTCTATGTGATTAGTATAAATCAATAGTACACCCAATTTGGTTTTGCTTGTGACAGTAGCCAGCATAACTACCCAAACTGTTTAGGCCTTTTATGCGCCAGAACGGGATGAAGGATGGCCAAGTAGGGACAAATCATAATTGTTTAATGGTCTGTTTACCAAGCTTGGCGGCTAGATTGCAAACGTTTCATCACCAAACAAAGTGACATCGTTAACCCCGCACTGATGATATCACCTCGACTGATGAGTTAACGCTTGAAATCCAGCTGCCAAGCTCGGCAAGCAGACCAGCAACTAAGCAGCGCACCTGAGCTACTTGTATTCTGCAACATCACCCACATACCATAATTTAGTAACTGCTTTTATTGAATCCATTTCGATACCTGTCAATTCGCTCCCTCGGATAAAGGTCTACTCCTCCGATGTTGTCACTCCGTCTTGGTCCAGAGAACTTTAAAGTTGGATTGACATACAAAACACCAACTTCCCGGAAGGGTCTCAGAGATTTTCTGCGACTGTTGCTCAATAGGAGCCATCCTTTTCACATGAACATCTTTTGGGATTGCAAATGATTTCTGAGCTCATTTGCCTGAAGAGGGCTCCGTTGTGAGTTGTATTCAAACTGAATGGTGCGAATCTTTGGTCGCTTATGTTGTGAGGGATAAGATGGAATGAGAATCGCTTAACTCGGTCAAAGAGATGTCAGGGTTAATTGAATAAACAAAGTGGAGCTGTTAAGGGTTGCAATAAAGCTGAAATATCATGAAGGTGCAAGACTTCACATGCTGTTTTATAATAAGGCACATTCATGGATCATGTGAGTCTGTGACCGCACGTCACTGAATAGAACTGGCAACTTCCGAATGGGTTATTCTGCCACTAACAACCGTCCAAAGTCCGTGATCTGCTATTAAAAATTAACTGTAAACCTATGATGCTTGATCATGCTGCGATGATGACTGACAAGTAACTGCCACTACTGTCAGGCAAACTCAGTCCTCAAGACAAAATCTGATGAAGTTGATTATCCGGAAATAAGAAGAGAGCAAAATTCAGTCAACTCAGACAAGTTTAATCAAATTTAAATATCCTAGATGGACAGTAACCGTGTCGTGGTTGTTGTTGTTGGGCGCACCATTCGGTTCAATTTTTGGGGTCTCTCAAAAATTTAGTCACCCAGATCCCCAGTAGTATCTGAAGTCTACTACCCACTGCATTGAAGTTTTAGTAGCGTTTGAATTGAACCAAGAGAAAATACCAAGGAAAAGATGAACAAACAAACGTTATTCCATAAGGGATCTAGCCGACACCTTTAAATGTTGGCCTACTCTCAAGAGCAGGCTAAAACGGCCGGGTTCCTCAAGTAGTTTGAATATGTAGAGCAGAATTGTCTACATGAATAAAAGAAATGTACGTGAGAGGTCCTCAGCGTTGCTATTTTTATTGATTTCCATTCTTAGGAGATTAGTGCTCGAAACAATTTGGATTTAGGAAAAAGGAAAAAGGAAACAATGGCATATAGATAAATCGATAATAGTTATAGTTCAGTCCCACTCAGAGAGCATATTCAAGGTTTGTGGTTCGTGAGATGTACAATGATGGTGGTTCCTAATAAGGATAAAACAGCTAGACGGTGCTTTTCGGCTTTTCAGCATAAATTAACCTCACCGACAATAAATAAATAAATAAATAAATAAATAAATAAATAAATGAATAAATAAACAGTCTCTGGTGTTTCATATTGGACTGGTGAAGGACACTTATCAACCCATACAGTTGAGCAAGCTTGCCCAGGGTAACCAGCAACCTGATTGACTGATTGATTAACGGAATACAAGTTAATTAGGACTACCCTATCATAGCATAAAGTTCTGCAGTTTATTTCAAAAATCTACGCATTCATGCTATCCTTCGTGAAAGTTGGTTTCTTGTGATGTCTTCCATTTTCCGGAAACTAAGCTGTGACGAGAGAGAGAATGAGCGATGTCGTCGACATTATATTGTCCGGTAGCTAGGTATAGACACTTGCTACAAAATGAAGGATTATTCTGTTTTGATTAGGACTCAAAAAGAACGGTCAGCTCTTCAGTACCTGCAGAAAAAATAACCTGCTTCAGATCAATGGATGAGCACCCTAGAAACACACTGAAACAACGTACTTCGTTTTCATGAATCTCTGTTTGGGTTGAGATATCTGCCTTGTCAACAGAGGTCAAGAACTTGATAAAATGTCACACGCCCATTAAACTAACCCATGTTTGACAAAGGAGCTAATTTTAATATATACGACGGCGGTAGCTTGAAAGCAAACCTGATTGCTGATATGCCAACAGTTTGTTTGTCCACCGAGCTTGTTAACTGGTTTGCAAACGTTTCGTCACCAAAGAAATAGACCTTGGTGACGAACAGATCAACTTCCACCTATCAACAACAAGTTGACTCGCTGGACATCACTTTGTGGCCTGGACGACTTCGACGCTTCAGTTTCTGCAATTGCATTGGGCAAGAAAACACAAAGTGAAAAGTAGCTGTCTCCACTTGGGGAGTAAATAATTTTTGGCTGATACCTTAATATATAGTTCAGTTGTAAGATCAACTGTATGAAAGACTGCCTCGCATTAAAAACCACTTTAGCTCACCCAAAAAAGGCGGGTTCCATCGAGCGACGACTGTTAACATAACTGATGTCTGTGTGTATAAGCCTGAGTTGGGTTTCCCGGAGTTATCGCGCACTGAATGGTGAGACAAGATATATTTTGGTTTCAGGTGTTGAATAATTAGTCTCCTAAAAATATAAACATATTTCAAACCTGTGATTTGTCATTTTGTTGCACCTATTTGTTGTTTGCCCCTCACCCACCCAAATAAAGTTCACAGTACCTCCATCGAGCCCGGACTATCTAACTTACGTGAAACTAATTCAGTCTCCGGCATTTTGGCTCGCTCTCCCCATTTCTGTATTCATCGCCAACCTTCCGGCGCTGCTATGGCGTGTATACTCAGACATCTGGTTGCAGATGTGTGCTCAGACAGAGATGCAGGGCGTTGAGGCAAAACGGAAATTCCAACGGACTAACTCCAGGGAAAGGAGCTTGCGGTTTTGGTTGGACAGGGAGAGATGGAACGAAACTAACCCCTTTTGCCCATCACATGACGCTTATTTCAGCGGAGATCCAGTTCGTCTCCGTGAGGTTGATAAAGTGGAAACTGGTAAGCGTTAATGTAGTTGCTACATTATCTCTAGCAACACGTTGAATTATGTTTCTCTTAAGTGTACTCAAATGTACTTCATACTGATGACAAAGAGATTGATTCATTCTGTACATTACCAGCACAGAGTACTTTTACGTCCACCGCATAACGCACCGATTACTGGCTCCCATCGAGTGAATCCCTTCATGAGGTAAATCGATAGCACGAAGTTCCCCAATGCCCATCTATGTCTTCTTGTTATATTTGCGTAGTACACTCTTCAGTAGACCACCTAATGTAGACAACACTGCATGTGGTGCCGTTTATGTTTTCAAGAATTCTGTAGGTAAGTTCACCCAAAAAAAGCACATATGTGGTCTGGTACACACGCAAGCGTGAAGTCCACAACTGAGACATGAATATGGTTACCTATACTCTGTTAGGAAGTAAGACTAACGTTCACTATTGTAGTTGTTTGAAAATAGAAACGTCAATGATTTGTAGCATTCATTGTATGTGACACGTGACACCAAACACACAACGTTGTGCTAGTTGCTCCAGCGGGCCTTCGCCTAAGCAGTGGAGGCTGGGACACGGAGGGCTTGCTGATTAAAAAGACACTACGGAGAGACTAGCACTTATCGCTGTGTACAGGATCACCCATGCATTCAACATCAAGTTAGACTGGCGCCCAACTCTATTCTTCAAAAGAGGTTTGTATGTATTACAATGTTTATAGTCCTTTCTTGTCTGTTTCACTCAGCCTCCTAGCGTCTTTGAGAGAGTTGTGCATATATTTGCTAACCTTGGGGCAAAAAGAGGCCGGCTAGTCAAAATGAATGATTATCTTTATTGAATGAAGTGATCTCTCACTTATGACTACCGTGCTGATTCATGAAATGATGCCGGTAACTCGAATTCCTTCATTCACAAACTTGGGAACGTTTCACCAAAACGTTTCTCATGATTCTAACGAGGTTTGATGTTGCTTCACAATGTCACTTTTCACTGTGTTCGCGACGCGATGTCTTAAGAACACCGTATTTCGGAAACGAAAGAATGGAAACGACGAGAGTGAAAAAGACCCAAATCCTCACTAAGGAACAACGCGTCTGAATATGTAGACGCTCTCAAACAAGTTCGACGAAACTCATGTGTCCTGGTTACCACATGGTACTGTGAACGTTGGTCCAGCCACCCTTTGCATACTGTAAGAATGTGACGGATGTGGACATAAGTGGTCTTCGAGATTCAGCTACTAGCTGATTAAAGGTTCACCGGCGTGTCCGTGAGTAGATTTGTCAGCTGTGTAGCCAAGCTTCCAAACTTTATCTGGAACTACTCTTTTCCGGATCATATCCGAATTACTCCATTTCAGTATAGGCTCGTTAACTAGGATACTGTTGGAATGCATCTTGATTAACGGAAATATACTACAAGACATTTTGTCGACTATGAAACTCTTCATACTGTCGTTCCAGTCAGAATGTTGTACTCCATTCACACTGCCATGAGACACCTGTGGGTGTACATGGTGCTCCTCCTGGGTAGGTATTCGACAAACTCAGCAGCCGGTAATGATGTACAACTCAGGTAATCTTTAGGCACGGAAACTTCTTGACGTGTACAATAATGCCAAGGAGCCTAACACATACCGCCGAATGAAAATCACCTAGAACGTTTGGCAACATGCCTGATTTTATACAATTCTTGGTTGAACACCTGCCGTAAATATTTTCTTTTCTTTTCAGGGACGGTCATGGACGCGGAGCATGTTTAGGGAAGACAACAACCGAAAAAAGGAACTCTTATTCATCCTTCTTCCTTGTTCCTCACACCGACTCATTATGTTCACATTTTTCTATACTTTGATTAGCTTGCGGATCGTAGGTTCAGCTACTTTTCTATCAGCAAGTTACACTAAGACATTTTCACAAGCAACAGTCTATAATGAATGTGGAACGGTCAGGCATCTGGCAGTTGATGTTCACAAACCACCTTGGAAATTCAATAGGATGAAAAAATCCGATGTATAATCAAATGTCTTGTTTATCATACGGCGATTTCTCTCCGAATTGGGAAACACAAGGAAAACTTTTTGCATCAGTGTATTTTTTTCGGCGTTTTCGACATACATGACTTACAACTTAGGGATCGCGTTCAATTTAATCTGGGCACATACGGGAAAGTAAAGTCTAGTATACACTGGTTTGATCGTTTATAATCCCGTCATTCATATTGACTATGCAGACCCCTTACGAATACTTCAAAGGAATAAAACATTAACTCTCCACTGAGGGGGGAAATTATACCAGAAAAAAAGGGTTTTATTGTTGGTCATTGCGGATGAACCTTCAGATGAGTCTAAGAAAATGCAAGTGTTTAACACTGAGTAGCACGTTCCTGGCACACTAGTTCACATCGACGGGACTTTAAAGCTTTCACTGCTAGAGAACAGAGTAAAGTGTCCGGTCCAACTAATTATGAAATATGGGGTTCCTTCAATTCGCGTATTTCTATATGTGAAATTGCTCAAGTACTCAAGTGGGGGGAATTTTGAAAGAGGATCTATTAAGCAAGATGTAAAAGGTTGGAAGAATCGTCAAGGATGTTAACGGGGACATATGTAGAAGTTATGCCATTGTAGTAATTGAGTTCAGCACGTATATCGGTATAACCAAACGAACTAGAAATGCAGAATTTAGCACAGCGTAACAAGTAGCACGTGTGTATTCGAATTGTTGTATATGTGCGGCACTTGGATTATTAAAACAAGAGAATAATGAATAGAACAGTGAATAGAGCATCAATCATGTTCATCACATCCGCCACACCTTGAATGAGCGTGTGGATGTTTATAGTTCAGTGGTGGTCTTGATCGTAATCTTTCGGGTCTTCTCGGATTGGAAACTTCAGTTTATTCACAGGTAGTAGGTTCTTCAGAGATAGCGTTTTGGTTGGATGCAGTGAAATTACCCAAAAACGATTCATTAGAGTTTAAAACAGCAGAAGTGCCGTTAACAGACTGACCTCTGGTATTGAACTCAACCTGATCAATGTGTCTCCGGTGACAAGAGAGATCTTGGTGGTCACTTACCTCTATAGAAGTCAGTTTCTTCTTGGTTCACATAGATATGTAAAACTCACAGTCCCACAATATCGTAGGAACTATATAGACTGTGAGCTCGGTTCCAACTGTGCGACGCCGTCTGCAAACCTCCATTGGAAAGTTTTCAGACTTGTATTTGCAGTGCAACTGACCTGTTAGCATCTCCCTGCACCCAACGTGTCCTTTTGCTTAAACACGAATAGACAAGACAGGGTTAGGAGCGTATAGAGGTTGCGTGTAAGGTTGCTGAAAATCCTTCGACAGCCCACGACCGGTTTCGTCCTTCTTAAGGCTCATTACACAGGTGCAGTCCCCGAGTTTCCGTCAACCTTATGTTTTACTTGAACCCAAATTGCCGAAAATTAGCGACGTACACTCATTTGCAAACAAATTTGGTTTTGCGAGAGACCCACCTGGAACCCAGCTGTCGAAGAAGTTTCAGCAATCTTTTGAGTAGTGTATTATGTCTATACATGAATCGAGATATCTCGAATATCGTACCAACTGAAACATGAGGCGGCATGGTTCAGCAGGTTCGGTTGCTTAGAAACATCATAAACGAGAGATTCAGCCGGGTTCCAATTGAGTCTCTTGCAAAACCAAATTTGTTTGCAAATGAGTGTATTTCGCTAAGTTAGTAGCGTATGTTATATTGTCATTCTCATTGGCCAGAACAAAGAATAAATATTCAACCCTTCAGCTGAACAAAATTTTGCTAACCAGAGCTCAGAACGACTCCGGCTTCCTCTAAATAGGTCCAGAATTTGGTGCGTAGCCTCCTAAAGGGATAGTTTGGGGGCCTGTACACATGTATGCTTCATGTAGGAAACCCAGTATCATGTGCGATTTTCACAAGAATCCCCAGGTTGCTTTTGAGGATTAGATTTATTCACGATGGGACAATCCATTGGATGAACACAGCATACCTTGGTATTCGGAGACAAAATTAAAATAGACTGATATAGTGATTTTGGTCAATCGTTATTTCCTATTGGTGTACAAACTGTCTTCCTGCACTGAATGTTCTAATTCGCCTGGATGTGATTGGTTCGGTTTTTGATGGGTCTTGCGTCAGGGTGCCAAGGTTTACTTGCAGTGTTCTCATCGTTCATCTGCATTGCTGACTAAAACGAATGAACTGAACGTACTGAAGTGATGACCTTGGAATGCGTTGACCTTCATTTGTACACTGTGAAATACTGAGATGAAATACTGGCTGATGGTGTGATCCGTTGGGGTTTTGCATTACCTCCTACCGCTAAAATGGTCTCATCGCAGTTATCTACCATCGAAAAACAGTGTAAATCAAATCCCAAACACCAGCGTGAAATCCGTACTATCCGATTCTTCTTTCAAGTGTCAGGAGTGATCAGCAGGAACTGAGTACACTAAACAGGATATCTCGATTGATACGATTGTTTGAATGCTATCGGAAGACAACCTGGGACCTAAAAAGGCGGGGTTTGAAATGATCATTACTCAAAATTCCTTAACCTAAATGAGCGACTGCGCTATCTAGGATGAGTACTGATATCCCAGCTCATCCAATAGCGTTGCTATGGGATCAACGATTTTGATTGTGCCCAGTGAAATAGATGGATAGATTGTGCTTTGCACAGCACATCTCAAGTGTCATACTGTGATAAGATCTCAGATAGAAAGACGCAGCATGAGGTGAGTTGGCGCGGTAACCTGAGACGAGGTGACCACCAATTGATATACATGCCGGATGGGCTTTTCTGTGGTTGACGGTGGAAGTACAAGCTTCCTGATCTGACTGGGGTTCCAGTAATCCACTTCCATGTACAAATCTATGATCAACAGACTGCATGTGCTTTTCGGCAGCTGATGGCTGATAAGCCCTATCCAGTCCCGCTGCAGTCTATTCAGTTTCCTTATGGGATAGTGGCTGTGGCACACCATAGAATTACATTCACAAAAACATACACGCTCCCCACTCTCGGCTTTGCAAGCTATCCTCTTAAGCACTACCTCAATCTTTATGATAGTACGATTTGGGGATTTTTCGCTTTAGCACATTATTTACTCGTCTGTCGTCCCTTCACACACCGCCTGTATCCCTGTTTGGGCTTGATACCGTTGTCTGACACAGTGCATCTTCTTAAGTATGAATCACACTAAATAATCCGAGACTATACTTATACACTGATCTGCATACCAACTTGGCTTTGACAGAAGACTCACCTGGAGCCCAAGTGAATCTCTCGTTTGTGATGTTCTCATGCCACTCCGAGATTTTCTTTACACTCAGGTGTGTCAGACGCCTGATTGCTTAACAACCAGTTCTTTCTCTCTATGGGTATGCTCAGTTGAAAGAGCTGCTTTTAAGGTCACATGGATAGGCAACATGTTTGTGGGCAAAGCTGGTTGATACCCTACGTCAGCACACGTGCAGCGATGCAACAAAGATGGTGTTTGAATGCTGAGCACTACCGAGCAATTCGTGAACTCAGAGGAACAAACGACTCATTATTTGCATAAATAAGAAATTATTTTCCTCGTCGAAGGTTCACATGTGGCGGTTATGTGGAGAAAATCACAGAGCAGAAAGCGAAACGGATTTTAGCAGACGAACAGACATTCAGAATCCTCAATTTAGCGGATAACATTCACTTGGTCGATAATTGGATGACTTGGAAACATCGAATATTGCAGCTGAGCGTCGCCCAATTGGAACCAAACCTCCACCAAATCATGGTGCGTCAAAATTGTGGGCCAAAGGGTGCACCATCACGGTCGTTTCCTTGGATGAACAATTCAGTATATTATAAAGTCGTCCACTGACCAGGTAGCACTTTAAACCTTGTCCGCATCGGTTTGCCTTCGCATTCTTCAAGAAATTTATTTGAGTAGCTAGACGAAATTGAAGATCTTTTGTTGAGCTCTCATAAATTGTATTCCACTGATATAGACTTTCATCGTACCCTTCCATGAGGTAGTTGATTTGATCATCTATGTGACGAACAAAATTAACTTAGGAAGGTCTGTTGAATACATCAAGGATTTGGTCATGATGTGCACTGAAAGCGTGTGATTTGACTTCGAAGGGAAAGCTTTTAAACGGATTGACGGTGGTCGTATGGGAATCAAAATTGGCAGTCTTTCTGAGAATGTTTTAACGTTGAACAACTGATGATATATTACGAGCTTTACGGTATGAGTGTTGAGTTGACGATAGACTTTTCCATACCTTTTTTAACATTCCTAATGTCCTCCATCCCAACCTCTGTCCAACCCACGTACCTTATTCAAATGTAAGTTTCCGTTTTTGGATGTACGTATACGTTGTCGTGCAAACGCAAGTTTTCAACCTTCAATTCATAGCAAGACAATTTGCAGTGGTCAGTGCTTGCAGTTTTCCAGTTTCGCACCAATTTTTTGCAAACATGGCTCGCTAAAGACCTTGTTTTGCAGTGTCAGGAGGATACATATCACGGACCATATAGCAGACCAGGAGGAGCTTCTACGCCTTCTGCTGCCCTGCTATTCAAGGAAATTAAAGCCAGGTTTGTCGCTTGAGTTCAGAAAGCAGGATAGAAGAACACATTCCTTGTCCTACCGTCTAAAGCTGACTGTGTAGCCAGTAACCTCAAGTACAAAACAGTGTAGGTGCTAAACATCATTTGTTGTGCTCAAGAATTGTCTCCTGCATACCACTAGAGCAAACAGTTCGTCCACTCTTTCTGTCGGCCATGTGGTTTCCTAATTCACGTGCAGTTGCATTCGCACACGTATTGACGGGACAGAACAACGCCTATTCTCTCCAGCATCTGCACTCACACCGCAGCCAACTTGCACGGGTCATAAGCAAAACCCATAACAACCCCAAAAATTGTCTCGTTGCGAAACCCGAACTTCAAGTTGCTGATGGTTTCCGACGATAGCTGTGTGCCTGTAAAAGCTGTTAACCCATGGCACTGATCATAAGATCGATTTTAAACAGCCAGTAGGTGTCGAATTGACAGCTGTCGTTTTTCGTCTTGCTATATATACTCGCATGCTTCACATCCATAAATGAAGATAGTGAGATAAAGTTCAGTATATCGCGACATATGTCATCCCTCTGTCTTGACAAAACGGATAAAGGCGACTCGGAATTTTAACGTCCTCTCTCCGACAAGCATGAAATGTTTCTGCTTGACATGGATAAATGGCATCAAAAACCTCAGATCTGAGCTATGTTTGGATGTTTCTTGCAGCAAGCAAATGAAGGATAATTTTTTTTCCACCAGACGGTTAAATGAACCGTTCAATTTCATTTTGCCAAGCCAATCTTCCGCCCTTGTCATGCTGTTTTGACGTTCACATGCCGCTAGCAATGATCATTCAAAAACTGAGTTTATCATATTCTGAAATATCTGTCATGATTCTGTCCGCCTCAAACACATAATTGCCAGTTTGTCGTGGAAGTCTGATGGACAAGTCCGAATACCATGTAAAGCGAAACATGAGACGGCCTACGTGCATCACATTCATTTGAAGAATATTGTAAAACCGGAGATCCAGCTGAGTTCTCCGTTAACACAAAGGTCATACGCAAATGAGTGTACATCGTCCAGGACGCACGTCATTAGCACTGGCTTACATGAGAAAAGGCCTGAAATAATCCAGTGGGCACGTATGTGAGACAATTCCCTTGTCCGAAAGGCAAAACACCATAGATGATATTGATCTCAGCCACCGTGGTTGAATTATACTGCTCATTCGTATGCATGTAGACCTTCCTTAACTGGTAGCCTTTTATATGTAAGCCATGATTTGTTAGCAGTATGAGGGGATTTCGGAATTTTTAATCGAGATTTTGTCCAGTAACTGTACACTACAGCTGTCTAATCCCTATTGGGAATCATTTCTGTGTGCATCGTGCGAATCTCCAAGGTGATATAAACTTGCTACCTTACGACTGATCAGCGGTGTGATTAAGTCTCATTTACACGGAATATGGCGTCATTCATTTTTCGATCAGAGGATTCACCTCATGTGGAAACGTATTGATTGGTTCTTCGAGTCACAACGAGTTAGGTGGAAGGTTCACTCTTCGTGAGCGGTGGTGGTGCTTCGCAATAAGAATAGAACAGCCGTACAGTGTTCCTTCGCTTTTCAGCATGGAGTGACTTCATTTGCAGGATGAAATCTAGATCGAAAGGTAAGTCACATCGATTTGTATTCTTTGACATTTCTTCTAAGCAGTCAACCGAAAAGTTCACAATGATGACAAAAACAGAAGTCTTGTCTGATCGTTGACCTGAGCTTCTGCGGTACTGTTTGTTTCTGCGTATTGCTCTGAAGAGGGATCCGAATAAACGGCATCAGTGGAAATGCTCGCTAAACTGCAGAGTCGCAAAGTCTACTCGTTGGTTGTCCAGACCTGAAGCGTGGTTAAACATAAGCCAGTGAAAACATTCGTCCGATCGTTTGACCTTAGTAGGACCAAGCTGGGCTGAGGGACTAATATCCACCAGATGCCTAACCCTTCCACTTTCAACACACAAGCGGCTGGTTGTCAAGGTGTTTTTTTATAGGTGAAGGAAAGCGCGACAAAAAGTACTAACTAAAAGTTAACTGGAGCGTGGGAAAATGTGAACGTAATCAACGGAGAACAAATCAGTAGTGAGGAACCAGAATACGTACAAAATAGAAATTTAATATCTGACGTGTGTTTCGTTGACACACCCGTGGCGTCATGTGATCTCCCCTGGAAAGAAACGGAAGGATTAGTGCTAGTCTCCGGAATAACGAGTTGGTATAAAGTTTGGAAAATCTTCATCAGAATGGATAGTCAGTTTTCCCGCCACGACACTTGTGTTTGTTTTCTTGCCACTTATTTTATTTGTATGTCAAATGTGCACCGATCTAATTTAGGATTCTTCTTTTGATCAGATCTGGCCGGGCCAGTGTTGAGACAGTTCAAACATCCTTGGGTTTTGTGGATATTTGACAAGCACATTGTAGATACTGAATGCTTCAACAACGGCCTCAGGAAAGTTCAGACATAACAAGACGCCCTGACTCAAGCCACAGAAATTAGCTTTGGAATAAAATAAGCTGACACCTACATGGTCAGCTCTCCGAGAATGTTGGGTTTTATGCGGCCTGTTGCTGCTGAATCTGTTGTGTTCCAGGATTACTGCATTTAGCAAAGCTACAATATTATTTTGCCAACGTGAGTGTAAGTGGCACCACCAGTCTCGTTGTCAATAAGAGAGAACGAATTTTTACTTGTTAGTTGCCAGGGTGGATTTGGTTTGTTTTTTAGGCCTATCGACTGACTTACAAACGTTTCGTCACCATTCAAGATGACATCAGCAGTGCAATATCAGTGTGAGACATCACTCAACCGCGCACTGATGATGGTGACGAGAAAATTTTGCAAGTCAGTTGCCGGTAAACCGATGACTGCGTCAGAACTATCACTATTCCAAAACGTTGTCAATGGAATTATAAATAAGGCGAAGCATTATTGGTTGTTGATCACGTGGCTGCTGATCTGTTCACGGAGCTTGGCAAGTGACTTGCGAACGCTCCGTTACCATGCGAGGAGACATCATCACTGAGCCGTTGGGTGAGTACTTCCTCTTTACCTGCGTGCGTATATATAGCTTTTGAAGATTATCTGTTACCTCTTAACGTGACTGGTCACGTGACAGACAACATTTTCCTCGACTCACTAGTACGTCTGTGATCTTTATTGCGTTGTATTCAGCGTTCTTTTGGGTCGACTATCTTCTATTCTTAGTAGTTTCTTCCTTTGCTTCGACTGGCCTCTTCTTAATTTGCATTGAATTATGGTCCGGTCTTCTCGAGATTGATTGGTTAGTTCAACGCTCTATTTTCTCCAGTAGCGCGTCCGTCGGTCAATTTGGTATTTTTGTTTATTTGCTGGGTGCCTCCTCCGTTTGATGATGTCTCCCCGCGTATGGTGACAAGACGTTTGCAAGTCGACTGCCAAGTTTGGCGTACAGATCAAAAACCAATAGGCGGGGTTTACTAAAACACAGGTAGCCTCTAGCACTTTGAGTGAGTCACACAGAAGAAATCACAAATGTGGGCTTCGATAAAGCCAACGTCCAAGAGTTTTCAATAACCGTGTGAGTGGCTTCCTTCATGAAAACGTTCACACTACATTGTGTCCAACAGGGGACACGAAATTTGTCGACCCATCCCCAAAGTATTCAGACATTTGGTTCATTGCAATACGGGTGACCAGTGTTCAGATCTTTCGGCAGATATCACAGTGTGCAACGATAGAGAGTAGAATTTTTACCAATTCAGCATCAAACAGTCCCGTACTGGAGAAAACTTTTGTTGACACCAATTTTTCGTGGCTGCCTAACGAGGACTGTTTGGAGTGCAGTCATTACGAATTCCCTGTTATAAAAATAAGAAAGATAATATACAAGAAGGATTCAGCTGAAACTCCCGACGACATCATCTTGATTTGCAAGCGAGCGTTTATCCGCCACTACGGCTTCTCTGTATTCACAGCGGTTAGCGGTGCTTTGTGGCAAGCACCAGTCGGGTACAAACCAGCGAATATTAGTCACTGCGCGCATTTAACCCAAGATGGCCCTCGTAGTCCATTACTTGGGGATAACTGAATACTTAATTGATTTTGATGGTCTTGTGATCGCTCACGCATAGTGGTCCACATGTAGACAAGGGCAAGAGTTAAAGTGCAACACGGTCCCAACTTTTGACGGCGGCCAGCGATAACTACGCCTCCCACCAGATTAAGCATAGCAACACCCAAAATCCTACTTTCATGCTGGTACGAGGTCTGTTTGCATACTTCTTTTCCAATGAATAAGCGCGTTGGATAGTTTTCAGAAATGTCACGAATTAGAAACGGATGTGCCTCCGGACAGCCGTCATATTAAAAGTGCAGTGTGGGAAAATCTCAGGGAAACACTCAAACACACTCGGAAAGGTCTTTTTCACTCTATCCTATGATATGGTGAGTATGCGGTAAAAATGTCTTCCTCTGTTTAGTTACAAACTGTTTAAGTCCTGTGGCCACCAAGTTGAGAAGCGATTCGAAGTATTCTTTGGGATTGTTCATCACTTACGTTTATAACTGCCCTTTTCCACTTCCTCGGTCTCACGAAGATGGAGAGATTCTTTATGGAATTCCCTGTCACTTGGCGAGCGAGGTAGGCTAGTCTGACTCCGTCGATTCCTCTCTAACCATTGGCGCAAACTCATTCTCTCCATGTTTGACCGTTGGAATTTCTGTTGTGTCTTGATGCCCTGCGTCTCGATCTGGACATGCAACCAGAAGTCCGAGTATACGCGCCAAAGCATTGCTGGGAGGTTAGCCGTAATCACAGAAATAGGGAGAACGAACCAAAACGCTGGAGACCGAACTATTTTGATGTAAGTCAGATAGTCCAGACTCGACGGGGTCACTACAAACTTGAAGGGAAAAGTAGAGCAGATGAGTGCAATAGAACAGCTTTTACTACGTGCTAGTCTTAGGTTTTTTTTATCAGATGTACTTAAGCTTTCATTTTTCGAAATCGATAGCTATCTTATCCAATGTACGAAGGCATGGGAACTCGGAAAATCGTGTTTAATGTCTAACCGTAATGTATGTTAAATATGTACCCACGCTGTTTTTTGTTTTATTTACAGTTCTTCTGTATATACAGGTCACCAGAGTCGAGGGAGGCGAAGTGATTTTTTCTATAGGGTTTCCATGGGACAGCTTCTACCACGGGAACCATTTCGAGGGACCAATAGGCAAGACGTTTCAGAGCGCTGCAAATAGTTCGGGCATAGTATGTTCACAGTTTATGCACAACTAACTTGCTGGCACCGAGGATTAGAAGTTTTTCCGGATGCCATAATGGTATTAGGCGTAATGTGCAGCACACAGGCCTCGTCGATACATCAAACTGGTTTGCATATATAACTCGTACGGAAATGTTGAAGAAGGTCGATGACCAGTTACGTCAGCCAGTGATAAGGTGTTGTTGTTGTTCTTGTTCAGATAGGCACTGATTGTGTGAGATCATTTAGACTACTTCAAGCTGTGGAGAAGCAAACAGGTCAACCCCTGCATAGTGGACTCTTTAAATCGACCCCCATACACCACACACGACCGTTTTTACCAGTGGGTAACTACGCAAACGTCACAAGGCAATCCGGAAGCTCTGGGGTCTTATTTTGCCTTTCTACGGTTGAATACAGGTTCTGGCTTTTCTTCAGTTTGTTTTCGGTCTGTTGTAGATCAAATTAGGTCCGTATGACAGCTGCAGGATTATCTGTGCTGACAAGCTAAGTGATTGTGTGCGGCTATTGCACCTTTACTTTGAACCAGTTACCATCCATCAAACCTCATACAGCATCAGCGGGATCGACCGGTTAAGTAGAACACACGATCTCTGACCACGTATCACCCACTGAATTAATGTATAGTTATTTTCAATTCATGGGGCAATTCTCTCCATAAAAAGCCGGTCACCTTGGACCGCAAGCGGTCATTTCTGTTGATGTGTTCCTCCATCTACACGGCAGCATGGAGGAGAAACGTGGGAAAAGGTTTAAACAGAATAGTTGTGATCTTAGACAACAAACATGTAATTTGACAAAGCGTGTTCATTTCGTTCATAAAGTAAGCTGGCCCTATATAAGACTTCGTCAGAGTATGGGTGCTGCGGTCAACCCTACCTGAACTATACGAATGTGGGTAGGATGACCCGGTTTTCTGAGGTTCCAGTATCTGTCTCCCATGACGAACTATGCAGACTGCTTGTTAGAGATTTTTCAGTCGAGGAACTATAATTTCTCCTACAGTGCTCCCTTATACTGAAGTCAGCAACCCAAGTACACAGACTTTGAGTGACAAGACA